>JAAKBH010000141.1:200000-278507 GCA_019776075.1 Amaranthus palmeri
TATATTCCGGTGTAATGGTATTTCTATTCTGATTATGTACAAAAAAGTAAGTGTAATTAATAGAGACTAAACATTAATCAATATGAATCGACATAAATTTAAATAAGGTTTATATTTAGATTAATGATATTTAATGCCTTTAGAGCTGTACATAAAAATTAACAAATTTTGTTTATCATTAATAATTTTAAATTTTCAAGAAAATTTAATCTAGAAATTGAAAAACAATGAATAGTTTATATAATAATTTTTAACTTCCCATGAAATAATAAATGATAAAATAATACTCCCTTTAATTCTATTTAGATGTCTCACTTGCTTGGACACGATTATTAAGGGTGGTGTGGGTCTATTAAAAAGTGAATAATTGAGGTACTTTAAATAATTATATTAATTTTAAAGATGGTAGTGGGAGTATTGTGAGTAGTAAATTAAAGTGGAAGTATTTGGACATTACTTGTGTGAACAAGTGATATTTAGGTAAAAAAAGATTGACAAAAAAGAAAATGTGACAATTAATATGAATTTGCCAAATAAAAAAATGTAACAACTAAATAGAATCGAAGGAAGTAAAGTATAATTAAATGTTCATATTTCTAAAGCAAAAACAATCTTAAATTAAATAAATTAAATGCAAGATTTCTTCTTATATACGGACAGTATACATCATTTTCGTTATATTTAAATTGAAAAGGATTCTTAGCCTAACAAAGGTTAAAAAAATCAACCTACACGTGAATTTTATGTGACAATAACTTCATAGAAAAAAACAATGTGCGCAAATGATTCTTGTACTAATCAATCAAAATACGCTGTGGAAGACTATTCTCCTCTATTATTGAGTTTTTCTTCCGATGATTTGACATATACAAATTTTATCCGTCGGGCTAATGAATATTTAGTACTCCCTCCGATTTAATTGTGTTGTCTCATTTGTTTTAAGACACTATTTACGTATCATTCTTAATTTGTATTTTACTCTTAATCTATAAGTTAAAATATAGTCATGTGAGATCTTGTTTGATTCGTCTCAATACAAGAATTGTTAATATCAATTTTTTATAATTTTTGATTAAGAATAATTAGATATTAAGGGTTAAAATATTGTCTCGGCAAGTGTGAAAAAGTAAATGGGATAATTCAATTGAATTGGAGGGAGTATTTATCAACTTAAAGTATCCATATAACTTTAAAGTGATTAGTTACGGTTTTAAAGTGCTTACTTTAGTTTTTATAATGGTACAAGTGATTACTTATAGTAGACAATTTACCAAACAAATAACATGAAAATTAATGTAAAACTAAAGAAAAATTTAAAAATTTACATAAAAAAATTTGAATCAAAAAATCTGAAAAAATCGTTTTAACATCTTTTTGAATAAACAATTTTAATGTAAATTTAAGAAAAAATCACGAAAAAAATAAAACTTGCTATAATAAGTCATTTTATTGCCGGGTTTACTTTAGGCAAATACCCCTTAAAATTGAGATTATTTATGATTAATTAATACGTAAGATTATTATAGCAAAATCAATAAAAATAATATAATATTCTAAGTAATTTTTCCTAAATAGAATATAGCTATTTGAGAAGACGAAAGAAATAAGGTCTAGGGGTGTTCAAAACCGGATACCGGGTCGACCCGGATCTGAAAATTCGGGTACCCGCTTTTTCAGGTACCTAAAATTGCGATCCGGTTCCGACCCGGTTTAAACGCAGTATAAATCGGGTAGGAAATCGGATACACAATTTTGTTATAATGTTTTTACTTCAAATATTTTTTAATATAAAATTCAAATACAAACTCTCTAAAAATCTTTAACTTAATTAGTCATAAAAGATTGATTAAGAAAATGAAAGAATAATATTATTGTTCATGGGTTTAGGTAAGAACAATTATAAAATTCAAATACTATCTATCCAAAAATAATCAATCCAATGTTAGCTTAAGAGAAATCATAATCATTTATGAAAAAAGAAAAAAAGTTAATAATAAAATAAAACCCGACACCGGATGCCCGGTTTCCAAAATCTCGTGAACCGGATCTGATTTTTAAACTGGGTACCCAAATTATCCGATTTGTGAAAACCGGATAAATTACACGATTCTAGAAACCGAATAATCCAAATTAAAATTTCGGATCGGATTATTATGAACACCCATAATAAAGTCGATATTATTAAGTCAGCAAAGAATCTTTATTATAGTCGTACAAATCATTCATTTTTGATTAGATATGAATTAATAAGATTAGATTAGATAAGACACCATTATTATAAGTATCTACTTTTCTCAATTGATTGATCAAGCAAATGGGCAAACATTTATTAGTGCATCCCCATGGTGATATCCCAATTGTAACGCCATGTATATATTACTCCTATTTAGTTGAGTAATCTTGTCATTATGGATTGCATAATTGTGAATAAAAGATATTCTTTGTTGGTTAATGCTTCATCTTCAAAATAATGGAGAAAATATTTTGGTCGTCAATCCTTAATGTTCATAACAAATACTTCCTCCGATCTATTATACTTACTACATTTAACTTTTTACGCAATTCAATGTGTTATTTTTTTTATATATAAAACTATATACATCGAAAAATTACAAAAAGTTAATATTATGAAAGTATGCGATTAGACGAATCAAATAATATCCCACTTGATTATATTTTTGCTTACACACTAATCGCAATATATATGCAAAATTAGCTTGAACAATGAATAGTGCTCACATTCGAAATGTAGTAAGCTTTTAAGAATGGAGGAACGAAGTATGTCTTTTTTATCTCTTGTTTTTATCATATAAAATTATATCTAATTATATTTATATATATTATTCTTTAGATTCTATTTTTTTCGGTTATCACGTATCAATATTTATTCTATAACGTCCTTTGTTTTGGCTTTTGTGGTTCTTTTATAGGTAGCTTTTGATCTTTGTTAGAGAATAATATAACAAATTATGGGACCTCTACCATCAGCTTAATCTTTTAGTTGAGTTGGTTCCTTGACATGGTATTAGAAGCCAGTGAAAGAAGACGTCACAAGTTCGAATCTCAACCACCCCTCATTTAAAGTAGATTATGCAGCGGCACGTATGAGGAGGGCTTGTGTCGCATCCACACTTCAAGCTCAAAGAGCTCTCATGTGAGGGGGCGTGCTAGAGTATATATATATATATATATATATATATATATATATATATATATATATATATATATATATATATATATATATATATATATATATATATATATATATATATATATATATATATATATATATATATATATATATATATATATATATATATATATATATATATATATATATATATATATATATATATATATATATATATATATATATATATATATATATATATATATATATAATAACAAATTCTACAGAGAGATAGGCTGGCTGGGCGATGGGCTTGTAGCCGTCGAACTCCACCTGCTCCGACCACCAAGTAAAGCTTTCGTCCACCACAATATGCGCGGCGGGAGGGGGAATAGAGGTAGAGGTAGAGGAATTCCGGGAGGCGTGACCACTAGAAGTGGAAAAGAAAACTCTGATTCTAGGGCTGAACTGGACGACATGGAGGAAGAAATTACAGCGGCACCACCAGTTCTGCCGGCGGAGAAAGGTACGATTGAAAGGGATGAGCAGCACCATGAGTCTGAATCAGGCGTGAGGGAGGAATTAAATGCCCTGAAACGTCAATTGGCAGAAATTGCAAATGGATTAGCGAAGGAGCAGTGCGGTTCGAAACCTGCTAAAGAGGTGGAAAATTCTCAATTGAATGGCCAACCGACAAAACCAGATGAATTTCCACCCCTTATCAGCAGCCAAAATCAGGCCAACACCACCACTGTGTCTCTGAATTTACCCTCGTGGAGGGATAAGGTAACTACCCCAACACCCCCTATTGGCATGCCTCTTAAATTTGTTCCCCCTAGCATAGAAAATGGCATTCAAGTAGTTCAAATAGAAGCTCATGATGTGAATGATTTAGTTAAACTTTGGGATTGTGCTCTTGTTGTATATGTTGTTGGAGGTATTGGTTCAGCTGATATCCTTAGGGGATTTATTCGTAAGCATTGGGCGTTTGTTAGTATGCCGACCATTCATACTCATGAGGATTGGTATTTCATTTTGAGACTTAAGACTGAGGAGGAATGCTCTGAAATACTCAAGGGAGGACCGTACTTCTTGAATAGGGCACCCATGATAGTGAAGAAGTGGAATAGAGATTTTGAATTTAAGGAAGAAATCTTACGTGTTATACCTGTTTGGTTCCGTTTACCCAATCTCCCTCTCCATTGTTGGGGAGAAGAAGCTTTGAGTAGGATAGTCAATGCCGTAGGAGTTCCTGTGCTTGCAGATGAATGTACCTCAAAGCAATTGAAAGTTTCTTATGCGAGGGTCCTAGTGGAGATTGATGTTACCCAGGAACTTGTTAAAGACATCAAGATTAGAGATAATACTGGAAGAGAATTTTGGCAAAAAGCTATCCCTGAATGGAGGCCCTATTATTGTCGTAAATGTCATAAACTTGGACATGAATGTAAGGAGGGTGATGATTCTCAAAGGGAAAGTAAGGAAACAGGAAAGACAAAGGGAGAGAAAAGGCTTTGGATCCCCACGGACATAGCAAAAATGATGCAGGGTGTAAAAAATATGGAGGACCTTAAGTCTAAAATGGCAAATGATGTCACTACTACAAATCATCACTTGTGCCACTAATTATGCCACGGGAATTCAAAATCTGTGGCAAGTTTTGATCTTGCCACGGGAAAAATAGATTTCAAAACAATATCACAATCATACCAAAAATTTTTGCCACGGGTAGATATATACTGTGGCTAAGATACACTTGTGCCACAAATTTTGCCACGAGTAAATATATACCGTGGCTAAGATACACTTGTGCCACAAATTTTGCCACAGGTAAATATATACCATGGCAAACAAACACTTGTGCCACGGGTAAATTAATATTGTGGCAAACAAGCACTTGCGCCACAAATCTTGCTACGAGAACTTTATTGTGGCAAACAAAAACTTGTACCAACAATTATGTCATAAGGAAATATTTATCATGGCAAAAAATTTGTGCCGCCAATTATTTCTCTGGTAAATATTTCTCATGGCAAATAAAGACTTATAGGTTACGGGTAGCAATTGTGTGATTGTATTATAAATTATGATACCTGAATTTGACTTTACCGCAAGTTTTGATTTTGCCACGGAAATAGTATATTTAAGAGAAACTTAAAAAAATATAAAAAAATTATCAATTATGTAAATTAAAAATCTTTATCCAACTTAATTAGTTCTATATTTATTAGAAAATAAGTCATTATTTTCCCTTATTTTTCAATTTAATATAAGAAAAAATTCTTTAAACAATGATTTAATTTAATATATTTTAACTAAAAACATTTAAAATTATTTTTGAAAAGCTTTTTTCACTTACCATATACTCAAACTAGAATATAAAAATAATTTAAAGTAAGATTAAAGTATTTTCAACAAAAGAGAGAAAGGTTGTTTCTAACCTATTCCAAGACTTTTTCAATTTTTTATTTAGTGAAAATCAGATCGTATCATCCTCTTAAATTCAAGAACACATGAAAAATGTTTTTTCTTTCTCTAATGTGCTACAATACAAAAAACTGGAGCAATTTCGACTGAAAGTATTCGACTAAATCAAAACAATCGGAAATTTCTGACTAATTTTCCGACTGACAAGCGTTAGTCGGAATTTCCGATTAACTTGCTACTAAATCAATATATGGTCGGAATTTAAAATTGGAAAAAAAAAAGAATATACGACTAATAATAATATAGTAATATACTAATAACTAATAAGTGTTAGCAATATATATTAATACGAGTAATATTATTCTAATATAGGATTAATTCTGTTGCATTTGTGAAAATTAGTTGAACAAATTATTTTTAAGTAATTTTGCAACTAATTTTGTTCAACTAATTATAATTTTTTTAACTTATTATTAATAATTTTGTTCAACTAGTTAATAATAATAATAATAATAATAATAATAATAATGATAATAATAATAATAATAATAATAATAATAATAATAATAATAATAATAATAATAATAATAATAATAATAATACACTAAGTGGTCGGAGTGTTAGGTTATAAGTATACAAACATTACTTAGATTATCAGTAAATAACTGATGGTCTAGTGGTTGGGGTGTTGGTATATCAATCTGAAGGTCTTGGGTTCAAATCCTACCCAAGGCATTTGTGTAGAAGGAATGTTTTAGATTGTCAACATTAAATGATTCTTTTATGTGTTTTGAAAAATAAGATTGCCACGGGTAGGCTTGTGGCAAAAGAATATAATTAGCCATGGGATCTACCGTGGCAAGAAAAATAGTTTCAGCCACAACCATAATTTTCCCGTGGCAACAATCTAGCCACGATCACTTGTGCTACGGTAGTCTCAAACTTAAATTCCCGTGGCTGAACATCATAGCCATGGGAAATTCTTACTTGTGCCACGACTGCTACTGTGGCACAAGTGATGATTTGTAGTAGTGTGTAATTGAGAGACGAATGGATCAGCTGCAAGCTTCTGTCGAAGGTAACACGCTGCACAGCTCAACACAGCAACTTGCTCCAGTTGCTGCCAGCAGCAGCTCCCCCTTGAATCTGCCCAGCAACACAAAGGCAGAATATCAGCATGTGCCCCTTGGTTTGTCTGTCCATGATACCACGAACCAAGGCTGCACCCAGCAGCAACCTGTGCAGGACCCTAAATTCACTGACAAGCAAAACAGTAGAGAACATAATGAAGGCAGTAATCAAGAGGAAGATGACGAGGAAGGATGGACCCCGGTTAGATCATCAAAATCTGTAAAAAAGGGCCCAGTTTCGAGCAGTAAAGGGAACAAAGGGAGGCTTTTGGGTACAAATACTGAACATAAGGAGCCTAATTTTCGCAATGAAGGTGGCAATCCAAGAGACACAAACAATAATCAAAATAGGGACGGGAACCCTCAAATTCCCTCCTCACAATGATTATTTCTTCATGGAATGTTCGGGGCATGAATAGCCCCTACAAAATCAAGGAAGTGAAAGCCTTTCTTGAGAATCGGAACATAAGTGTCATTGGTTTAGTTGAAACTAAAATTAAAGCTCCCAAATCTGTGCAAATCCAAAGAAAATTCGGGACAAGGTGGAGTTGGGTTACTAACTACGCGAATCATGATAAAGGTAGAATATGGGTCGGATGGCGGAACGATAGATGCAAGCTAGTGCAATGTGAGACTCACCTCCAATTCTTGAGAACTAAAATCACTCCCTTGAATTCGGATAGCAGCTTCTCTGTGGTTTTTGTCTATGGGCTTCATAATGTTAGAGACCGTCGGGACTTGTGGGAAAATATGGACAAGATTGATTGCAATTTGCCGTGTTTATTTTTGGGGGACTTCAACGCTATTTATAAGGAGGAGCATAGGAGAAATGGGTCGCAAGTGACTACTTATGAGATGTATGACATGCTTCAATGGCTAGATCGCAACAACTTCCATCCGATACCTGAGAGAGGCCACTTTTACTCTTGGTCTAACAGAGAAGAAGGGCCTAACCGCATCCTCACGAAGATTGATCATGCTATAGGTAATCCCCAATGGTTATCTAGATATAGTGATGCTAGTGTCCGGTACGAGAACCCACAAACCTCTGACCATACTCCTTTGCTTGTCAACCTCAAAGAGTATGACCATGAGAAGAACAAGCCGTTCCGCTTCTTTAATTATTTGTGTGACCATCCGGATTTCCTTCGGGTAGTTGATGAAGCCTGGAAGATTGGTGTCAAGGGTATTGGCCTTCAGAGACTTTGGTACAAAATGAAAAATGTGAAACATAGCCTCAAGCAGCTCCATAACAAATAGACCTGGGAAAACGGTCGGTCGGTCGGGTTACGTGTCGGGTCACTTTCGGTCGGGTCATTTTCGGGTCGGGTTATTCTCGGATCGGGTCATTTTCGGATCGGGTCACTCTCGGTTCCGGGTTGGTCGGGTTGACCCAACGGGTTATGACTTATGAAATTTTAAAAAAATGATTTTCTCATATTTTATTATTTATGAAGCTTTTTTAATAAAAAAACTATTTCTCATCCCTATGACATTAATCCACATATCAATTAACACGGTATTAAAGCCTTATATGTGATTGAATTCAAGTTATAAGAAATCAGTAATAACGACGCTCGTTGTCTAAACTTTAAATCTCTATGTATAGTGCAAAATGTCCTTTGACTGATTTAACAAGATATATCGATTTGCAAAACTCATTTGACTGATTTAAATGTGCAAAACGTTCTTATAAATTATATCGATTTGCTTACTGAAATGTAGAAGAACAAAAAACTCATTTGACTGATTTGACAAGATATATGTATTCAATTAAGATGATTATAACGTCCTTTTTTTAAACAATAATAATTACGATGGATAAAAAGATGCTAATTGCGTATTTTTTAAGATTATTAATGAGTTTTAAGGTTAAAATGATATAGTCAATATGTTTAGATAAGTTGAAAACAAAAACTTTATTTGAAATGAATTATAACATTGAGATTACTCTAAAAATTGACATTAGACCTGCCAAAACGGGTCGGTCGGGTCGGTTGCCGGTCGGGTCATTTTCGGTCGGGTAATTATCGGGTCGGTCATGTTTCGGGTTAAGTCTCTTTCGGATCGGTCGGGTTCGGGTTTTTACGGGTCGGGTCCCGGGTCCATTTTCGGGTCGGATCAAATTTTCCCAGGTCTAATAACAAAGAGTTTGCGGGTATCCAAAGCAGAATTGATCAGTGGGAATCTGTTCTTCAAGAAACTCAAACCAGACTCCAAAACAACCCCGATAATGTCGATCTTCACCTTCAGGAGAAAGAAGCTTCCTCCCTAGTCCGAAAATGGAGGAAAATTGAGGAAAAGGCTCTGCATCAGAAAGCCAGGATTAACTGGATGAGACATGGTGATGATAATACTGCTTTCTTCCATGCTTCAATCAAAGAAAGAATCTCCTCCAACAGTATCCATGAACTCCAGGACAAGAATGGCAACTGGATCACTAATTCCCATGATATTCATTCTGAGATTTCCCAGTTCTACCAAGCTCTCCAGGGTACTGCAAATCAAAATCTTGAAGTGATAGATAGAAGGGTCATGAGAGAGGGTCCCCAGGTCAACAACAGCAGCAGCCACGACCTAATTAGGGAGGTTGATGAGGAGGAAATCAAGGAGGCTCTTTTCGCGATGAATGATAATAAAGCTCCTGGTATAGATGGGTTTAATGCATGCTTCTTCAAGAAAACCTGGGCCATCATAAAGGGGGATTTTATTTCAGCCATCAAGGATTTCTTCGCAAACAATTCTCTGTTTCCTCCCCTAAACTGCACCTCGGTTACCTTGATCCCTAAAGTCCCTAATGCCAACAAAGTGAGTGATTTCAGACCCATTGCTTGTTGTACAGTTATATACAAGGTCATCTCCAAAATTCTTGCAGGTAGACTTCAGAAAGTGATGGGATTGCTTATTGACCAAGCCCAATCAGGGTTTATCCCAGGGCGCCAAATGGCGGATAACATTCTCCTTGCAGCTGAGCTCATCAAAGGGTATAACAGGAAGAACAATAGCCCGAGATGTATGATCAAAATGGATCTTCGCAAAGCTTATGACTCCATTAGTTGGGATTTCCTGTTCGCAGTTATGAGTGAAATGGGCTTCCCGCCTAGATTTGTGGATTGGATCAAAACTTGTGTTTCTACTGTTTCCTTCTCCATCATGGTGAACGGTGCTCCCTTAAAGCCTTTCACAGCTAGGAAAGGTCTCCGTCAAGGGGATCCGATCTCCCCTTACTTGTTTGCTATTGCTATGGAATATCTGTCCAGGCTTATGCAAAAGCAGAGCTCCGCCTTTCGGTATCACCCCAGATGCAAGGTTACGCGCACTACCCATCTCCTGTTTGCTGATGACCTCCTTTTATTCTGTAGAGCGGATCTTCCTTCTATCCAGAGTCTGATGTCCACCTTCAATACTTTCTCCAGAGCCTCTGGGCTTGAGGCTAATAATAGCAAGAGCAATGTATACACCTCGGGTATTGATGAGCAATCCAAAGAGAACATTCTGATTCATCTCCAAATGACTGAGGGCTCCTTCCCTTTCAAGTATCTCGGGGTCCCCCTCCATTCTAAAAAGCTGAATTCGCGAGACTGCAAGCCGCTGATTGATAAGATTGTGGGTCGCATCGGGTACTGGTCCTCTAAACTCCTCTCTTACGCAGGCCGAGTCCAACTTGTGCGAAGTGTCATTGGTGGAATCCACAACTTCTGGGCCCAAATTTTCTGCATCCCCAAGAAAGTCCTCAAAAAGGTTGAAAGCATCTGTAGAACTTTCATCTGGACAGGTAAAGACGAGGCGTCAAAGAAAGCTGCTGTTTCTTGGAAGCAAATGGGTCTCCCCTTCCTCAAAGGAGGCCTAAACCTGAGAGATATGTATTGGTGGAATAGAGCTGCAATCCTGAAGCACTTGTGGAACCTCGCTAATAATAAGGAAAACTTATGGGTCAAATGGGTCCACAGTTACTATGTGAAACAACAAGATATCAGCAATGTGAGACCATCTATTCATGCTTCTTGGAGTTTCAAAAAGATCATCAAACAGAACGAGCTGGTTGTCAAACTAGGAGGCTGGGATAATATTACCATTGGGGGCACCTTCCACATCGGCAGAGTATATGATCTTCTTATTGCAGATGAGCCTAGGGTCGATTGGGGGAACATCATGGTCAGAAACATAGCCAGTCCCAGCGCCAAATTCATCACGTGGCTCGCCATTCAAAACAGGCTTGCAACGAGAGACAGGGTTAGTAAATGGATGGATCTCCCAGACGACAGATGTGTTTTGTGTAACAGTGCTACCGAATCTGTTCAGCATCTCTTTTTTGATTGCTCCAATGCCCAGATGATCCGAGCTAAGGCTTTTAGCTTCCTCCCCCGGCAGCTCGATGAATCCAGCTTCCAGGATGAAATCCGGATGATCAGCAGACTCAGCAGGAAGAAGACGGACCGTGCTAGATTGATCGTTGGCATCTGGACCGAGTTTATCTATAACATCTGGATGCAGCGCAATAGGAAAATTTTTGATGACCATGCCTTCACGCAGAAGGAAGTCAGTGATTGTATAGTTTTTAGGATTTCAGGGAGAACTAACAGTAGAATGAACAACATGCTTGTATCTATGTAGTGGCTTGTGTTTTCTTTTGGGCTGATGCTCTCCTTTTTGTATAGAGCATTGGCGTTTTTGGTGGCTCGGGGGGAGTTAATTTCCCCACTGAGCGTCTGTTCTGTCTCCCCTTTTGGTATATAATACAAATCATTTGACAAATATATATATATATATATATATATATATATATATATATATATATATATATATATATATATATATATATATATATATATATATATATATATATATATATATATATATATATATATATATACATCAACATATAAATTCTTATATGAAGGAAATTTATTAAAACTAATTCAAAAATTATTTTATATGATTGTAAAATCATTAAATATTATTAAAATATTAAATAATTACATTATTAAAATCTCGGGGTGTTACACACTACTCCCTTAAAAGAAGTTTCGTCCCAGAAACTAGAGTAACTAAGGTGCTAATCATAAAAATGTGTAATTCTAATAACTCAGGAAGGTGTTCTAACCATTTTAAGCCTAGGAATGGGCTCAAATATCGTGACTTTATTGACACTATTAACGAAGGGATACTCACTCTATCAAAATATTCGTACATATCTCATTTTGAGTATTTATAATCACATAAATTGACTCAACAACTAGTCAAAAAGATGTAAATATCACACAAATTGATTCAAGCAATCAATCAAAAGTATGTAGATATCACACAAATTGGTTCAAACAATATATCAAAAGCATGTAAGTGTCTAATAGGTTGTTATCATAGAGGCAAACATGCGTGAAAACGCAGGAGAAAATGTGTGAAAATGCAGGAGAATTGCGTGTACACGCGTGAAAATCTATCGCATTCTACCCCCCTTAAAACTTTGTTACGACCCCGTAACTCACTGACCTCGAAACATAAGCAAGGACAGTGTGGTTAGACCATGGCATTCTAATTATTTAATATCTCTAATCTCAATACTACACACCTTAGTGTCTAGCACACGTGGCTTATAAAAAGTGTATTACTTGAAATCATAACAACACGAAATGTCCTGTTATCTGATGTAGTTTTTTAAACAACTTTTCCACTTCTACGTGACCACCTAAGGTCGTACTTTGTGATAATCTTGCGATGTACGAAAGGTTCAACTATTGTAACTTAGACCATAAATGGGGGTAAAATATCAAAACAACAAAGTCTCAAAATCAAAGAGCATGAAGTTGCTCAACACTTAACTCGTATTACAATTAGGCGCCCTAGACTTAAGGATACGTGACTCTTAAAAAGCTGATTGGTTATCAACCCCAAATTGATTCACCGCTGGCTTTACTTATCATAACATATAACTAACCTTTTACTTAACATAAAATGCTCTTTTCATTAATCATATATGATCAAATTATTTTATAACATATTAAGTCATACATCATCACTCGATTAGTAGATTAACAAATCAAATGAATAACTTTGAACACAATACATGTTTCAAGTGTATGATCTTATTATATATACCACGTTTTTGCAAGTTACTGTACTTAATAATTATACGTTCATAACCATGATACTAATACACATATCATAATTGTTTAACAATAACCTCCTTTATCCATCATAATATCAAATTCTAATATTGATAATATGAGGATGATTTAGAATCATAAATGGCAACGTCAGAGGTCACCAACATTTTTCAGCTATTCATATACTATACGACTAGATATGTTGAAAGTATAGGATTTATATCAAGATAAGATCGCGAACTAATGTATGACTAAAGTAATGCATCATGTACATATATAACAATACTAAAGATGACATTTTATGTATATATAAAAAAATGCAAGATGAAAATAACTGATGAACAAAGCTACATCATCACAATTTCCAATATCAATAGCAAAGTTGTCATCAATCATACAAGTTTGATAAAGTTGTGATACCGATACTCATTTGACAATACTAATCTACACCATAACATTTTCATCACAACTCTACAGAACTAACTATAAAATCGTTATCTCAACCATATGACTGTTACGTTAAAAATCCTAACGTTATACCAAAGTACGACAACACAAAACTAACAAAATAAATGCAACACTTGAAATCAAGCATCACAATTATTCCTTTGCAAACAAGCGGGATTCAATCACCCTTCGACCTAAGATACAAAATTTATAACTAACAACTATAACATAAATGTTAGTATCAAAACACCTTGAAATTTCAAAACTCTTTTCATCACATGCTTATTACGATCCAATGAATTATAGTAACATCAAATCAAAACTCTTCTTGACACAAGTGCTAATATTATCTAGCTCTATTTATCGCATAATAAAGATTTTGTATAATAATCGTTTAAGACATAATCCGTTATCTCGATTCATCTCTCAAATTATAACTATTCGCATATTCATTGTCGTTTCTTCAATGTTTAGATTTTAGAACACTTCTTGACTTTTATTAGGACTACATTATCTTCATTAAGTCACTCTCCAAACTTAATTTACCATGTATCACATCATTCATTATTAAAACAGTCACATATGTAAAGCCAACTTCATTTGGAATCTCATCTAAGTGTTATCATTTCAAAACACTTGCAGGATTATTAAATTGGTGATCAATGAGATACTCTAAAATACTTAAAATATTTACCTGTATCAATGCATATTAATTTATCCTCTTATATAACATACTTGTAATATCAATGCATATTTAATTGATAAACATTATGGAATTTTAACCGCCATAAACATACTTGTAATATCAATGCATATTAATTTATCCTCTTATATAACATACAGAAACTCTCTTGTGCGGCAGGTGTACACATGCAATCAGCTCAATATTCCAACCCAACTTCAAAGTTTTCAATGTCTATTCCAAAGCTTAAGATCCAATGATCAAAACTCCTATTCTAATTATTAAAATGTCCAATATAAGGTTTAAAATACCAATTTTAAGGCTAATCTTCCTTATTCTGAAGGCTTAAGTTTAATATATTACTATAAATATTTAAATGTCTATTTCAAATCATAAAATGTCTATTATAAGGCATAAAATGTCAATTCCAAGGATTAAAATCTTCATTCTAAGCCTTAATATTCTTTTTCATGTAGCAGAAGCGGTTGTCTCAATACATAATTAAAATTAATCAAAATTTTTAGAAACATAATGCGAAAGTCTTAAAATGCCAATTTGCTAAAAACCTTTGAAATAAAAACTGTTTGTTAAAAATGATAAATATTACACAAAAACTTACGTAAGACCGTCTTATTCTAAGACCATAATTGGGTCGGTCCATTCTCAGGCGCGTGCACCACACGCGCTCTGGATTTCAATTTTTTGGTTTTTTTCATTTTCTGGACATTTTTCAATTTAAACCTTAAATGTATCAATATTGACCTTAAAGATATCAGTTTCAACGTAAAGTACTTAAACATATCAATTAAAGTAAAACTTCAATAACAATATACAATTCATTACTTAATACTGTCAATTATTACCGAACATGCATCAATTATGACCTTATTTTGTTTTTGTTATGATGTTAACTATATCAATTATAAACAAAATAAATGAACTACATAACATGCAATTCATTACTTATCAGTGTCATTATTACCAAACATACATTAATTATGAACTTATCTTTTTTTTATGATGTTAACTATATCAACTATCAACAAAATAAATGAACTACATAACAACATACAATTTCATACTTACCACTGTCAATTATATTAGGTAGAAATTGATCACTTTAACGTTACAATTGATCACTTATAGGTTCAAATTGAAATTTTTTACTTTAATTGATATATATTAAGTACAACTTTACGTTGAAATTGATATCTTTAAGGTCAAAATTGATACCTTTAAGAGTAAAATTGAAAAATGGCTAGAGTAATGAAAAAAGCTTATGGGCTCTATATTGGGCCGCGTCGTATTCTTAGACGGTCTTACCCAAGATCTGTTGTAAATATTATATAAAAGTAGGAAAATGTAATACATATCGTTTGTTACAAAAATATACAGTAATTAAAATTAAATATGTCCAGATCATCAAACATGAAGTATATAATTTGCAACTAAGTCCTCTATAGCATAAATAAATTGTAGATGCAGCTCGGATCGGAACTTAAAACAAAATCCTCTGCAGCATGCTGCCATCCATAATATGGATGACAGCCGATTGAATCGGTCAGCGCTTAACACCGAGAATAACTCCCTATCCAGCTTAAAATATGAAAATAATACACTATGTATACAAAATAATGATTAAAGTATAAACTTATAATTAATTGAGACCACTATATAGTTTTATCAAATTCTTTTAATATTCCATACCTTTAAGTCATTAAGATATCATTCTTAACCCTAGTAGGAGTATGTTATTGCCAGATAACAAATCGGTAATCTTAATACTTAACCAAGTTCAGTTGGTTAATACTCATAACCGTACCATGCCTCATAGCATCAACAGTAATCAAGTTTATCACTCATCAACAGGCACAACAATATGACACCTGATATATGTAAGAATCTGGCTAGATTAGGGTCGAAGCTCTACATCTAAATGTGAGGGGAGTCGTCACCCCTCCAACACATTTATGCTCGAGCTTCTTCAGAATAGGTAGCTAACTCCCTGTCTTACACCGCATTTTACGTGCCGGCCAAACACGTGGGCCAGGATTTTACATGCCGGTCCATGGTTCGACATTACCTTACTATCAAGGTCATTCAATCAATACATAGATTATTTCACACAAGCACATCACATTTTTACTACTACAAGTTGACTTTGACTTGACTTTTACTAACTTAGATGTTAACTTACTTATTTAGGAAGATTCTACCTTTACATATTAAACTTTATTTGAAACTTTATTTTTAATAATTCATTTGTTAAATAAATTTACACTAATAACTTAATATTCTATAATAGTTTTTAATTATTATTTTTCGCAATTAACTACTAAATCTTAATTCTTTCGAAATTAGTTTCAATACTCAACATTTCTAACTTAAAAACAAATAAATATTTTAATTCTTTTCACAAAAACGAATATTCTGATTATGAATCAAGTAAAACTATATTCTATGGATAAATTTTCAAAAGGGAAATTCCACGTGGTAACCCTGAGATTTTGGGTTTTCCACGTGGTAACCAAAAGTTTTGTTAAACCACGCGGTAACCCTAAGGTTGACCATATTGCTCCAGTGTAACCATTTTGCATGCAAAACGTTAGAAAACGTCCGCAAACGTTAATTTTAAAGCTTGTAACGCTGCTATACGTCTATTTATATGACTCACCATTTCAAATACCATCAGTTTCAACCCTTTCCTCCAAATTGTGAACCCTAACTCCACCATATTTGGATTTGGGAGAAAAAAAATATGTTTTGAATAAAAGATAGTAGGGTTGGAATTTATGTTTTGGGGAAAAAGGTTGAAACTGATGACATTTGAAATGGTGAGTCGCATAAATAGGCGTACAAGAACCTTAAAGCTTCAAAATCAATGTTTGCTAACGTTTTTATGTGCAAAAAGGTCACATTGGAACAATTACGTAAACTTCAGGGTTACCGCGTGGATTTTTAAAACTTTTGGTTACCATGTGGAAAACCCAAAACCTTAGTGTTACTACGTGGAATTTCCCTTTTCAAAATTCAACAAATTCACCAAAAATAACAATTCCAAGTTGAAAACAAGAAAAACTTATTAAGTTTACAAAAATCAATATTCTAATTATAAAACAAAACAACTTATTATTTTACGAAATCAATATTTCTAGTTATAAAACAATTAAGACTTATAAGCTCACAAAAATCAATACTTCTAGTTATAAAAACAAGTACAACTTATATATTCACACAAATCCATAATTCTTGTTATAAATCATGTGAAAACTTTATTCTTTTAATATTTTCCTAAAATCGAAATTTCACACATAATTTTAAAAAGGGAAAATTTATATAAAATAAATCTATTTTTACATCATTTTAAATAATTTTGGTATTGACAACTAAAGAATATTTTGTACAAACTAATTACTTAATATATCACAAAAGTTACTTTTATAAAAAAATCTCATATACACAAGAACACACTTTAATATTTTATAAGTAATAAAAAATATTTCTCAAAACACATCTTTTTAACTTGTTATTTTATTATTAAAAAAATACTTATAAAAATTTAAAATAGTAAATAAAACTTTAATTATATGAAAGTTGCAAAATGAACTATGATAATTTTTCTGGACATTTTTAATTTTCACATAAAAAAAATTAATTTAATTTATCATTTTAATTCTAAATTTAAATATAATCAGCATAATAACAAAGAAGTTTAATATAATTTTAAGGATAAGCTCTAATATCAAAATACATGACAATAAATTTAACATAACCATACTTGGTAAAAGTATGTTCGTAAAATAGCACACAACTTTATAAACTAGTTTAAAGGCTTACACATAAATATTAACAATAATAATTCTAACATAGTCATTTTTAATATAGCTACATTCCTACATAAATCATAAACATAGTAACACTAGTTTATAACATAGATAGAACTTTATATCACTAGTATATAATAGTTAACCCAACTTCCTAAACATGTCCAAATATTATAAATTAACATACTAAAAATATTCGTAGCATAACTACACTAAATGTAACATTAATCATAATTTTCTTAAACTAACTTCCTACTTAAACATACTCAATATATTTCATACTTTACATATTATAAAGTAATTAGTATATAAAATTTCCCATAAAAGGTAGCGTAAGAAGCAAGGTTGTCAGGATCGGGATTCTACGCAGGATCGAAATCATCAGGTGGGATCGGATCGTTGGATCGGATCGTAGGATCGGTCGATTCTACAAATTTGCAGAATTTACAAGTTTTATCAAGACCATGCTTATTGTTTGATGATTTTAACTATAAAAAAACACTAAAAACACATCTTTTTTAGTACTAAGTGTAGATTAAGATACTAGGTTCTTCATCACCATAATCGTTGTCAAAGTACAAGTTTCAAATTAATAATGTAAACACATAATGTCAAAATAAAATTCAGATTTCTTAACTTACATTCTGTGAATCAACCATTAGAAGTTAGAACTAAATCACTAATCCACAATAAAATTCAGATTTCTTAGCTTACATTCTTACATTTCTTCACAAATCACACCATTAATTCACAATAAAATTTAGAATATTAATTCACAATTTACTAAGATTAAGCAAATTTCAACATTAGAACTATCAAAGAGTATCAATTTCAACATCAAAACATCAAAGAGTATCAAAGAGAAACATTAATATAGAAACATTAGAACTATCAAAGAGTATCAATTTCAAAAATCAATTTCAAAGTTAGAACTATCAAAGAGAAACATTAGAAACATGATAAACATCAAAGATAAACAATATTAATTCACAATTTCAACATCAAAACATCAAATAATATCAATTTCGTACTGTGCAAGAGAAATATCAAAGTAATTTAAATCAATTTCGACAATTTAAAGAATCATTAAGCAAATTTCGACAATATTAAACAATAGAAATATAGAATCATTAAAGATAAATCAAAGAAACTTAAAGAAACATCAAAGAAACATTAAAGAGAAGCAAATTTCGATAATCTTGCCTTTGTATTGAGCAAGGAATTCGGGAATGGAGGAGGAAAGGAGGCTTCGCCGTTCGTTCTGAGCAGGAGGAAGAATGGAGGAGGAAAGGAGCCTTCAACTGATCAAGAGGATGAATGTATGATGAACAATGGAGGAGGAAGGCGCCGGTTTTTAGGGTTTATGTGAGGAGCTGCGCAGTCTTGATTGTAAGAGAGTAGAGATTGAAAAAATTAGGGTGTTTTAGGGTTTGTAGAAGACAGAATTAGGGTGTATATCGGGATCGGTAGGATCGGTAGAATCTCTCGATCCTGCACGATTCTACATGATCCTACACGATCCTACTTCGATTCCACCAGATTTCGATTCTAGGGACGATCCTACGCGTGGGCTTCGATCTGGGTCGTAGGATCGTACGATCCTACGATCCGGGTCGCGATTTTGACAACAGTGGTAAGAAGTTATATCATACTAACACCATGGATTAGTACTAAGTAATCCAAATGCTAGTACTATTAAGCTCCCAAAATAATTACCAACTCCAAAAATAATGGTCCTCTAAGTAACCAAAGTAATGACCAAAATAATAATTGAAGTTAAATAAAATTTTTATAAGCTCCATCTTCTTGAATTTCTTCAACTAATTAATATTAGAAAATTAATAATTTATATAATGAAGTGAAATTAGGAGGAAATGGAAGAAAAGTTGATGACTTTATTCCTTAATACTAACCAACTAGAATGATATATTTTGGGAGAGTTTTGTTTTAAATTTTACAAGGTAGAATGTTAGGGAAATGACTAGTATATAAAGAACATATTTATGGGACAAGATCTTAATATTTAGATAAAAAAATTTTTAAAAATCATAGCTCCATATCTTACCCATAACCATCCAACATGATGGTAAGGATGAAGTTTGATTTTTTTTTTTTCAAACTTACTTTACTTAAGTAAGTAAATAAGTAATAAAAAATATAGGTAGGTTTTGACTAATAGATTTAGTTAATTATAATTATTTTAGGTGCAAAACTAGCTTAAAACCTTAATTAAAGTTATTAATAACAAAATATACTAATAGTAGTTTAAATTAATTTAAATACAATACTAAAGGCTTTAAAATAATCGTTAACAAAATTAATTAAGAAGATAAGAATTTTCAAATGTAAAGTTTTCGTAACCAAAGGTTGGTTAAATGATTTTGAATTATTTTTATAATAGAAAATAACAATCGAAACTTTTGGGCTAAACAAAAAAACTATTTAGAAATAATAAAAATTTAGTTTTATATTCAGTGTAGTTTAAGAAATCGAGCATTTATTAGAAATTTAAAGAAAATTAAATAACTAGCCAACTTGAAAATCGAATTGGAAATTAAATAAGAAATTAAATCAATAAGTTTATAATTAGTTGGAATATAAGATTTTAGAAATTAGATAAAGTTGGAGCTTATTAATCAAGAATTAGGAATTAAATTGAAGAAATTAAGAATTAGTCGGAAATGATTAAGATTAGGAATTTCGAGTCTGTTACATTTCCAATTAATGGATTAAGTTTAACAAAATACTTCAACGTTTTAAATTTAAATTTGAAGGCTTAAAATCTCTATTCCAATGATTACAACACTCCTTCAAAGTCTTAACCTTCCATTTATTATAAACCCTTGAATTTAATATCTAAAGTTAAAGTTTTTAACTCTTATGTCAAGGCATAAAATATCAATTCTAAGGCTTAAGATGCCAATATTAAGCCTTAACTTTCATTTTCCAAAAGTATAAGTTTAACATCCATCTATAAAGTTTTAATTATTTAAGTCTTAATATGTCTGTTCAAAGAATTAAATTGCCTATTTCAAAACTTAAAAATGTTAAACACTAAGCCTTAAATTGTCAAAAGTATTGATATGATAAGTGTACATTAAAGGAGATGCATATCCATGAGCAGGCAGCATCATCAAATCCAAAAAGCATAGCAGCAGCTTCCAACTAAGCAATACAATGAAATTAGAACGACACGTTACAACAGACTAGCAATCACAGCAAACCAGCAGAATGTGAGTATTAATCCTCAAACTTTCGTTTTATTGGTTAAACTAATCGGAACCTTAATCCTAAATTCATCCTAAACTCAAACATTCGTTTTATTGAAAAGGTTAATAAAGATATTTAAACTAAGGTTCATTAAGCATGGGTTTAACCATAGACCCAAATTTCACACAATTAACCGATAAAATATCATTCCATATGGGTGATGTTCTTTAGATGACAATGGAAAATGAAGAAGATGAACCCCATAGCAATTTAGGGTTTAGTAATTCAGATTTTCTTTTTTTTTTAATTGAAAGTTAACCGGTTCTTCAGGTTAACATATGGGTGATGTTCTTTAGTTGACAATGGGGGGCAAAGGTTGGATTTTTCAAAAATAATCGAAAGGTCGGATTTTTAGAAGAGAACAACCCAAAGGTGGGATTTTTAAAAGTAAATTTTACAAAAAAAAAAAAAAAAAACCAAGCTTAATAAATTAAAATTAACTGAAAACTAGAGCATTATTAGGGCATCTAGGGCACTAAAAGCACAAAAAATGAAATTAACTATGCCTATTTATTTATTTATTTATTTATTTTGAGGATTAACTATGCCTATTTTTATTTTAAGGTTACTTGGGGAAACTTCGAAAAAAAAAAGTTACTTGGGGAACAATCTCCCCAAAAATAACTGATTTCTAATAATAAAATAAATCTAAAATAAATAAAACCACTAACATAATGAAAGAAAACCGTCAGATGCTGATATCAGCAGGTTGTAGACGAGTCATGGCTTTCACGCGACGACTTGTCGCTTTGCTTATGACTAGCGAACTTTAAACAACCGTCATTCCTTGCTCAATTATCGGAATTAGACATATAATATACAGTTAGAAAGCTCTTGGAGTCTAATTTCTAAGCCGCCAACTTTTGTATTAATACAATATTTTCATCAAAAGTTATGAACAATAGAATGTGAATGTATCAAATTTCACCTCAAAACTTTTCTACTCTTTTGTTCATCTTCATTATAAAACTTCTTCAAATGAGAAATAATCTCCTAAGTAAACTCCGTCATCATTAAAACCATAAGAATTATGCTTAAAACGATCAAAACCGCTCAAAATTAACATGAATAACCAAAAGGCGTAAAGTAGCATAAATCTTCAAAATAAGCACGGAATTCAAACAATAACCATCTTTAAAAAGTTTAAAATGATATAAATAAATGTAAATAATTGTATTCATCAACATTCTTTTCTTATATCGTGCCGATCCATGGCCTATAAAGACGAGTCGAGATGATGAACCAAACTCTCAATTTAACAACAATGTTCCCCAATGTAACTTAGATGTTGATCATAGAACATGCAAGCAAGGTAGTAAAGTTAGGTGGCTTTAAGTCGATTTTGGTTTTTGTGGTGCACCTAGATCATCTTCAAAATGACCTATTTTTTTCACTCCTAGGTCTTAGTTTAAAACATCAGGGAGAGTCAGTGTCATCTAAATGTGTTCATTCGGGTCATCGGGTTGATTTCGGGTCAGGTGTTTCGGGTCGATTCAAAATCGAGTTTTGTGTTCACATTGGTTTTTACATAATTGTAGTCTTTGTAGATCCATTTTTAAGTCTGGTCAAATTGGGTTCGGTTATAAAGTCGGGTGCCTATCGGGTCATCGGGTCTGTTTTGAACACCTCTAGTGTCATCTTTTGATTTATCAATTATAATCGGCTTTTGATCTCAATTTTTGCTCTTCTAGTTGTTGCCTTTAAGGACCTCGAGAGGATATAAACATGAATTCTCTTAACTTTGTGCAAATGATCGTCGAGTCTCGAAATAGGAAGTCTCGAAAAGCTTGTTGGATTGAATCTTGAAATCAAGTAGTGATGGAAGTAGTGAAGACGTTTAGATCCTGCCTCGTGACATAGTTGGTATAGCAGGTGCAACACTCTCGATGTATAATTAACATTACTAATTATATTTAAGATAAATAATACGAAAGAGTAAAACGACGAACTCCTTCTAGAGTTGGTCTGGCCAAACTCAGACTCGGACCTTTTTATTTTTTGTGGATCCAAACCTGGATCAGCGCCTTAAGGGTCTAAATTTTCAGACCCAGACCAATACTCAAGCCTTCCGAATCTGATGGGTCTAGGGTCCTTAATGGGTCTATAACAAAGTCTCTTTGATTTATCAAAATTGAACCTTTTGCAAGTCTTTTTCGTATTTTTGTAAGCGACTTATTATCATATTAACATATATTTAATATTATTTTAACATCCAAAGCAAATTAAGATAATCAAGTGGAGCATATAACCAATTAGGGTTAGCAATGCATAGTGATACTATACAGTGAAACTATATAGTATACCTTAGGGCACTTGTTATTTCAATTGGTATCAGAGCTTTAGGCTTTTGTTGGTGTTTAGGAGTGTTTAAGAGTGCAATACTTGGGTAAGCATGTTTTCAATGAAGCTAGATATTGAGAAGTTTGATAGGAGTGTAAACTTTGGCTTGTGGCAAGTCAAGATGAAGGCAATATTGATACAAAATGGGGTGAATAAAGCTCTTGAAGGTGAAGATAAGAAACCCATAAGGATGAGTGATACAAAATGGGAAGAGATGGATGCTAAGGCTCTATCGGCTATCCAACTATGTCTCTCAAATGAAGTATTGAGAGAAGTTGTCAAGGAGACCACCTCTAAGGGGATATGGGAGAAGTTGGAGTCTCTTTATATGGCGAAGAGTGTGACCAACCGGCTACTCTTGAAGAGTAGACTCTACGATCTCCGTTTAGAGGAAGGTAAACCACTTAAACCTCATCTAGATGAATTTTATTCCATTGTGATGGACTTGCAAAATATTCATGTGAAAGTTGATGATGAGGACTTCGCTATATACTTGTTATGTTCTTTACCACCCTCTTACAATCACTTTAGAGAGACCTTGCTTTATGGTAAGGAGAATTTGAGTAGTGATGATGTGAAGAATGCTTTGACACAAAGAGACTTGATTGATACACAATTGTCAAGCAAGTCTTCTAACACCTTAAATGATGGTTTGTATGTGAGAGTTATAACTAGTGATAATGATTCTACTTATGGTAGTGGTAGCAAGGGCAAGAGTAGGTCAAAGTCTAGGAGTTCCAACAAGAACAAGACTTGCAACTATTGCAAGCTCAAGGGGCACATCAAGAAAGATTGTTGGAAGTGGAAAAAGAAGAATTCCAATGATGATGAGAGGTTTAAGGATGGGTCAAGTAATTATACCGAGGCTACCTATGCTAATGATAGCGATGATGGTGGCGTTTTGGTGGCCACACATGAATACAAGGGTGAGAATGAGTGGATTCTAGACTCCTGGTGTTCTTTCCATATGACAACCTTATTGGTGTTCTTTCCATATGACAACCTTATTTCAGATTTAAGATTATTCTTCAGCCCGTAGTGACTTGTTCACTACCTATGAGAAGGTAGATGGAGGCAATGTCACCATGGGCAACAATGCTACGTGCAAGGTTGTAGGTGTTGGGAGTGTGTAAATGAAAATGTTTGATGGCATGCTAAGAACATTGTCCAATGTTAGGCATGTATTGGGGTTGAAGAATAATCTTATTTCATTGGGTACTTTGAACAAGAACGGTTGTAGGATATCTTGTCAAGGTGGAGTGATGAAAGTCACTACGGGCTCACTAGTTGTGATTAAGGGGAAGATGAACGGGAGTTTGTATGCTCTAGAGGGTTCTACCATCTCCGACTCCGTGAATGTCTCCACAAGTATTATGACCGATGAGGAGACTAAACTTTGGCACTTGAGGTTAGGTCATATGGGTGAAAGGGGAATGCATGAGTTGAGCAAGCAAGGCTTGTTTGGAGGTAAGAAGCTTGGGAACTTGGGCTTTTGTGAGCATTGTGTTTATGGGAAACACAAAAGAGTGGGTTTCAAACCGGCTATCCACAACACCAAGGGGATACTTGATTATATACATTTCGATCTTTAGGGGCCTTCTAGGAAGACCTCGCTTGGTGGGTGCAACTATTTGCTTACTTTCATTGATGACTTTTCAAGGAAGGTTTGGTGCTATTTTATCAAGCACAAGGATGATGTGTTTGATGTCTTCGTTGATTGGAAGACTATGATTGAGAAGAAAACCGGGAGGAGCATCAAGACATTAAGAACGGATAATGGTCTTAAGTTTGTAGACAAGAAGTTTCTTCAATATTGCACCAAGGAAGACATTGTGAGGCATAGAACATGTGTTGGAAGGCCTCAACAAAATGGTATAGCAGAAAGGATGAACAAGACATTCACTAGTGGAAAAAAAGCTATTGGCTGCTACTTATTGGCTGCGGTTTTTAGGAACACGCAGCCAATATGAGTAAAAAAATGTGGTAAAAAAAAAATTAACAAGGGCTGCGGTTTTTACCCTTAACCGCAGCCCCAATGTGTTTCAAAAAGTATAATAAAGAAAGGGCTGCGGTTTTTTTATATGTCCGCTGCGGTTTTATGGTATGTCCGCAGCCCTTGCCCATTTAAAAAATTTAGGAAAAAAAAATTTAATAAAGGGGCTGCGAACATCCCATAAAACCGCAGCCCATAAAGGGAGGCCCATCCCAATTAATTTTTTTTTAATATGAAAAACGCATGCCATATTAAAGGGAGGCCCATCCTCATAAAACCCTATGCATGAGTTCTTCATAAAACCCTAAGCTTAGCCGTTTTTCCCTCAAACCCTATGAGTTCTTCATTTTCCAGTTTTTTCCCATCTCAAAATCTTAGCCGTTTTTTCCCATCTCAAAATCTTAGCCGTTTTTTCCCATATCAAAATCTTAGCCGTTTTTTCCCTCAAACCCTATGAGTTCTTCATGAAACCTTAGTCGTTTTTCCCTCAAGCCAATGAGTTCTTCAAAACATCGCAGCAAACTGATTTCTCTTCTTCCTCAATTTCTCGATTTCTCTTCTTCTTCCTCAATTTCGATCTGTAATGAAGAATGAAGATGAAGAATTTTTCTTTGGAAGATGACGATTTTTTAGATTTTTTAGATTTTTGTTTGTAATTTCGATCTGTTTATAATTTCGATTTCTAAAGAATTTTTGTTTGTAATTTCGATCTGTAATTTCGATTTAAGTTTTTTAGATTTTTTCAGATCTTCTTCAATCGTTTTGTTCGAAGTTTAATTTCATTTCGATTTTTTTAGATCTACATTTGATGTTCATCAAACAATTTCATTCAGATCGAAGGTTTGTTTGATGTTTGATGTTCAGATTTAAGATAATTTTTGAGATTTTTTTTGTTCGTGTTTGATGTTCGTTTTTTGTTCGAAGGTTTGTTCGATATGTAATTTTGATTTAAGATAATTTCGTTTTGATGTTTGATGTTTGATGTTCAGATTTAAGATAATTTCTTGGTGTTTGATGTTGTTTGATGTCCTATTTCAGAATTCGTTTTAGAATTCTGAAAATTTTTTTTTTTGAAAAAAGACTAAAGGGCTGCGGTTTTTTGACCTGTCCGCAGCCCTTTAGTCTCTTTTGGGCTGCGTATTTTGACCGCAACCCTTCTCTAATATTAAGGGTTGCTACAATAATGGCTTGGGTCGTAATACGCAGCCCATAAGGGCTTAAAAACCGCAGCCCTTAAGGTTTTTTCCACTAGTGATTGTTGGAGAGAGCTAGAAGTATGATTAATCTAGCCAAGTTGAGCAAGAGGTTTTGGGCCGAGGCCGTGTCTACGGCATGCTACTTGGTGAACCGTTCTCTACACACCGCATTGAACTTCAAGTCCTCACAAGAGGTATGGTATAATTCACCGGTTGATTATTCTAATCTTAGAGTATTTGGTTGTCCGGCTTATATCCATGTGAGTGAGGGAAAACTTGATCCTAGAGCTAGGAAATGTATTTTCATAGGCTATGGTTTGGGTGTAAAGGGCTATAGGGTGTGGTGTGAGAAATCTAAAAAGATCATTACTTCTAGGGATGTTGTTTTCGATGAAAATGCTTTGGTGACTCCTATTGTGGAGAACACCATTACTAATAATGATGTAGGAACATCTGGTGATACCCAAGAGGAGGAGGAGCCTCCCAATATTGAAGAAATCGATGATGATGCTCCACATGAAAAGGGAACCACCTTGGCAACGCAACGTGAAAAGAGGAGGATTGTGCCTCAAAGAAGATACATTGAGGAGTGTGACTATGCTGCTTATGCTCTCACTATTGCTAGTTGTTATACCTAATACCTACAAGGAGGCTATGGCCTCAAGTGACTCAAGGAAGTGGCTAGTTGCTATGAAGCAAGAGAAGGAGTCTCTTGTAAAGAACAAGACTTGGGTTATTGTTGAAGCACCTAGAAACAAGAAGGTTGTGGGGTGTAAATGGGTATTCAAGAAGAAAGATGGGTCGACAAGCACTAGTGCTCCGGTATACAAGGCAAGGGTCGTTGCAAAGGGGTTTACTCAAGTTGAAGGGGTTGATTTTCATGAGGTTTTCTTGCCGGTTCTGAAGCATTCGTCTATTAGGACTTTGTTGGCTATGGTGGCTATGAAGGATCTTGAGTTACATCAATTGGATGTAAAGACCGCTTTCTTGCATGGAGAGTTGAAGGAAGAGATCTATATGAAGCAACCGGAGGGCTTTGAATTCAAGGGAAAGGAAAGTCATGTGTGCCATTTGAAGAAGTCATTGTATGGGCTAAAACAATCGCCTAGACAATGGTACAAGAAGTTTGACTCATTTATGCTCTCTCATGACTTTACAAGGAGTTCTTATGATAGTTGTGTCTATCTTAAGAAGCTTGATGGTGGAACCATCATTTATTTGATTCTCTATGTTGATGACATGCTAGTGGCATGTAGTAGTTTGTTTGAGGTGGAGAACTTGAAGGTGTTGCTTTCAAGTGAGTTTGACATGAAAGATCTTGGTGAAGCCAAGAAGATACTTGGGATGAAGATATGGAGGGATCGTGGAAGAGGCATCTTGTACCTTAGTCAAAGGAGGTACATTGAGAAAGTTTTGAGACGGTTCTCCATGGTTGATGCAAAGAGTGTTTCTATTCCTCTAGCTTCTCATTTCAAACTATCCAAGAAGCTATGTCCTCAAAAAAAACAAGAAGAGAAGGAAATGGAGGACATTCCTTACACTTGCGCGGTTGGTAGTGTGATGTACGATATGGTTTGCTCTAGACCCGACATTGCTCAAGCGGTAAGCATGGTGAGCCGATACATGTCAAATCCGGGTAAGGGCCATTGGGAAGCGCTAAAGTGGTTGTTGAGGTATTTGAAGGGTACTTTAAAGGTTTAGATGCTAGGAAGTCTACTTCGGGAATTCAAGCAGCTTGATTGGGTATTGCGACTCCGATTATGTGGGTGATTTAGATGCTAGGAAGTCTACTTCGGGAATGTGTTTACATTGGGTGGAACGGCGGTGAGTTGGCAATCGTCACTCCAAGATGTTGTTGCCATGTCCACCACCGAAGCGGAATACATATTTATCGCCAAGTCGTTCAAGGAGGCTAGGTGGTTGAAAGGATTAGTTGGTGAGTTGTGCCCAGAGATGAGCTTGGTATGTGTTCATTAAGATAGTGAGAGTGCTATCCACTTGGCAAGGAATCAAAATACCTTCCATCGAAGAACCAAGCACATCGACGTCAAGTATAATTTCATCCGAGATGAAGTTGAGCATGATAGAGTGCGGTTAGCACAAATTAGCACTCATGATAATCCGATCGACATGATGACAAAGCCGTTACCTACCAAAAAGTTCACTTTATGTGTGTACTTGGTTGGTTTAGAAGCTTGCTTGTTGTGAGGCCCTTAAGGGGCATTTATGTGGTGTGTTAGTTTGTTTGGTTGTGTGTGGTATGTTTGTTGGAGTGTATTGGAGGAAGTGTGTGGACTTGGTGTACTCAAGTCAAGGTGGAGATTGTTGAGGTTGTGGTGTGACTTTGAGTCCACCAATGGAGTTTGATGAAGCTTGACCACGTGTGATGGTGTTTGAGGTGGTGTTAATGTATGTGGATGTGTGTGTATGATGATGGAGGAATCTTAAGTGCTTGATGATTCAATGCAGCAGCTATATGCCTTCGTTTAGAGGCTGTTAACAGCCTGCTCGACCAGCCATATGTCACTCGACCCGAGCCTCACTGGCTCGACCATTCTAGAAGGTAACTGAAGTCCCGCTCGACCACATTGAAGACCGCTCGACCCAGGCTTATTTCTGCTCGACCTGGTCGAGCGAGGTGCAGCAACACGCTGTTTTGTTTTGCGATAGAAGCTATGGGTTATTTAATGTGTAGGGGCCCTCTTCCATGCATCCTCACATACTCCCCTATATATATAGTGTTTGTAGTACTCAAGAAGCAATTGTATTCTAACCCTAAGCCAAACACAAACCCTTACTTTCTCTCTTCTTCTCTCTAAGTGTAATTACTCCATTGTAAGAGTTCTTTGAACTCCATTGATTCTTCACATAATACAAGCAAGCTAACCACCACCGGAGGACGTAGCCCACATCGGGTGAAGCTCGTAAATCTTTGTGTCTCTTGTTTATTGCTTTCTCTTATTGTTCTCATTGTTTTTTGAAGTGTTTGTTTGTTAGTTTGCATAGAACACCCTTACAAACGGTCTTGGGTGTTTGTTAGGGATAAAGTTTGAGACTTTATACCTTAGGGTACTTGTTATTTCAATACTACCCCATAAACCCAAATCTATCAACTAAAAACAAACTCATTTTAATTCTTAAACACCATTTTTTTAGAAAAAAAATCATAACTATTAATCTAAAAAATATATCAAAATTAGAGAAACACAAGCTAATTAAATCGTATCAAAAAACATATTTCTAACAAGCTAAAAAGCCATAAAAGTTCACATATTTATCAATGATAATGATTACAAAGCCAAATCAATACTTACCGAAAAACAATTAATCATGTGCCAAAAATTAAATAAAACTGTAAACTATAATAATTAGAAAGAAAAAATACCCAGGTCAGAAAACAAACCTTGTAAAAAGCCCAACAAAGCAAAACAAAATGGTAGAGTTGATGAATAAGGGAGAGCGAAAATATGAAGGAGAAGGAGGAAGCAGCGGGTTTTTAGGTTTTTTGGAAAAAGGAGGAAGCAGCGAAAATATGAAGCAGAATTAGGTTTTTATAAAGGAGAAGGAGGATAATGGAAGAGGCAGCGAGTTTTTGAAATTAGAAAATTGAGTTATAGGCTGCGGGCAACCAACAAACTGCAGCCAATGTCAAAAAAATTTTTTTAACTAGCTATTGGTTGCGGTTTCAAGCGAAAACCGCAGCCTTTATAATTTTTTTTTGAGGAAATTTTTCTATCTATTACATGCTGCGTATGTCCTTACTATCAGAGTCATTCATTCAAGTACACATATGTTTAAACAAGACTCCAGGTTATCTATTTCACATTGTTATAAGTCATTTCTAGTCTAGTCAAACCCCAAGACATTCTCTTAAGGAAAAGTCAACATATTTGACAATTCAATAATTAAGAGATTATCAATAAATAAAATTTCACCAATTATAAAAAGGTTCCTGAGGCTATATAAGTTCTTTACAAGACTATACAAACTTATAAAACTAAAGGAAAATATTTCATAATATTTATTAAGGAATTTCCATCGATTAAACATGTAAATTAATTAAAAATTCATAATAACCAAAATAAATATTCTAAAAAAATATTAGAGGTCCAGAAGCTATATGAAGTTAGTTTTAATCCATAAAGTTAAAGAAAAACAAACCTATGGATTCTAACTAACTTGTTTGGTCATTTTATCGATAAACCAACATAAAATTACTAATGTCCTTAAATGTCCACGAAAAATTTGTCCAAGGGTCCTCATATGATCATACTATATATGGGAGTGTCTCATAAAAATTTTAAGTCCCAAATAGTTCATTTAGTATTTATTTCATATTTTATCATTTTTGAATTTACCTATCTGAGGACCTAACTAGGGATAGGAATAGTTGGAGGCGTCATATCCAGGTTTTAGACTTCGGTTTTTCTCATTAGAGTCGTTTGAGGAGTCCTTGCTTTCTTGTCTGCCATAGTCGAGAGCTTAGTTTTCTTTTCTTAAGTTTTTCTGTTTTGCATGCGTTTTGGATCTTTTATGTGGCTTCTTCTCATCATGTGGCAGGTATGAACTCTATGTCTCTCTCTCTATATCTCTCTCTCTATCTCTCTCTCTCTCTCACTCTCTCTCTCTCTCTCTCTCTCTCTCTCTCTCTCTTCTCATCTTCCTGGAGCCGGGGGACTCCTTTCTTGGGTAGGATGATGATGATGATGATTTAAAATTCACAAGGGTCCGTAGATGGTCATATAAAATTATGTAATAATCAAATTTCAAACCTAATGTCCATACAAGAGTCTCACAAAAATTATAGCTCTAAAAAACTTTATTTATTAATTATTTTATATTTTAGCATTCTACGTTTTATCGGTAAGTAGTAAAACACTTAAATAAAATTTATAGAAAAAGCCAAAAGTTTATATTCTAGTCCAAACTTGTAGGATACATAATAATATTATAAACCATTTTATCCATTAATATTATACTTAAGCCCCTTTGATATATTAGAACATATTTTATTAGTTAAAATTCCATAAATAACCATTTTAATGAAATAACTTTAAGGAAATAAACTTAAGTGATTTTCTAAATTTTAGCTACTGTGGAGTTCATATAAAATACATTCCTTATGTTAATAAGCTCACACAAAATTCATTCACAACAATAAGTTCGCAAAAACACCTCAAAACACCATTTCTAAGCATGTTAACATGATAGAAATTCATAAAATTATTATGCATGAACACTTAAGAAAAAATAGACATAACAAAACATATATCCATCAATAAAATCATATGAATGAAACATTTTCAAATATATATATTTTTCTTTTGTGACTTTAATTTAATATCGATTTGGGTAATAATCACAATACTTGAAAATTTATAATGTAAACATATGAAAAGAATTTCTAATATTAATATATATGAAATATCATAAATTTTCAATTTATGATATGCATATACTTAAACTTATAATAAATACCTTATTTTTACTTTTGATACAAAAATGTGTCATTCTTACTTTAAGCCAACATGCATGCAATATATGATTAAATCAATCTAACATATTGTCATATGTTTCACATACTCAAGTAAATATAATATAAATATCACATAGTAAAAAGGTTAAGAAGTGTGTATCATGAGCCTCCAAGGTTGCAAGAGATATAATAAGAAATAAGAACTCCAAAATAAAAGAAAATAAGCTCCAAGAATAATTTTCAAGGTTTCAAGAATAATAATCCAAGCTCCCAAAATAATAATACTATAACCTTACAAAAGTTAATGATTTTGGCTTAGTAAATGATAACATTATTTTCTATCTTCAATCACTCAAATCATAAATTCCACATTCAACTTAAAGTCCAAATCCCTCACCATCCTAAGTCCCTTTTCGGCATATCTTACTAAAATGCTCATAACCTCTAGCTCCGAACTCCAAATCCAATGATTCAAGTGTCTAATTATTCACAACTCCAAGACCCATATTTCTTAAGAACAAACTATATTTTAAACTGAGAATAAGAGGGTCGAAAATCCACAAAATAGAAAGTGTTTGAAATTTGCTAACTCTTAGTTATCAAAAATGTTTGAGGGCAAAACGTAACCTTTCATGCTTCAATTGATGCAATTCTTGGGTCTAAAATGTGAGGAATTTTATGTACAACACCACCATAAGGTTTATTTATACATGCATGAAGAGGAATATGGGTAAACACTTCAAATTGTTTTCATGTATAAAGCTGACCAAAAAAGAACAACAAGTTGTGAATGTTTGCTTGAAGATGAGGGGCGTATATAACTTGTATATGTGCGTGTGAGGTATTAATGAAAATCTTAGAATGTCTACAATGTTATGGTATAAAAATATGAGGCACTCATTAAGATAATTTGGGTAAAAAGGATGATTTGTTGAAGGCATATAAGCTGCCAGAAACTGTTGTGATGAAGTGGTAGAAAGATGGGGATAAATCTCTCATTTCTGGAAAGATATAAGGGCGTGTAAGGTACCTATAGAAAGCTTAGAGTGTTAGAAAAATGTTTCAAGTGGTAGCACTCAATTATATAGGGCATAGCCTAGCTAATTTAGGGTATCTTTCAGACCCTGTAAATCTATCTCTAAACCTGACCTTTGTACAAATCTACACTCTTTTCTTTAATTATACCACAAGATACCTCAATTTAATGGTTTGATATCTTTAATAACATGCATGTGGAGGATATGGTAAAATATGGGGTCAAAATACATTCATTTACTATTTTTAAATGATTTTAGAAGTAAGATACTAGTTTTGAAAAATTTCGGAAATTCTTGTATTTAGGAAATAATATATTTTTGTTTGACAACAATATAAAACCATAACAAAAACTATGTTTTCAAATACCAATTAACTATAATATCATTACAAAAACCTTCTTTTTTTATAATATGAATTAGATAAATATATTTTCTTTATATTCAAATATAACTACTTTGTCTTTGAGCCATCTTCTCTCTTCTTTCTCTCTCTAAGAACTCTCTCTGTAGGCGATTTCGATTGCCCAGCCATGGCGCGCAGACGACGGGGTCGACCACCGAGGGAGGGGTTGAAAGGGTGTGCTTTAGCGTCCTTATGACGGCCAGGCTGATGTAGTGGGGTGGCGATTCCCCATTAAACCAGTCTCTTCGTATAGTGAAGAACTTAAATCGCCTCAAATCTGTTTAATCGATTTTGGTATTATCCATTACTGTACTGGTCCAAAATGGAAGGTTGCAAGTGAGACGCGAATTCAGTCCCCTTTGAGATGTCGAAGCAGTTCTCGAAGACATCTTCTGATGAAACCCTAAATTGATTTAGGGGTTTTGTTGTCTTAACCCTAAATTGATTTAGGGATTTATTTTAATATCCATGGAAACTCCTAAATCTCCATGGATTGAAGAGTTTTACCCCTGTTTGCTGCTGTTTTTCAAGCCTGACCTAATTCAAAAGATGAGGAAGGGCCTTTGTTGTAAGAGCAACTAATGGGGAGTTCGATTATGTTCTGGAATACAGTAATTGCAAAGATTGGGCTTTGGTTTTCAATTCTGGCTCTTCACTTCCCATGGTTGAAGGTTCAAAGCATGCTTGAGGAGTTCTTGAACTTCATAAGGTATCTGCTCTCTTTCATGGTGTCCTAGGTCAGTGTTGGCTCCAGGTCTAGATTGTTATAGGGTTTAGATATTGAGATAGTCGACCTAGCTCTCTAATTCTTGTCTTGCCCTGGTCAATTTTAAATTCCATGAGTTGCTTAAGCAACTAAGTATTGGAGGATAGTCAATGACTATTCCTAACATGATGGATTGATCCCCAACTTCAAGGTCAATCATATTCAAATGTACTTGTCTGTTTTGAGCTATGGGCTGCTTATGTTCTGGGAACCCAAATGCTGATCTGTTTTGAGTTTTAATTGGTTATATCCATGGTCATAGGATGATTCTGACCTGGGTTCTAGTGCCTCTCGAAGGCTTGATCGAGGCTGGAAGGTGATGTTTGGTGCTGTTAGACCTTGCTAGGGCTATGCTGCATAGGCAATTTCCCCTTCTCCCTATCTCATGTGTTAAAGTTTGGTGCTCATGTGGGTTTCACTTGAGGACAGTGAGGGTGTCTATATGAACCCCTTTTGTCTTGCTACTGACCTTGAAGTAGCTGTGAGTTTGGGAATGATGCTCTATAGTGTGCTGCTTTAGCGAGTTGGTGGTTGAGTGGGCGACTACTGCTGCTCAAGACTGCCCCATTGGAGCAGTGGGCTATGGTTTCTAGCTGTAGGTCTTTAAGGCTGTGCTGGATTTCGACCCCTTGCTTGTTTGTTGACCCCTGTAGATGTAGGATGTAATTCTGCTTGTTGGTGGTGATTATTTCCTCTAGCTGATGAGGCACAGTTTTGGCACATAGTGTTCTGTCCTTGTTCTGTGCCTGTATTGATTCGCTCGAGCTTAATTAGTCGAGTGTTATTTTTTCCTCATGATTACTAGGCTGCTGCTATGAACATCTATGAACACCAAGCTGTTTGACTTTTGGTAGTTTGCTGGCTTGATTGTTAGTGTCTAGAAATGCTGATGATGGCTTGGGTACTGCTGCCCAGCCATTTCCTTGGTTGGTTTGTTCGAGCACAAGGATCACAATGGATAGGTTATATGCTTGTTAGTTCTTGCTGTGTGCTACTAGTGTTGTTAGGCTACCCAAGTTAATTGATGGGTATAGCAATGATGAGTTGCTGCTCCAATTGGTAAGCTTACTGGTTGTCTAGTAAGCTTGCTATCTGGTTTATAGCACTGAAGATAGGCTGCCCCCATTGGTAAGTTAATTGGTGGGCAATTGGTCTGGCTGTTTATAACAGCCGGTATGAAACTAAAGTTACAACCCAATGTACTTTAGGTGACCCGAAAGAATGAAAACCCATGTTTTAATATGTCTGAAGATTGAAATTCATGAGACAACCTACTCAATTTCTTCATTTTCTTTTATACCCATTTCTTCTCTTCCTGTTTCTAGACATTTCCATACTGTATCCAACCCCATTCATTTCCAAAGTTGAGAATTTTAGTTTATTTTTGGCAATGTTCTTGATCTAGTATAATTTAAAGATTTAAGGTAGTGTTTGGCCAAGCTTTTAAAACAACTTCTGCAACATAAAAGCTAAAACTTGGCCAAACACTGTGTTTATGAGAAGTTGAAACAATTTTGAAAAAAAATTAAAAACAGCTTCTACAAGGGTCAAGAGGAGAAGCTACAAATTGTAACTTCTGCTCCTAACTTTTCAAAGAGCTTCATACTTTTCTCATTTTATATGTTAAAAAAATTCCTATATTTTCTTCAATTAAGTATAAAATTTTTTTATTAATTTTATTTTTCTTTTTTCATATTTTCGACCATAATTCAAAATTTTTACTTCAGTGTATAATTAAGTTGTTATCACAACCAACATCCCAATTATTTTTTTATTGAATATTACGCGATTAAATTACATCAAAATTTCATACATGTTTTATCTTTAAATTTATTAACATATTGTCAAATTTGGGATTTTGACCGGTTCAGTAGGTTGCAAACAGGTAAGGTATACCACTGGAAAATATATGTCAAAGGTCGTATTATTGGTGGTTAATTGAAAGTTCGTATTATTCGTGAAAAATAGGTGAAAGGTCGTATTATTCTGGGTAATTTTTCCTTTTTAATTTTGTTTCAGTATATTAGTAAATGTACCATATAATAAGTTTAGATACTTGTTTCATTGTTTGACACAACAATAATTCAAACTTATAACAAAATTTAATTTAGTGCCAAATTAAAGAATCGAATAAATATTTAATTAATGTTAATTTTTCTATTTAAACTTAAATTAATGGTGAATATTGTATTAAAGAGTTGGAAAATAAATAATTCAAATATTGAAAGTTTGAAATTGAGACCTAAAAATAAGATATTTTCCTTTGTTTCTCATTCTTTGAAAAGTAATTAAGCTGCTTATTGAGACCTAAAAATAAGATATTAGGATAGATTGATATTTTCTTACATAAATTATTTTAGCAAGCTTTGATATTTGTGATTAACATTTAATGGGTCAAATTTAACTTACCAATTTTTTATTTCCATAAATAAAGAAATTTAATTACATGTAAACTATGTAGAATTGAATGTATTTTGGAGGGAAATGAATTAATATGAAGGCGGCATGTGTCCTTCTGAATAATGGCTTTATTATATAGTATAGATTTTTCTATTTAAACTTAAATTAATGGTGAATATTGTATCAAAGAGTTGGAAAATAAATAATTCAAATATTGAAAGTTTGAAATTGAGACCTAAAAATAAGATATTTTCCTTTGTTTCTCATTCTTTGAAAAGTAATTAAGCTGCTTATTGAGACCTAAAAATAAGATATTAGGATAGATTGATATTTTCTTACATAAATTATTTTAGCAAGCTTTGATATTTGTGATTAACATTTAATGGGTCAAATTTAACTTACCAATTTTTTATTGCCATAAATAAAGAAATTTAATTACATGTAAACTATGTAGAATTGAATGTATTTTGGAGGGAAATGAATTAATATGAAGGCGACATGTGTCCTTCTGAATAATGGCTTTATTATATAGTATAGATAGATAATACATATACCATATAATAAGTTTAGATTACTTGTTTGACACAAAAATAATTCAAAACTTATAGCACAATATAATTTAGTTTCAAATTAAAGAATCTAATAAATATTTAATAAATGTTAGCTTTTTTATTTACACTTAAATTAATAGTTGAATATTGTATTAATGAGTTGGAAAATAAATAATTCAAATATTGAAAGTTTAAAATTGAGACCTAAAAGTAAGATATTTTCTTTTGATTCTCATTCTTTTAAAGTAATTAAAATGCTTATTGAGACCTAAAAATAATATATTAGAATAGATTGATATTCTCTTACTTGAATTATTTTAGCAAACCTTGATATTCGTGATTAACATTTAATGGGTCAAGTTTTACTTACCCAATTTTTTAAGTTATAAATAAAGAATTTTAATTACATATAAACTATATAGAACTGGATGTATTTTGGAGGGAAATGAATTAATATGAAGGCGACACATGTCCTTCAAAATAATACTTTTTTATATAGTATAGATGATTAAATAAATAACTGTTAGTGAAATTTATAAACAAAATAGAGTAAAAATATTTAGATGATATTAAATAATTTATTAGATTTAGACTAATTTAGTTATAGAAATTATTTCAACTATTCATTATGCAATTTAATAAAAACATAAAAAATTACACATGTCATTCTTTTGGAGCCACGCTAGACAAAGAATTTTTTTGGTTAATATTGGCTTAAGTGATAAATAACATTAATTAACCTATTATTTATTTTACTCATCTCACACATATAAAAATATTATCACCCTATTTTACAAGTATTATTTATTACTTCATCTTTAGTATAATATATTTATTATTACATGTTTCTGAAAATTATATTTATTTACATCTTTATACTAAGAATTTCGTGCATTGCACGAGATTTTATGCTAATATCATATAATTATCTAATACGATAACCACTATTACACGTGTCGTATCATCATACTATTTAATAATTTTGCTGTAAAATGACAAATGGCAGCTCATGAGAGCTTTGTCAAAATGTCATTATTTCAATGGTTAACATATTATATTTACATCTTAATACTTATAATTTTGTTGTAAAATGACAAATCGAATTTCTACGAACACCCCTAATTATAATATGTCTCAATTAATTAAATAATTAATTGACAAAATCAACACATCATTTTCAGCAGGTTTTCAAAAAAAGGTTAGTTATTGCAAAGATCTTATGACATCAAAATATTTGATCGAATAATAAACTATGGAGATAATTTTTAATTTTACATGCATTATTGTAATACCTATGAATTTATTTTAAGAATTTATTTTACATGCATTATTGTAATACCTATGGAGGCAATCGGACCTTTAAGTGTCTATTTAAAATATCATTACACTAATTCCTCTACAGCTCCTATTCAGCACCCCTATCTAGTATTCGGACTCTCAGAAGTAGAAAGGACCATATTCGTCCTTTCTAGTGTTCGGCTCTCCCTCCCTATGTATTCGGACATTTAGGGGTGGGGGCCTGAATTTGGTCCAGCCTTTGTTCTTTCGTTGTTTACCTTGTTTTGTTTTCCGCACAAAGTCCGTCTACGCTCACGCTAAAACGTGCATAGCGCGTGGGGCTAATGTTATTGGGTCAACTAGCCCCAATGTTTGTGGGCCAAGTCAAAAGGCCCAATCTCTCCCGTCCATGCCAAATTTAGCCCATCCTAAGATGAAGTTACAAAAATGCCCCTGGTGCTGTCTCATCAAACCTACTCATCATTATAAATATCCCTGTTCAAACCTTAAATGTTATGTTCTCTCTCTCCCCTATTTACCATTTCTAATCATTATTATTCATACTTTGAACCGATCAACTGATTTGAGTGTCGGAGGGGCTTTCCGGGAACCACCCCTGGACAAGTAACTCTGTTCGTTTTGCAGGTATTCTGCCTGTAATCAAGTATTTGAACACTTCAAACTATCGAAGATTCTACCTTCTGGTCAGGAAGATTGACTCGATTTCTACGCAGAAACAAGGTGGAAATCATTCAATTTAACGTCAAAATTGATCATTTTTATGTTCAAATTGAATTTTTTTTTTTTCATTTTCTGAGCTTTTATTGTTTTTGACTTTAAAGGTATCAATGTTGACCTTAAAGGTATCAATTTAAACGTAGAGTAATATTTAAATATATCAATTAAAGTAATAAATTGAAATTTTTTACTTTAATTGATATATTTAAATATTACTCTACGTTTAAATTAATACCTTTAAGGTCAACATTGATACCTTTAAAGTCAAAAACAATAAAAGCTCAGAAAATGAAAAAAACAACGGAAAACATGAGATGTTATTACACGCGCAAATTGAACCAACCCGCTCTTGGTCTCAACCTAGGACGGTCTGGGCCAAGTTTTAGTGTATAATTTTTAAAATTTTAAATAAAAGTATTTTGATTTGGTAGTCCATCGATTAAAGAGTGTATAGAGAGAGGAGAAACAATCGCGTACAACTGAAGCAGAATAAAATATAAAATAATAGTCTAGTTAAAAAGTCAAAATGCCTTGCAAAATACTCCCAGAATTCTAGAACAAATACTAATACTTCCTCAACAGCTGAGAAGCCAAAACAAAGATCAAGCATTTCCAAAGAATTCAAATTCGTCAATGGCGAACAGTAATTTACCTCGGAGAATTATCAAGGTTTCTCTTCTTGTCTTCTTTCATCTGGATTAGCGTCTATTTCTTGCTTTCTCTTCAATTGATCATTTCATTTGAGAAAATTTCCTAGGGTTTTGGTTTCCTAATCATATTTTTTTATAATTTTTTTGCGCAGGAAACTCAGCGTCTTCTCAGTGAACCAGGTTTTTCTTTTTCTTAAGTAGAGAAATTGATTTTTTTTTTTGAATTCTGTGTTTTTTGCTTTATTGTTCGAAAATTCTTTACAATCAATTGTTCTTTTTGATGTATGGATTGGTGGAATGTGATTGCAGCTCCGGGAATCAGTGCTTCGCCATCAGAAGATAATATGCGATACTTCAATGTTATGATCCTTGGGCCTTCACAGTCTCCTTACGAAGGTAATTGTATTATCAATGCTCTTTTGTCCTTTAATTTTCTTCTCTAAGGGGTTGTCTGGTTTAACAGAAAACATGTTCTTGTCTTATGGAAAATGAGGATGATCACTGATTTTTCTCTGTTTGTTTTGAAGAACTGATAGGAGATATTGAGGTGTTGGATGGAAGGTTGGGAAAATTGGTATCCGTCCATGTAATAGGAAAATGTTTTCAAAGTGCAATTTTTTCATTTTTGATTCCCTTGTCAAACCAATTAATAGGAAATGTGGATAACAATTTCACCCAATTCGACCACCCCTATAGTTATTTGGGTTATCTTATGAGAGAATGGAGAGAAGTATGGACTGTGCAGAGAGTTGGACGTAGTATTACTGACATGAGACAAACGATTCCTTAAGCTTTTTGTTTGGTTTAATACACTGAATCTTTGGTGCGCTTTGTTAAGAAGACTCACTTCGAGATGACTGTTGACTGGTTTTGATTTGTGTTGGGCATTTATCATTGCTGTTGATACTGTATTTAGAGGTCTTTGATCAAAGACATATATTCCATGTTGTTATGGCTTTTTTTTTAATTCTTATAGTCTTTACTTAAGGGTTACTCTTCTGTCCTATGAATCACTATATTTCGATTTATTGCTTATTTAACTACGATGAAAAGTAAATGGAAATAGACAAAATAAACAAGTGAGATGGAAAGAGAATTTATTGATGACATGGAGAAAGATTGTGTAGATGAGATGAGCAAATAGGATTATAGTCCCTTTGCAAATTTTATAAATGTAGTAAAATAAGTCGTCTAAGTTTTGGGCAAGGCATTCCCCATAGGTAAGGTGCAAACAACGTTTTGTTGACTTTGTGTAGACCTCATATACAAATTTGAAAACATGCTTTCCCATTTTTGGGGTCTCTATGAGCTCTCGACCGTCGCATTTAAAGGACTATATATTGAGTTACAAGTTTCATACACTATTTTTTCCCATTTTTTCTCTCATACATCTTCTCTCTTACATTTCAAATATTTTTTCTTGGACTTTTTATTCCTCCAATCATGCCTTTCAATACTACATTTGTTTCCAGTCTTATCATATGCCTTATCTCGTATATTTCATTGTTTTCTATCTATTCTATTATTCTTTTCTTACTTGAGGACTATAGCATGCGTCAGTTATAGTTTCATACACTATTGGTGGTATATTTTATCGCTTTCTTAAATCTTGAAGATTTTCTTCTGCCCTGTAACATTGAAGTGTTGGAATGTGACTGCATATCCTATATGGTTAGCAGCCATATTTAGTTTTGTGTTGAGAGCATATAGGAAGTTCTTTTTGTTGTGAGATAAAGAAATTGAAGACAACTTTTGTTGATGTTTATTGATCTTATAAGTAATAAATGATATAGTGTGGCTTTACTTGTAAAGCTTGGATTTTTGGATTTAGTCACTTTTAGGAAAACAAAAGTTTTACGTTTGACTTGAAAATATATGGTGGGGGTAATATAAAGGTGTTTATATTTGAACTTCTGTTGCATTAGAATACAAGGGGCCACTTTGTGGAACATATGAGTGAAGGGAAACTTTTAGAAATCGACGATATATTTGGTGAACCAATTGACAAAGGTACAAGGATTTCGGGGGTAAATAGATAGAGACATATTAAAACGTAGAAGACAAGAATAAGGGATGGAGTGTGATTCCCTGATCAAAAGGTGCTTTCATAATCTGCAATACTTTTTGATAGGTTGAAAATCTCTTTAACAATACATTTTTGTTGCTTTTATCATCATATGTCAAATAAGATTATCTTATTTTTTTTCGAGTGTTTTTAATTCATTATGTCAAAATTTTTCTTGTATTATGTTGTAGGGGGTGTTTTTAAGTTGGAATTATTTTTGCCCGAGGAATATCCAATGGCAGCTCCTAAGGTATGTCAACCTTCACCCGTACAATCTTTTTATATCTTGATTTACCATTACTAGTTTTGGTTTATTGCCTTAATTGAACTATTATCTGATGCATTACAACTTAAAGCTTTGGCTATTTATTTATTTTTTTTGAATGTAAAAGCTTTGGCTAATTTAAAGTTAGGAATGCTGCTATTAGTGCTGAATTAATAGCTGACTCAGTGTCACATGATTTGCCAATTGCACCCACGAATCACAATTGGATTCAATCGATCAAATTTAGGGTTCCTTCGCGATTCGAATTGGTTCAATCACTTATCTAGAAAATCAAAGAGAAATGATGAGGGAAAAAAGGATAGGGATGATAAGAAGATAGAATCTCATCTGTAAGTGCCCACAGCCATAAAAAGCGTGAGTTATTCTTCTAAGTAGATGTGACGATGAACCCAAAAAGTGATGAAGGAAACAAAGAGGCGGCAGGAAATGTCTAGGGTTTCAAAATGAGAGCGGGGGCCTTGACTTTATATTTTGATTAAAGGAATTAATTGAAAAATGAGCCAAATGGACTGGGAGAATTATATTAGTAAATGGAAAAAACAGTTCAGCAACAATCTTTATTCTTTACTACCACTGAGAAAGAACTAAAAAATATAGAAGAAACAAATTGATAGTGAAGACAAGAGAAGAAAGGAGAAGAAAATTAAACTTCACCTGGTGGCTGGTGATTGGGAAGGCTGTCAACGACGACTGATTGGCAGCTGGCGGCGAGCAGATGCTCGGCGAGAGCAGGAGCAGAAAAAGATGAATGATTGACTTTTGGAGAAGGGAAACAGGGATCAAATAAGATGGAAAAGTTTTGGAGCTCGCCTTTGTGCACCTAGCACCTAGGGGTGCTTTTTAAACACATTTTTAATGGTCAAGGTTTATCTAATTACCATTTGACCAACTTCATATATCAGGATGTTTCAATTTTTGTAAGGATCATAGTAGGAAGATAGGAGTAGCAGAAATTTGAATGATTTAAAAAATGAACTAACGTAATTTGAGGAGGGAAATCAAAACGAAGATATATGGAGAAGTGATGATTTCTGCATGTGTAGAACCGGTAAGAAAGATAGAATGTTGAAACTCTGGAGACTGAAAATGAGGGAGAGGAAGATCGAAAATGACGTGGAGGGATGGAGTGGAAAGGATATGAATGATATAGACTTTTATGTTGAGATGGTAGAAAATCAAAATGATTAAAGAAGAAAAATTTATGTGAATAGCCAACAATCTTTTGGGATCAAGGCTTTGACATTGTTGGTATAATATAATCTCCCTATCCGCCCTTTTTGCATGACAAAATAAAGGTCTCTAGAAAAGTGCAAGTTTGTGAACACTTTTCACCCAATGCATTAATCTTCTCGAGCAACTTTTTTTGGTGCAATGTAATTTATGAAGTAGATTACATAATGAAATAGGCAAAAATTTCTTAAAAAGTTCTTTTGAATAAACTAATGAAGGTGAAGTTTTTATAATGAGGTTATGGTGTAGACAAATAGATGGTGCTAATGATGAAACTGTACTCTGAAGTAGGTACTAAGATACTCCCTAAGTCTTGCATATGATGTGTTCTGCTCTTATCTACAGAGTGAAAATAGCTGTAAGTTGTAACCTATAAAAGAATCTATATGCAAATTCCAAGTTATTTTTGAGCACTAGTATGGCCCCCTTTTCACACAGCAGAAAGAAATCTTTGAAGAAAGATTGAATTTCAAAATACCACTTTATGTGCCGTTTATGACATTTCGAAGTTGGTAGCTCTTTGTTTCCTCTCTGTATCCCTTGCTTCTGCAATCATTTCTGTTTCCATACTGTTTCAAGTTTTTTTTTTTTTTTTTTTTTTTTTTTTGTAAGTTTATATTTATTTTATCGTCCACTTATTAATAAGAGTTGTCCAATTTTTTTCGGGATTGGAGGAAATTATTTCTTAATGTTTCCCCACCCTTCTTTTTTCGTGCACTTGGTTATTCTCCCTGCAGCACCCAAGTACTGCAGAATGATGGTTGAGAGGTAAAACTCTCGTGCAATACAAAGGTCATATTTGAACTGGAGGTTTTGAGTAATTCTTAGGATATCAATAATCAATGGCAGTGTATACTATAGGCCAATGATTCTGTGTTGAATAATTGAACTACGCTGTCCTTGCTTTTTTTTCCTATACATCCGCTTTGTTTCCTATACATCCTGTGGTGTTTGATGTATCTCATTTAATTCCTGTATCAGGTACGATTTCTCACCAAAATATACCATCCCAATATTGACAAGGTAAGGTGGCCTCTTTTATGTAACTTTTATATATTTTTTTCTTTCAGAGATTTCTCTAACGAAAATTGATTCTTTCCGGCAGCTTGGGAGAATATGTCTTGATATTCTCAAAGACAAGTGGAGCCCTGCTCTCCAGATACGGACAGTACTCTTGAGGTAATCTTGTTTATTAGCATGCATAAATCAGTTCATATTCCTACCAAAGTCAATCCAATAAGAATTAGGTGAGACAAGTGTAATTCCTTAAACATACAGAGCTTTGTGTCACTGGATTGATTTGCTATTATTAACCGGCAATAACTTCCCAACTATTTCCTCTTCACTCGGTGAGATACTATTACTCACTCCTTAGGCTGTCCACCTAATAGGTAAGTAGTTAGACCCTAAAGGACTTTTTAGTCTCATTGGCATTGTGGCAGCTGTCGAGGATAAGAATTTAACCAATTGATAGAACTAACTTAACTTATTAAGTTCGGATTCAATCATGAGTTTCCTTATCATAATTGAAGGAAGAATTGTTAATAAAATACGAATAACTGATAATAAAAACAGAATGATAAATTAAATAATTTGAGATGCTAATAAAGAAAACAAGAACATGATTTTTAAGTATAAAATAATTTAAAGGGGAAATTTGTTGAAGTATTACTAGGAAATTTATCAAAGATATAAAGAATAATAAAGACATTAACTACTACTACTAGTCTACTACTTAGCCTCTAGATGGTAATCTTGAAAGGGAGGCTTAAAATTGATGAAAATATAACACTCTTATTTATATAGTAAAAGCAAATAAAAGAGCCATCATCATCATCATACCGAATGTATCTCGCTCATAGACAAATTATGGTCAGGGTATGGAAATAAAAGAGTGTATAAAAGAAATAAAAGAAAACTTTTTCTTTTTATAGTCTTGACTGTAAGAGATTATTATGTGCTCTTGACAAAAAAAAAAAGAAAAAATAATAAAAGATGATTAAATACCTAAATATTACAAAATAAAAGACTGGAAAAGCTAAAGTGAAGAGGAGTCCTGTGTGTCCCAGCCGTGCAGGACGCCAGGGAATTGCGTTTATGAGGTTGTGTATAAAATCTAAGATTTCTAATTTTCATCTCTTACTTGAGTCTTTGTAAAATCATTTGTAGAAGGGGAAATATAGCCTTTCAAGTAGAAATGAAAAAAATATGCCACCAAATTGAAGTGTTACTGGTTAAGTTGTCTTCCTTCTTTTATCATAAAGCTTTTTAGGGGAAATGTAGCAATTAAAAAACTCCGAGGTATTTTCGAATTTATAAGCATAAGCCGAGTTGTAAGTATGTGATGCTGTTACCATCATCTCGCGCCTTTGTCACTGTTAATGTTTCCTGTCATTTAGTATTATTGTTCTGGTTATTTATTGTGGCTGTATGCCTGTTCTTTTTTATGACAGTATACAAGCACTGCTGAGCGCTCCAAATCCTGATGATCCTCTGTCTGAGAACATTGCGAAGCATTGGAAAACTAACGAGGCGGAAGCTGTTGAAACTGGTGAGTGATCAACTTATGTTCATTAAGATTTTTCTCAACTAGAGAGGAGGAAGTGGGAGTGTACTGAATTTATTTTCTTCCGTAAATACTTCTACCATTTTATTGTGGAGTTCTTGATGTTTCTGTTTTTGTTTTTTCGTAGCGAAAGAATGGACTCATCTATATGCTTGTGAGGCTTGATACTGCTGCTATACCATTACCCTCTTCGAATAACAACTGTGTAATGTTTGTATACTGACTACATTCAAAACCAAGCTGCTGGCTGCAAATGAATATGAAGGGACAACTTAGGAGAAAATATGAAAAAATGGACTGTTGTTCACTTATATATCCTTATGCTTGGAATTGTAGTATTGTATTTATATGGGTTGCTTAACTGATCGAATTTCTGGAGTTCTTATTCTAATACAAGGAATTCTTAATCTTCAGCATTTGCTAATTCGTATTCTTTGTTTTTTTATGACGATTACAAATTTGATTGTAATGGCTCTGACCAGATCTGTACAGAAAGTAATTGGTCTTTGTATCTTTGAGGCCAGAATCATATCCTTTTTAAACGTGTTCAAATGAACAAGTCTGCCAACCAGGATTGTTTCAAATGCTGTAATATTTCTCATTTCTTAATCAGAGACGCAGTCTTTGAAAGATGAGTTTCTTAGGCCAGCTCAAAATTTTATTAGAAAATTTTAAAACATAGAAGAAAAATATGGAAAAAGTATCAAAAAGTACCTAATAAAATAATTTCTTCCCAAAAAAAAATAAACTTTTCAAAAAGTGCCTAATAAAATTGTCAAAAAATACCTAATAAATTTTTTTCTTTTTCAAAGAGTTTTTAATTAACGTTTTTTTTCAGTTGACTGTCAAATATAATTGTTGACTGGTTAAAATTGAAAATTCTTCTTTCTCATCTTCAATTTTTTTTCAAATTTAATTTTCTTACTGTGTTTTTATACTTTTTTTGAATACCAATGGGGAGGCTTAATCATTAATCAGAAAAATCCGAAAATACAAGGTCAGAGATCCAAAGCGGACCACCATCGACCCAAACATTATCACATATACTTGTCACAGCCCTTCTAGCAAGGCGATGAGCAATCTGATTAACCTCCCTAAAGCAAAAACAAAAAGTAATGCCCTTATGCAAAGAAACCAAATCTTGAATATTTTGGACTAAGACTTGCGAATGAAGACCACGAGATATCTTGCCATTTAAAGCCTCGACAATCAATTGGGCATCTCCCTCGATCAAAACGGACCGCCATCTATGATCATGAACCAAATCTACGGCTGTTTTAAAGGCTTCCAACTCCGCCCTCTCAATGGAAATAAACGGCCAACATGTCTTAGCCATCGACATCAAAACTTTACCCCTAGCGTCTCTAACCACGAGGCCAATCCCAAACCGATTATCCTTTTCTTGAACGGCCGCATCAACATTAATCTTGAGAGACCCCAAAACAGGAGGGGTCCACTTCGCCTTATCCCGGGGACATTTACTATGAGAGGGAGAATTATTGGCCACCTTAAATTCTGACAATAAGTCAACCGCACGTCTAAAACATAACTCGGGAGTAACATGAATCTTTTCAAAACATAACTCATTGCAGGCTTGCCACACTTGCCAAGCACAAATACCGAACAACTCACTCTCGGCCAGCGAATTGTGGTCCAAAACAGCACCAATCCAGTCCCTAAAGGATACAGATTTGATAAGGATTTCCTTGCCCGCTTTAGACAATAATTTCTCCTTCCAACCGTGCAGTTTCTTCCAAATTCGATCCCGAATGCTAGTAAAAGAAATTTTCTTTGAGCGATCAAACGTGGTAGGAAGCCCCAAATATTTATCATGTCTTTCAACTTCGGAAAAGCCCAAAATACAACTAATATTTCGGCGAATATCTCGATTCAACATGTGGCTAAAGGACACCTCACACTTATCATGATTTACCATTTGCCCGGATAGTCTTTCATAACTCTTGAGGATCTCCAAGACCGCATTAGCCTCATGAGCATTGGCCCTAGCAAAAATTAAACTATCGTCAGCAAAAAATAAATGGGAAACAATAGGAGCGCCCCTAGCTATATTAATACCATGAATATAATTTTCACTTTGCGCCTTTTTAATTAATTCGTCCAACCCTTCCGCACATAATAAAAACAAATAAGGAGACAATGGGTCCCCCTGCCTAAGACCCCTCTTTGGCACCACAACATCAGAAGGGACCCCGTTCACCAAAAAAGAATATGTTACCGTCGTAACACATTGCATAACCCGGTCAATCCACGTAGCAGGAAACCCCATTTGGATAAGGACACAAGCAAGGTAGTCCCACTCGATTCTATCGTAGGCCTTGCTCATGTCCAATTTGAGCGCCATCACCCCCTTTTTTTAGCGTGATTATGCCTCATATAATGAAAGATTTCGGACGAAAGAAGAATATTGTCAGAAATTAAACGGCCCGGCACAAACGCACTCTGATTGCCATCAATTATATCCGGAAGAAGAATCTTTAACCTATTTGCAATTACTTTAGAAATAATTTTGTAAGAAACATTGCATAAACTAATAGGTCGTAATTCAGTCATTTTAGTCGAATTTTTAATTTTAGGAATAAGCGTGACATAAGTGTAATTCAAATCTTTTGGCATAACTCCTCCGTTTAAAAAATCAAGAACAATATCACAAATATCATTGCCCACTAAATCCCAATAAGTCTAGTAAAATAACCCCGGAAGCCCATCGGGCCCCGGCGATTTACAAGGATGCATATCACTAAGAGCCGCTTCAATTTTCGATCTTTGATACGGGCGCATCAGGTGATCAATCATAGACAAAGAAACCCGCAGAGTAATAAAGCCGACATCATCAATCGAAATCTCCGGACGAGACCTAGAAAAAAGGGACGAAAAATAGTTAGTAACAACATAAGTCAAGCCCTCAATACTAGAATGTTTAACCCCACTATCATCCAAAAGAAATTTTATTTTATTCCTCTTTTTCCGCATAGACGCCTTCGAATGGAAGTAGGCCGTATTTTTGTCACCATCCCGAAGCACAAAGGGCCTACAACGCTGCCACGCCGCCGTCTCCTGTTGACCACGTAAAACCCGAAGCTCATGTTCCACACTCCGATATTCTTCAATAACGGCCGGAGACGGGACCATTTTGCGAACAACCTTAAGACGCTTAATAAGCCAACTCATTCTATGATGAACCTTTGAGTACACCTCCTTATTCCACTTTTTCATTTAATTCCCACAAACTTCCACCTTCTTGCCCCAAGACCCACTACACCGAATAGAAGAAGAAGCCCATAAATGCCGCACAAAATCATCAAAATCTTCATGTTGAAGCCAACGGGCTTCAAAACGAAACAAATTGTGACCCTCCCTAAAATCTTTCCAATTATTCCCCTGTGACTGATTAAGATGCAACCGAATCGGACAATGATCTGAACCATCCCAAGAAATATTTTCCATATGAGCCAAAGGGAACTTAGAAAACCATCTAGCATTAGCAACACACCTATCCAACTTTTCCTCAATGAAACCATCTCTCCGATTATTCCGCCAAGTAAACGGGTGCCCAGACGACTCAACCTCCCTTAGCCCATTCTGATCCAAACAGTCACGAAAAGCGCAGATATTCTTAAAATCACACCCGACCCCACCCCTCTTTTCCGACTCATGAAGAATTTCATTAAAATCACCACCAAGAATCCAAGAATCAGTCACCCCTCTTCCCATAGAATTTATCATATCCCAAGTATTAAATTTTTGACCATTCTCAAACCATCCATAAACACAAGAAAGCCTCCATGAGCCCCCTCCCTCAAGACCAACTTCCACATCAATACAATGGTCTTCCGTTTTTAAAATTTTTAAATGAACATCCTCCACCCAAAAAAGCCCAAGACCCCCCGCACGCCCATGCGCCTCTACACAACACATATTATCAAAACGAATCTTCGACTGAATTCTCCTCATCTCCGACCTAGAACACTTAGTTTCAGACAAAAAAAGAACCATAGGAGTATATTTACGAACCAAAGAATGGAGCGCATTAATTGCCGAAGGACTCCCCAACCCTCGACAATTCCAAAAAATAAAAGAGCTCATTGAGACCCGAGAGCCCTTCTCGTGGGGCTCGCCACGCTTTCAAGATTGGGTTCTTGATCAACACCCTTGATCTTGGAGTTTGACGCCATCATCCAATACCCACCCCAGCCCTTTTTCCAAAGAAGAAAACAGGACCGCAAAAACAGAGAAAGAACACACAAAAAGAAAGAAGACAAGAAAAATCCCGCCGGAAAGAAAGCCGGAAAAAACTCTCAAAAAAAAGAGACAAGAAACTAGCACAAGGCTAGAGAGGCCCTTACTCTAGAGAGAGAAGGGAATTCAAAAAAAAGAGACAAGAAACTAGCACAAGGCTAGAGAGGCCCTTACTCTAGAGAGAGAAGGGAATTATAACATTAAAAAATGACTCAAAATATCATTATTATTATTTATTTAATTAAGCTTTAATGGGATAGATCTACTGTGTTTTTATACTTATTACTCAAAATCGAAGTTAAATTGAAAAAAAATTAAAAGATGAGGATGGAAAGCGTTATATTTAATGGTCAACTGAATGAAAAAGTTATATTTGATAGTCAACTGAAGGAAAACATTACTTGATACTCTTTGAAAAAAAAATTTTTGTTACGTACTTTTTTGGCAAAATTTTTTTATTAGGTAGACTTTTTGGAAAAAAAAAATTTATTAAGTACTTTTTGACACTTTTTCCAAAAAAATATATATGCGTTACTAATTTCGTCTTCTTCGGTAAACATTTATGTTCATCATTCTTCACACATTTCTTAAATACTTCAAAATTGTGAAATTGCTAAATTAATACTCAAATGACACAATTTCAATGTGAGACCATCTTTATTCTGCTGGTCTAATGCACACTTATTGTCTTAAAGTTATCACTTAAAAGTTATAATCTTAGAATGATTACAATTTTTTGGGAATAATTTTTTATATTCTTAAAGTAATCTTTTATAAATTGAAAGTGATCAATTATACTATTTTAATGTGAGCAATTAAAAAAAGATTAATCGTCTTAGGAGTAAGATGTTATCATAGAAACTTTACTGAAACCACTAATACTTGGAAAATAAATTCTCAAAATATGTTATTTATAAAGTTTAAACAATTGAAACTCATTATTAAAATAAATTAGAACCACTAGTGATAATAGTAGTTTTTGGATTAAATTGTTAATGTTCAATACATTTTCTAACAATTAAACCACTGATTCTTGATAGCAATTATTATTATTATTTTTAAATTATTGATTATAATGATTCTAGTTGCTTTAGCTTGGAGTTACAAATTTTTCAGAAAAAGATAATAGTAAAGTTAAGTGCTACTCTTATCAACTAATATTTAATCCATCGTTAAAAATATCAACGGTTTATGTAGTAAAACCAAAGCCATTTCCAAATGGGTGTGGTCTTTGCGGCGCCTTATTCGCATCCGAGATTTCTAGTCTTGTTTGTTGTTGGTCTTTGTCTTTTCGCTATTGCTCTTTACCACATTTCTTTACCGTTTTAGTTACCTGTACGTTTTCTTTTTGTTGTGTATGCCTCTTACTTTGCTGTCGGTTAATTGATCTCCATGCTTGGCTAATATGGGTGTAAGATGTAAGATGTAGGTTTTCGGCTTTCTTGCAGGTTTCCTCTCTTGAAGACCCTTCTTGAGCCGGGGGACTATTTCGACCGCTTTCTCTTTATGGATATGAGACGCCGTCTATCTTTCCTCCTCAGACCCTGAACATAGATTTATGATTTATCTATGTTCGGGATACACTGAGTATGATGATGATGATGATTTCCAAATGGGTGTGGATGATATAACTAATAATTAGTTTAAATTTTAGAACAATTATAAATACATTTTAGAAAAACTTATATGTCGTAGATAATTATGCAAAAATATGTCATTTATATAATTAGTTCTACGACATCATATTGATGTATGTACTTCCTTATCTTTGAAGGTCTACTAAGGTCTATTCATATCATATGCTCCCTCCAAAATGAAAGATATTAATCAAGACTCACTATCTACTAGAAACTTGAATATTGTCTTAATTGAAAAGCAAATAAAGAATATTCAAAATTTAATTTTCACTTAATCATTTTTTTATCATCAGTCTACCCTCTAATCTTCAAAGACTCAAAGACTAAATATATTAGCTCTTATTACCTCAATGATCAAGTATCATTTAAAAAAGAATTAATTGCGAATTACAACTTTTAAGTTTACGGCTTTTACGAATTACAGTTTTGATGTCTTTTTTACAAATTATTATGATGATGTGGATGGAGGAAGTATGATCCAAATTATATGAAGTTTATTGGAAATTATTCTATGTCTATATGTTTTTGCTTATCTTTTTTAGTAGATAGTTACATACTGATACATGGGCATATGTATTTATGTGAGACATAGTTTTGTACAATTAAGAATCATGTTTTCCATATATATTTTTTTGCTACTTTATGCAAATTTTGGATTGATGACGAAGCTAGGAAACACCAAGCGCGGACAAAAGTTCTGGAAGAGGTGGATGACAATGGAAATGGGATATACAATAGTGTTATAGAAGTCAGAATTAAGAACTATTTTGTTGCTCGAGTAAGAAAATATTTTGTCTGATTGAAATTTTGTGTAATAACCAGTTATAGAGATCATGTATGTCTATAATTAGATTAAGGACGTCTTCCTCTGCTTTTGGTAGCACTTATCCATAACAATACAATTGGAAAAATGTAACTTCCGTTTGGCAATCTACTTTTTAATTTGTATATCTATTGTGGTCAAAACAAATATACGAGTTATCAATCAAAAATTATTTAGATAAAGAGAATCAGAAGGTTAGTCATGTCTATCTTTAATATAGAATGTGATAATTTCATGTCATATACCATTTACATATGCACAGTTATCTTACAAAAATATTATTTTTATATGCTTTTAGTGTTGCAACTTGCTAGTTATGCATTGCTTATCAAACTTGGTAAATAACATTCCGATAAGGTTGATTTTTTTTATTAGCTGTAAGTTAATTCGAAATCAATTTAATACATTATGGGGACCTTTTCTTGATAGTGTTATAGCCAAATAAAAAACATGCTCATAGAAACGATTAATTTAAAATTTTTATTGCTCTGGGCTTATGGTAACAATTTACTATTTTGTTGATTTAATAAATTGTGGTTTTAGTCTTGCTAAGCTGCTTCTACATGTTGCTAGGGAAATGAGATTGTTCCACGAATAGTATATATACTCAATACGGCTTCATTCCTCATGGCCTGAAAATATTAAATTTCTAACATGTTTACATGCCTTACTTTGATGTTGCCTACGGAGTATATCTATACATTTTCATCCCATAATATATCTTTCACACCTCTACAATATATTAATATTTGGGTTTTTTGTGAATTACAGCCTTAAAGTTTTCTCGTTTTGTGAATTACAGCCGCAAAGTTTTTTTTTTATGAATTACAGCCACCAACTTTTGAAAGTGACCACTATTACGGCCAAGTGACCGGTTGACACCGTTGACCATGATTTTTACCGTTGACTTTCTGGGTATTCTGATTTTTCCTTTTTTTTTTAGTTTTTTCTTTTTCTTTTTCCTTTTTTTGAGTTTTTTTTTTTCTTTTTCCTTTTTTTAATTTAATTCCTTCATCCCTTTCTCTCTCTCCCTCCTTCTCCTTCACCATCTTCATCCTCTTCATCTAATTTAATTCCTTCATCCCTTTCTCTCTCCTCCTCCTTCTTCTTCACCATCTTCATCCTCTTCATCTCTAGTAAACTTCAAATCCTAAATTTCTTTCCCCTTTTCAAGAACCCTAATCAAAGAATATCAAATTGAAAGGGATGAACTTTTTGGGTATTTGACAGAAATTCAAAGTCCATCATCTTTTTGAATTGTGATGCAAAATTATCTTCTAATTTAGACAATTTGGTAAAATTCAATTATAAAACCTTTTTCAATTGAGTTAATATTTTGATTTCACCCCTTCATCACATTCATTCAAGCCCCAAAACCAATCCCACACATTTGCAGATACAAAAAATAATTACAAATGGGTATTTTGCTCAAGAATGCCAAATTCCATAAACACATTCATTTGATTGTCTTCTATCACCTTCCTTCCTTCTTTTTCTTAACATTTTCCAGAACATTTCTGAAAAAATTTGCAAACAATCTACCTAAAATCCAAACTTAACATAATTATAGCCATTTTTATAAGATACCCAAAAATATTTCAATTGTCCCCTTAAAACTCAGAAATTATTTTTAGGGTTAAGTTCAATTTAATTCAAATCTTACATAATTATAGCTTTTTTACAAGATGCCCAGAAAATTATTAAATTTTCCCATAAAAAGCCACAGATTATTTCTAGAGTTTGGTTTAATTTAATTCAATGGGGTGTTTAGCCTCTCAATTTGATACCCTTTTAGCAAAAGCCATTGAAGATACTCTTTATCAGCACCTTTAGTTCATTATCCTGTTGTTAAAAAAGGTGATTCTCATCATCTTGTTTCTCTCACTTCTTCCACTTATGGGTCTTTGATTTTTAGTTGATACTCATCCACCTTGGTTTGTTCTGATTTTCTGGGTTTATGTTGAATTTGGGAAATTTAATTTTTTTTTGTCACGATTAAACTTTATTGACAGAAGTAGAGATTTACAAGTTATATTTTGGATGGTCTCAATTGAACTGAAATGAATTCGATTTTCTGGGTTTCAATCGAACAAATAAAGATCAAAATGAATATGAATCTATGAACTTAAAAATCTGAATTTTAGAAAATTGGGTCTTTGGATATGAATATGAATTTAGGGTTTGGACTTTGTAGAGAAATTGAGTCTTGAAGATTAATGGTTATTTTGAAGATTAATGGAGACTTTGAAGAGTAATGGAAGATGAAGAGGATGAAGATGATGGAGAAAAAGGAGGAAGATGATGAAGATGTGAAGAGAATGAAGGAATTAAATTAAAAAAAGGAAAAAGAAAAAAAAACTCAAAAAAAGGACAAGACTAAAAATAAAAAAAAAAGGAAAAATCAAAAAATTGAAAGTCAACGGTAAAAAGACTGGTCAACGGTCTCAACCGGTCACTTGGCCGTAATGGTGGTCACTTTCAAAAGTTGGTGGCTGTAATTCATAAAAAAAAAACTTTGCGGCTGTAATTCATAAAACGAGAAAACTTTGAGGCTGTAATTCATAAAAAACCCTTAATATTTTAATGATTTTCATTCGTATTATTATTAAAAGAAATGCAAAAAATACAAGTAGTATTTAAAAATTAAAAAGTGTAACTTGAGAGACCGCGTGCGTAGCACGCGGCCCAACAACTAGTTACTTTAAAAGATAGTATGAGTATATGCCTCTTACTTAATTGTTTTATGGCAATGTATAATTTCTCGGTAATATAAAAAATAAAACTTTATAATAAGAAAAATAAATAGATAAAATAAATAATAAATTTATCAATAATACTTATTTAGTTAATAAAAATATTTGACCATGTAAGTGTTCCATCACCTGAATATATATCAAATCTTACTTGAAAAGTCTAATCTATATCGAGTAAGAAGCATAAAAGCGCAAATATTTAAGGCCATAAATATTTATCAGTTACTCGTATGCGTGTATGACAATATATATATATATATATATATATATATATATATATATATATATATATATATATATATATATATATATATATATATATATATATATATATATATATATATATATATATATATATATATATATATATATATATATATATATATATATATATATATATATAATAATAATAATAATAATAAAAATGTAGTGAGAGAAAGTTAGTGAGAGAGGCTCTGCTAGGGTTTTAGGTTTTCCTTCCCCTAGCGGGCCTCACGGTGGTTCCTGCAATTTTCTCGGTGGTCTTTAGTTTTTATGCTTCTTGGTCGGTGCTTTGCTGGGTTGTTTCCATTTTAGTTTCTTTTGGGTTTCTCTCTCCTTTTTTTGTCTTTTAGTTTTCTTTTTACAGATTTGGCCGAGTTTTTTTCTTTTTCATATCTGGGTGTTTGGGGGTTTCATCATCAGATTTGGGTTACTGTTCAATGGCGTTTTTCTATGTCGGGATCGATGGTGTGAAAGTTTAGGCGTTTCTCTTTTGTCTTTGATTCGCCAGTTCTGGTTGTTTTCTCTGAGGATCTAAGGGTTATGGACGCTCGTTTTAAGGCATCAGCGGCGCACAGACGGTTGTTTTTGGAGTTTTCTTAGATGAGTATGACTTTTTCAAGGTGGTTCATAATGTTCTCAAATCTGGGCGTCTTCGGTTTGTTCAGAGCTGGGTGTTTTTTGGAAGTTGGCTTTTGGAGTTATGGTGGATCTATGGCGGTTTCTTCAAGGTGGTTCTATGGCGAGTTTTTGGTGGTCTTATGGTGTTTCTCTGGTGTTTCTATGGCGACTTTTCGGCTTCGACTTGCTGGTGAAAATGGTAGTTTCCCTGACTTTTTCAAGGTAGTTTAAGGTGATGATTCTTGAAGTTCTAGGTGATAATGGAGTCTCGTGGGTGAAAGCTTTGGAGTTTCCCTGGATATAAAGTCAAGACCTTTGCAGCTTTAGTGGGTTGTTTGGTGTTGTTTTGGCATTTGGTGGGGTCGGGGTGGTGCCGGTTGTTCAGTTTGGTGGTGTACGAGGTTGGCGGGTTTTAGTCGGTGGTTCTGAGTTTTTATCGCGGTGCTGGAGGGTTTGGTGTCCGTGTCAGTTCTGGGTTCCTCAAGAAAGTTAGAGGGTCTGCCTGAAGCGAATTGCTGGTTGTTTCGTCCTTCATAAGCCTGTCTGTTCGAGTTTTCTAGGGTGTGGTTATCTGTGCTCTCTGGGTTTTGTTATTTAGCCTGATTGTTGAGGTGGGTGTTGTGGTCCATTGGTGTTTTTGTTGAAGGATTTTAGTGTTGAAGAGGAAGTTTTGGTGTTGGTGTTTTCTTTGGTCATGGTTTCGATCGTTTCCTGCGTCTTGATGTCTTTTTAGATGGCGAACTTTGCCTGTCTTGGAGTTTTCGGGTGTAAGATGTAGATTGTAGGGTTGCTGTTTTTGGGTGTTGTCGGTGTTACAATGGAGTTGGGACAGTGGGTTTCAATGGAGTTTACTGGTGGACTATGAGGTGCTGAGCTAGTTTTTTCTGGTTTTCTTTTTAAGACAATACGTGCCTGTCTTTGGATTTTGCTGATAGTTTTTCGAGATGTTTGTTCTTCTGATGGTTTGCTGAGTAACTTGGTGGTGTGGGAGTGGTTTAGAAGCCTTATGAAGCCTGGGGTTGTATTTTGACGTTCCGTGTTCCTGGTGTTTTGATGAGGTGGTGCTGGTTTTCTGGGTGTTTTCACGGCTGTTTCAAGGCCTGGTTTAGCCGGCGTTTTCTTGCTTCAAGTTTTCTTTATGTTTTGGTCCTCAAGCCTTTGAAGTTCCTGGAATCTCATCTCGACGGCGGCGGTTCTTGGTGGGGCGAAATTTGGGTCCTTCTACTTAATTTTTTGGCGAAATCTTTGGTGTTTTTCAATTTTTGGTTTGATGGTGCTGTTGGGTCCTTCTACTTGATTTTTTGGTGTCCGTTCTTTTGTGAGTGCTGGAGTTCCTAAGGGTTGGGGGTCTAATTCTTTCCTGCTGAGTTGTGGAGTCAGTTTTTGGTGTTTTTGACATGATTGTGGTGCTGGGAGATGGTTCGTTTTCCCTGGATTCCGTTCTATATTTTCGAACTTTGGAGCAGAAACGCTTTGATTTTCTGTGGTGGGTGCTGGATTCAGTTTGCGTTTTGGTATTTTGGAAAGCTGTGGATTAGAGTTGAAGGTCCTTTGGAGTGCAATCTTTCTACTTTTGAAACTTTGTCAGACGATTGGTGTTGGTGATTTATGGTGTATTAGGTGTTGGTGGTTTCGATGGTGGCGCCCACTTTGGAGTTTCTTGATTTGATGTGGAGCTTTCGCTATTTGGTGTTGTTAGCAGGCGCTTAGTTTTTTCGTGCCTATTGCGATGATTGGTGTTGGTGGTTTATGGTGTGATCCCTTGTTGGCTTGTGGTGTTTCTATTGGTGTGTTAGTGAAACATACTGTTTCTTTATGGGTTAGATTGCTGTTTCATGAGACGTCTCCATGGTGTAGCTATTGCTAGATTTTATTTGTCTAGATTTTGGTGTATTAGGTGTTTTCGTCTGTTTGTTTTCGGAAATTGTATGGTGATGCATAGTCCACTCCTATGCTGTTTCTGAGTGGCCTGATTCTTAGCCCCCTACTCTGATGGCTTTTTTCCTCTTGAGGTTTTTTTATGCCGGAAGTGTTGGGGTCCCTAAGTCTCAGTGTTGGTGTTGTTCCGTTTCGGCTCTTATTAATATAATCTTCCAAATTTTCAAAAAAAAAAAAAAAAAAAAAAAAAAAAAATATATATATATATATATATATATATATATATATATATATATATATATATATATATATATATATATATATATATATATATATATATATATATATATATATATATATATATATATATTGGAGGAAAGTTAATTGGACAAACAGACAGCCAAACTCACAGATACCATTAAAATTTAAACACACTTCTAAAGTTCCAAGGCTACACATTCTCAAATCAATATATATGACTAGAGAGGGAATATAAACCTTCCTCACGGAGTCACGGCTATTGAGGAACTCGATGAGCCAAATATACCTCCTTTTCTTCTATTCTGCGTTGGCGAATACTGTTGCGTCGATTTGTAATTTCTCAATTTGATCAGAGTGTGCCTAAACACTTGGTCAACTGGTGACAGAGTAGCACAATTTGAGTACGAAAATTTGGGGCATCATATTAAATCCATCGCCGAGGAAACTAGGTTTTTCCGAATTCATAGCAGGAGGTTTCATGGGTTGAATTTTGGTAAATCTAGTAAGTATCAGGTTTAAGCCCATATAGATTGTTAGCTCCTGCTTCATAAGTCCCAATAAATACTACAGGATGAGTGGAACGACCAATAAGCCTTTGTAAAACTATTTTTTCCAAATTATTATATTCATCCGACTTTTTATATGGCATTTAAGAATAATTTGGATAATTACTTATAACATTAATCACAACAATGATTGGAATTTGATAAGAAAGTATCTTTCCTACTTCATCAATAACCATCTTTTTAGTAATTACCATTACACTTGTATGGATTTAATGGATAAAACCACGTAAATAGAGGCATGCTACCTTCTATCCTGATTTTCAAAATCCTAATGAAAATTTTGATGCAAAAGCTCAATTGATTTTCACATCCCAATATAGTTTGGAATTCTTTTTTTGAATTTCTTGGTCTCTCTACTGGTCTTTGAGATGATTATATTACTTTGTCACTCATGCTCACCTTAATATATACGTTAGTAGATATAGATTCCGTTTAAGTATTATTTTGAATGTATGTGATTAAGTTATTTTATTACTTTACAATGATTGTTTACACTAATGGTTAAATTCACGATAATATAATATAAAAAATAATAAATGAAAAATTCAAATCAAGATAAGTAGTTGCATTGGAATAAAAAACTTTTTTTTTGTTAAATTGACATGTGTTTAAATGTTCTATTACTTTAAAATATAGTATGATTATACGCCTCTTAACCATTGTTTTATAGTAATGTACAATTTCAGCATTTTTTTATAGTAATGTACAATTTCTTTTCTCGGTAATATAAAAAATAAAAAACCATTCAAATCAAGATTATAGTTTAATTGAAATAGAAAACTTTTTTTTGATTGAGTGACACGTGTTCAAATTTTATATTATTTTAAAATATAGTATGAGTATATGCCTTTTACATAATTGTTTTATAGCAATGTATAAATCCTCGGTAATATAAAAAATAAAACACCATAATAAGAAAAATAAATAGATAAAATAAATAATAAATTTATAAATAATACTTACCTAATTAATAACATTAAAATTTAGGCATACTTTCAAGGTTACAAAGCTACATAATCTCAAATAAATATACATGAGTAGAGAGGGCATATAAACCTTCCTTCAGTCACCGATATTGAAGATCTCGATGAGCCAAATATACCTGCTTTTCTCCTTTTCTGCGTTGTCGAATGGTGTTGTGTCGAAATACTTGGTCAACAGGTGACAAAGTAGTACAATTCAAGTACGAAAATTTGGTGCTGTATATTAAAGTCATCGCCAAGGAGACTAGGTTTTTTCGGATTTGTAGTAGGAGGTTTCTTGGGGTGAATTTTGGTAAATCCAGTAAGTATCCTATTAAGAGTAATATTCATGGCTCCACACAACAAGCAGTATACATGGTTTTCTCCAAATCAGAAGAATATTCTCTGAGTATTTCAGTGCATCCTTGAGCAAGGAATTTAGTACAAATAGTACATCTTACAAGCTGTCAATATAAACGGCTAGTCACTGTTTTTCATCCTTTTGCTTAGTATAAATAGAGGCTCAATATAGCTTGTAATCTCATGAAAAACAATGCAATGAAAACAATGAATTTCAGTAATCTCTTCTTTCTGTTTTGTGTGTGCAATTAGCTCATCATGGTATTAGAGCAAGGTTTCAAAACTTACTGCCTGAACCTGCACACTCTTAACACTGCTCTTTCTGATTTTCTTTCTTTTTCTCCTTCACATTTCAATTTTACTGCATAACCATGACTACCATTGAGTCTCACTAGTGGAAAAAAAGCTATTGGCTGCGAGACATTGGCTGCGGTTTTTAGGAAAACGCAGCCCATTTGAGTAATAAAAAAGTTCAAAAAAAAAAAATAAGGGGCTGCGGTTTTTATAAATGTCCGCAGCCCTTAACCCCTTGGAAATGTAATAAATTAAATCAAAAAAAAAAATAAAGCAAGGGGCTGCGGTTTTTATTGATGTCCGCAGCCCTTAACACTTTGAAATTTAATTAAGAAAAAAAAAATAGAGGAAGGGGCTGCGGTTGTTCCTCCTGTCCGCAGCCCTTAGTATTTCCAAAAAAAAAGAAATTAAAACCGCCATTAATTAGGTCTTATTCATTTAAAAAAAAAAATCAATTTGAGGTATAAAACACGCCTAATCTGAGAATCTAAACCCGAAGCTCATGTTCCACACTCCGATATTCTTCAATAACGGCCGGAGACGGGACCATTTTGCGAACAACCTTAAGACGCTTAATAAGCCAACCCATTCTATGATGAACCTTTGAGTACACCTCCTTATTCCACTTTTTCATTTTATTCCCACAAACTTCCACCTTCTTGCCCCAAGACCCACTACACCGAATAGAAGAAGAAGCCCATAAATGCCGCACAAAATCATCAAAATCTTCATGTTGAAGCCAACGGGCTTCAAAACGAAACAAATTGTGACCCTCCCTAAAATCTTTCCAATTATTCCCCTGTGACTGATTAAGATGCAACCGAATCGGACAATGATCTGAACCATCCCAAGAAATATTTTCCATATGAGCCAAAGGGAACTTAGAAAACCATCTAGCATTAGCAACACACCTATCCAACTTTTCCTCAATGAAACCATCTCTCCGATTATTCCGCCAAGTAAACGGGTGCCCAGACGACTCAACCTCCCTTAGCCCATTCTGATCCAAACAGTCACGAAAAGCGCAGATATTCTTAAAATCACACCCGACCCCACCCCTCTTTTCCGACTCATGAAGAATTTCATTAAAATCACCACCAAGAATCCAAGAATCAGTCACCCCTCTTCCCATAGAATTTATCATATCCCAAGTATTAAATTTTTGACCATTCTCAAACCATCCATAAACACAAGAAAGCCTCCATGAGCCCCCTCCCTCAAGACCAACTTCCACATCAATACAATGGTCTTCCGTTTTTAAAATTTTTAAATGAACATCCTCCACCCAAAAAAGCCCAAGACCCCCCGCACGCCCATGCGCCTCTACACAACACATATTATCAAAACGAATCTTCGACTGAATTCTCCTCATCTCCGACCTAGAACACTTAGTTTCAGACAAAAAAAGAACCATAGGAGTATATTTACGAACCAAAGAATGGAGCGCATTAATTGCCGAAGGACTCCCCAACCCTCGACAATTCCAAAAAATAAAAGAGCTCATTGAGACCCGAGAGCCCTTCTCGTGGGGCTCGCCACGCTTTCAAGATTGGGTTCTTGATCAACACCCTTGATCTTGGAGTTTGACGCCATCATCCAATACCCACCCCAGCCCTTTTTCCAAAGAAGAAAACAGGACCACAAAAACAGAGAAAGAACACACAAAAAGAAAGAAGACAAGAAAAATCCCGCCGGAAAGAAAGCCGGAAAAAACTCTCAAAAAAAAGAGACAAGAAACTAGCACAAGGCTAGAGAGGCCCTTACTCTAGAGAGAGAAGGGAATTCAAAAAAAAGAGACAAGAAACTAGCACAAGGCTAGAGAGGCCCTTACTCTAGAGAGAGAAGGGAATTATAACATTAAAAAATGACTCAAAATATCATTATTATTATTTATTTAATTAAGCTTTAATGGGATAGATCTACTGTGTTTTTATACTTATTACTCAAAATCGAAGTTAAATTGAAAAAAAATTAAAAGATGAGGATGGAAAGCGTTATATTTAATGGTCAACTGAATGAAAAAGTTATATTTGATAGTCAACTGAAGGAAAACATTACTTGATACTCTTTGAAAAAAAAATTTTTGTTACGTACTTTTTTGGCAAAATTTTTTTATTAGGTAGACTTTTTGGAAAAAAAAAAATTTATTAAGTACTTTTTGACACTTTTTCCAAAAAAATATATATGCGTTACTAATTTCGTCTTCTTCGGTAAACATTTATGTTCATCATTCTTCACACATTTCTTAAATACTTCAAAATTGTGAAATTGCTAAATTAATACTCAAATGACACAATTTCAATGTGAGACCATCTTTATTCTGCTGGTCTAATGCACACTTATTGTCTTAAAGTTATCACTTAAAAGTTATAATCTTAGAATGATTACAATTTTTTGGGAATAATTTTTTATATTCTTAAAGTAATCTTTTATAAATTGAAAGTGATCAATTATACTATTTTAATGTGAGCAATTAAAAAAAGATTAATCGTCTTAGGAGTAAGATGTTATCATAGAAACTTTACTGAAACCACTAATACTTGGAAAATAAATTCTCAAAATATGTTATTTATAAAGTTTAAACAATTGAAACTCATTATTAAAATAAATTAGAACCACTAGTGATAATAGTAGTTTTTGGATTAAATTGTTAATGTTCAATACATTTTCTAACAATTAAACCACTGATTCTTGATAGCAATTATTATTATTATTTTTAAATTATTGATTATAATGATTCTAGTTGCTTTAGCTTGGAGTTACAAATTTTTCAGAAAAAGATAATAGTAAAGTTAAGTGCTACTCTTATCAACTAATATTTAATCCATCGTTAAAAATATCAACGGTTTATGTAGTAAAACCAAAGCCATTTCCAAATGGGTGTGGTCTTTGCGGCGCCTTATTCGCATCCGAGATTTCTAGTCTTGTTTGTTGTTGGTCTTTGTCTTTTCGCTATTGCTCTTTACCACATTTCTTTACCGTTTTAGTTACCTGTACGTTTTCTTTTTGTTGTGTATGCCTCTTACTTTGCTGTCGGTTAATTGATCTCCATGCTTGGCTAATATGGGTGTAAGATGTAAGATGTAGGTTTTCGGCTTTCTTGCAGGTTTCCTCTCTTGAAGACCCTTCTTGAGCCGGGGGACTATTTCGACCGCTTTCTCTTTATGGATATGAGACGCCGTCTATCTTTCCTCCTCAGACCCTGAACATAGATTTATGATTTATCTATGTTCGGGATACACTGAGTATGATGATGATGATGATTTCCAAATGGGTGTGGATGATATAACTAATAATTAGTTTAAATTTTAGAACAATTATAAATACATTTTAGAAAAACTTATATGTCGTAGATAATTATGCAAAAATATGTCATTTATATAATTAGTTCTACGACATCATATTGATGTATGTACTTCCTTATCTTTGAAGGTCTACTAAGGTCTATTCATATCATATGCTCCCTCCAAAATGAAAGATATTAATCAAGACTCACTATCTACTAGAAACTTGAATATTGTCTTAATTGAAAAGCAAATAAAGAATATTCAAAATTTAATTTTCACTTAATCATTTTTTTATCATCAGTCTACCCTCTAATCTTCAAAGACTCAAAGACTAAATATATTAGCTCTTATTACCTCAATGATCAAGTATCATTTAAAAAAGAATTAATTGCGAATTACAACTTTTAAGTTTACGGCTTTTACGAATTACAGTTTTGATGTCTTTTTTACAAATTATTATGATGATGTGGATGGAGGAAGTATGATCCAAATTATATGAAGTTTATTGGAAATTATTCTATGTCTATATGTTTTTGCTTATCTTTTTTAGTAGATAGTTACATACTGATACATGGGCATATGTATTTATGTGAGACATAGTTTTGTACAATTAAGAATCATGTTTTCCATATATATTTTTTTGCTACTTTATGCAAATTTTGGATTGATGACGAAGCTAGGAAACACCAAGCGCGGACAAAAGTTCTGGAAGAGGTGGATGACAATGGAAATGGGATATACAATAGTGTTATAGAAGTCAGAATTAAGAACTATTTTGTTGCTCGAGTAAGAAAATATTTTGTCTGATTGAAATTTTGTGTAATAACCAGTTATAGAGATCATGTATGTCTATAATTAGATTAAGGACGTCTTCCTCTGCTTTTGGTAGCACTTATCCATAACAATACAATTGGAAAAATGTAACTTCCGTTTGGCAATCTACTTTTTAATTTGTATATCTATTGTGGTCAAAACAAATATACGAGTTATCAATCAAAAATTATTTAGATAAAGAGAATCAGAAGGTTAGTCATGTCTATCTTTAATATAGAATGTGATAATTTCATGTCATATACCATTTACATATGCACAGTTATCTTACAAAAATATTATTTTTATATGCTTTTAGTGTTGCAACTTGCTAGTTATGCATTGCTTATCAAACTTGGTAAATAACATTCCGATAAGGTTGATTTTTTTTATTAGCTGTAAGTTAATTCGAAATCAATTTAATACATTATGGGGACCTTTTCTTGATAGTGTTATAGCCAAATAAAAAACATGCTCATAGAAACGATTAATTTAAAATTTTTATTGCTCTGGGCTTATGGTAACAATTTACTATTTTGTTGATTTAATAAATTGTGGTTTTAGTCTTGCTAAGCTGCTTCTACATGTTGCTAGGGAAATGAGATTGTTCCACGAATAGTATATATACTCAATACGGCTTCATTCCTCATGGCCTGAAAATATTAAATTTCTAACATGTTTACATGCCTTACTTTGATGTTGCCTACGGAGTATATCTATACATTTTCATCCCATAATATATCTTTCACACCTCTACAATATATTAATATTTGGGTTTTTTGTGAATTACAGCCTTAAAGTTTTCTCGTTTTGTGAATTACAGCCGCAAAGTTTTTTTTTTTATGAATTACAGCCACCAACTTTTGAAAGTGACCACTATTACGGCCAAGTGACCGGTTGACACCGTTGACCATGATTTTTACCGTTGACTTTCTGGGTATTCTGATTTTTCCTTTTTTTTTTAGTTTTTTCTTTTTCTTTTTCCTTTTTTTGAGTTTTTTTTTTCTTTTTCCTTTTTTTAATTTAATTCCTTCATCCCTTTCTCTCTCTCCCTCCTTCTCCTTCACCATCTTCATCCTCTTCATCTAATTTAATTCCTTCATCCCTTTCTCTCTCCTCCTCCTTCTTCTTCACCATCTTCATCCTCTTCATCTCTAGTAAACTTCAAATCCTAAATTTCTTTCCCCTTTTCAAGAACCCTAATCAAAGAATATCAAATTGAAAGGGATGAACTTTTTGGGTATTTGACAGAAATTCAAAGTCCATCATCTTTTTGAATTGTGATGCAAAATTATCTTCTAATTTAGACAATTTGGTAAAATTCAATTATAAAACCTTTTTCAATTGAGTTAATATTTTGATTTCACCCCTTCATCACATTCATTCAAGCCCCAAAACCAATCCCACACATTTGCAGATACAAAAAATAATTACAAATGGGTATTTTGCTCAAGAATGCCAAATTCCATAAACACATTCATTTGATTGTCTTCTATCACCTTCCTTCCTTCTTTTTCTTAACATTTTCCAGAACATTTCTGAAAAAATTTGCAAACAATCTACCTAAAATCCAAACTTAACATAATTATAGCCATTTTTATAAGATACCCAAAAATATTTCAATTGTCCCCTTAAAACTCAGAAATTATTTTTAGGGTTAAGTTCAATTTAATTCAAATCTTACATAATTATAGCTTTTTTACAAGATGCCCAGAAAATTATTAAATTTTCCCATAAAAAGCCACAGATTATTTCTAGAGTTTGGTTTAATTTAATTCAATGGGGTGTTTAGCCTCTCAATTTGATACCCTTTTAGCAAAAGCCATTGAAGATACTCTTTATCAGCACCTTTAGTTCATTATCCTGTTGTTAAAAAAGGTGATTCTCATCATCTTGTTTCTCTCACTTCTTCCACTTATGGGTCTTTGATTTTTAGTTGATACTCATCCACCTTGGTTTGTTCTGATTTTCTGGGTTTATGTTGAATTTGGGAAATTTAATTTTTTTTTGTCACGATTAAACTTTATTGACAGAAGTAGAGATTTACAAGTTATATTTTGGATGGTCTCAATTGAACTGAAATGAATTCGATTTTCTGGGTTTCAATCGAACAAATAAAGATCAAAATGAATATGAATCTATGAACTTAAAAATCTGAATTTTAGAAAATTGGGTCTTTGGATATGAATATGAATTTAGGGTTTGGACTTTGTAGAGAAATTGAGTCTTGAAGATTAATGGTTATTTTAAAGATTAATGGAGACTTTGAAGAGTAATGGAAGATGAAGAGGATGAAGATGATGGAGAAAAAGGAGGAAGATGATGAAGATGTGAAGAGAATGAAGGAATTAAATTAAAAAAAGGAAAAAGAAAAAAAACTCAAAAAAAGGACAAGACTAAAAATAAAAAAAAAAAAAGGAAAAATCAAAAAATTGAAAGTCAACGGTAAAAAGACTGGTCAACGGTCTCAACCGGTCACTTGGCCGTAATGGTGGTCACTTTCAAAAGTTGGTGGCTGTAATTCATAAAAAAAAAACTTTGCGGCTGTAATTCATAAAACGAGAAAACTTTGAGGCTGTAATTCATAAAAAACCCTTAATATTTTAATGATTTTCATTCGTATTATTATTAAAAGAAATGTAAAAAATACAAGTAGTATTTAAAAATTTAAAAGTGTAACTTGAGAGACCGCGTGCGTAGCACGCGGCCCAACAACTAGTTACTTTAAAAGATAGTATGAGTATATGCCTCTTACTTAATTGTTTTATGGCAATGTATAATTTCTCGGTAATATAAAAAATAAAACTTTATAATAAGAAAAATAAATAGATAAAATAAATAATAAATTTATCAATAATACTTATTTAGTTAATAAAAATATTTGACCATGTAAGTGTTCCATCACCTGAATATATATCAAATCTTACTTGAAAAGTCTAATCTATATCGAGTAAGAAGCATAAAAGCGCAAATATTTAAGGCCATAAATATTTATCAGTTACTCGTATGCGTGTATGACAATATATATATATATATATATATATATATATATATATATATATATATATATATATATATATATATATATATATATATATATATATATATTGGAGGAAAGTTAATTGGACAAACAGACAGCCAAACTCACAGATACCATTAAAATTTAAACACACTTCTAAAGTTCCAATGCTACACATTCTCAAATCAATATATATGACTAGAGAGGGAATATAAACCTTCCTCACGGAGTCACGGCTATTGAGGAACTCGATGAGCCAAATATACCTCCTTTTCTTCTATTCTGCGTTGGCGAATACTGTTGCGTCGATTTGTAATTTCTCAATTTGATCAGAGTGTGCCTAAACACTTGGTCAACTGGTGACAGAGTAGCACAATTTGAGTACGAAAATTTGGGGCATCATATTAAATCCATCGCCGAGGAAACTAGGTTTTTCCGAATTCATAGCAGGAGGTTTCATGGGTTGAATTTTGGTAAATCTAGTAAGTATCAGGTTTAAGCCCATATAGATTGTTAGCTCCTGCTTCATAAGTCCCAATAAATACTACAGGATGAGTGGAACGACCAATAAGCCTTTGTAAAACTATTTTTTCCAAATTATTATATTCATCCGACTTTTTATATGGCATTTAAGAATAATTTGGATAATTACTTATAACATTAATCACAACAATGATTGGAATTTGATAAGAAAGTATCTTTCCTACTTCATCAATAACCATCTTTTTAGTAATTACCATTACACTTGTATGGATTTAATGGATAAAACCACGTAAATAGAGGCATGCTACCTTCTATCCTGATTTTCAAAATCCTAATGAAAATTTTGATGCAAAAGCTCAATTGATTTTCACATCCCAATATAGTTTGGAATTCTTTTTTTGAATTTCTTGGTCTCTCTACTGGTCTTTGAGATGATTATATTACTTTGTCACTCATGCTCACCTTAATATATACGTTAGTAGATATAGATTCCGTTTAAGTATTATTTTGAATGTATGTGATTAAGTTATTTTATTACTTTACAATGATTGTTTACACTAATGGTTAAATTCACGATAATATAATATAAAAAATAATAAATGAAAAATTCAAATCAAGATAAGTAGTTGCATTGGAATAAAAAACTTTTTTTTTGTTAAATTGACATGTGTTTAAATGTTCTATTACTTTAAAATATAGTATGATTATACGCCTCTTAACCATTGTTTTATAGTAATGTACAATTTCAGCATTTTTTTATAGTAATGTACAATTTCTTTTCTCGGTAATATAAAAAATAAAAAACCATTCAAATCAAGATTATAGTTTAATTGAAATAGAAAACTTTTTTTTGATTGAGTGACACGTGTTCAAATTTTATATTATTTTAAAATATAGTATGAGTATATGCCTTTTACATAATTGTTTTATAGCAATGTATAAATCCTCGGTAATATAAAAAATAAAACACCATAATAAGAAAAATAAATAGATAAAATAAATAATAAATTTATAAATAATACTTACCTAATTAATAACATTAAAATTTAGGCATACTTTCAAGGTTACAAAGCTACATAATCTCAAATAAATATACATGAGTAGAGAGGGCATATAAACCTTCCTTCAGTCACCGATATTGAAGATCTCGATGAGCCAAATATACCTGCTTTTCTCCTTTTCTGCGTTGTCGAATGGTGTTGTGTCGAAATACTTGGTCAACAGGTGACAAAGTAGTACAATTCAAGTACGAAAATTTGGTGCTGTATATTAAAGTCATCGCCAAGGAGACTAGGTTTTTTCGGATTTGTAGTAGGAGGTTTCTTGGGGTGAATTTTGGTAAATCCAGTAAGTATCCTATTAAGAGTAATATTCATGGCTCCACACAACAAGCAGTATACATGGTTTTCTCCAAATCAGAAGAATATTCTCTGAGTATTTCAGTGCATCCTTGAGCAAGGAATTTAGTACAAATAGTACATCTTACAAGCTGTCAATATAAACGGCTAGTCACTGTTTTTCATCCTTTTGCTTAGTATAAATAGAGGCTCAATATAGCTTGTAATCTCATGAAAAACAATGCAATGAAAACAATGAATTTCAGTAATCTCTTCTTTCTGTTTTGTGTGTGCAATTAGCTCATCATGGTATTAGAGCAAGGTTTCAAAACTTACTGCCTGAACCTGCACACTCTTAACACTGCTCTTTCTGATTTTCTTTCTTTTTCTCCTTCACATTTCAATTTTACTGCATAACCATGACTACCATTGAGTCTCACTAGTGGAAAAAAAGCTATTGGCTGCGAGACATTGGCTGCGGTTTTTAGGAAAACGCAGCCCATTTGAGTAATAAAAAAGTTCAAAAAAAAAAATAAGGGGCTGCGGTTTTTATAAATGTCCGCAGCCCTTAACCCCTTGGAAATGTAATAAATTAAATCAAAAAAAAAATAAAGCAAGGGGCTGCGGTTTTTATTGATGTCCGCAGCCCTTAACACTTTGAAATTTAATTAAGAAAAAAAAAAATAGAGGAAGGGGCTGCGGTTGTTCCTCCTGTCCGCAGCCCTTAGTATTTCCAAAAAAAAAGAAATTAAAACCGCCATTAATTAGGTCTTATTCATTTAAAAAAAAAATCAATTTGAGGTATAAAACACGCCTAATCTGAGAATCTAAACCCTAATAAAACACTTCAACATGCGCCGTTTATCCCTCTCCCTCTCCCTCTCCCTCTCCCTCTTAACCCTAAAAATTTAATCCCTTAGGCGCCGTTTTCTCTTCTTCTTCCTCGATTTGTAATGAAGAGTTTATGTCGATTTCTTCTTCCTCGATCTGTAATGAAGGTTTATGTCGATCTGTAATGAAGACTTCAAACCCTAACTTATGAAGAACTTCAAAGATGACGATCTGTAATGAAGGTTTATGTCGATCTATAATGAACTTCAAAGACTTCAAACCCTGTAATTTTCGTTCTAATTTTCGATTTGTTCTAATTTTTCGATTTGTTCAAACGATCTGTAATTTTCGATCTGTAATTTATGTCGATTTGTTCTAACGATCTGTAATTTTCGATTTGTTCTAATTTTTGAGATTTGTTCAAAGCCTCGTTTTTGTTTTCGTTTTTGAGATTTGTTCTAATTTTCGATCTGTTTATGTTGATTTTTGTTTGTAATTTTCGTTCTGTTCTAATTTTTTTTCGATCTGTTTATGTTGATTTTTGTTTGTAATTTTCGATCTGTTTATGTCGATTTTTGTTTGTAATTTTCGATCTGTTCTAATTTTTGAGATTTGTTCATATCTGTTTATGACGATGAAAATGAAGAGTTCTTGGTTCATTTTGAGATTTTGATTTTTTTTTTTTTATTTTTTAAAATGACTTAAGGGCTGCGGTTCTTGTATATGTCCGCAGCCCATTTTTTTTTTTAATTTTGTAAAATGACTAAAGGGCTGCGGTTTTAATGTCCGCAGCCAATAACGATTTCTCATTTGCTGCTACTCCAAGGGCTGCGAGACAAAACCGCAGCCAATACCCACTAAAAAACCGCAGCAAATGGGTTTTTTTCCACTAGTGTCTAGCAGCCCACTATATTTGCATCCCTCAGATGGAAGCCACTCAATAGTAGTAGAAAAACTTGTAGGAGCTGAAAATTATAGAGCATGGAAGAGGTCTTTTGAGATTGGTCTTGCATCAAAAAGGAAACTTGGTTTTGTAAATGGAACAAGTATTAAAGATCCCACTGATTTGGTTAAACAAGAAGCATAGGACACTTGCAATAGCATGGTCATTTCATGGCTTCTCAATAATATTTCTGATTTTATTAAAAAATCCGTTATGTTTCTTGATGATGCATCAACTATTTGGAAACAACTTGAGCAAAGGTTTTCAATAACTAATGGATTTAGAAAATACAAGCTAAGCAAAGAAATTTTTGAAACCAAACAAAATGGAAAAACTATTTCTGAATATTACATTCAAATGAAAATTTTGTGGGAAGAGCTTGAAGCTTTAAATGCTCTGCCTAGCATAACCAATATCACACCTGAAATCAGAATTTTTTTGAAAACCTTGCAAACTCATATTGATGAACAAAAACTTTTTCAATTTTTAAATGGGCTTGATGATTCTTTTTCTGCACATAGAAGCCATTTGCTTATGCAACAACCTTTACTTTCTCTTGATGAGGCTTGCAATATGTTGCAGCAAGAAGAAAGCCAAAGAGATATTTTAAATGATTCTAAATCAGATAATACCCTTGTCATGTTTAGCAAAAATACTGATCTTCCTCTCTGTTCTGCATGTGGTAAACAAGTTCACCTTGGAGAAAAATGTTGGAGTGTTGTGGGGTTTCCACCTTGACATCCTCTTTTTCAAAAGGACAAGATTCAACCTTCCTCTAGAGGAGGTAGGGGTGGCAGGTGGTCTAAAGAGGGCAAAGGTGGCAGAGGAGGTCGATCCTCATATGACAGTAGCTCATCAAATGCTGCCTCTTCTGTCTCTTTTTCCACTGCCCAACTTAAACAACTTATGAAGCTGCTGCCCCAACCCTCTAAGCATCATTCTTCTGACACTGAAGAAGAAATTGACACTGCTTATGCTAGAATGACCTACTGCTACCATGCTGATACAAATCAAGAGGCCTGGATCATTGATTCAGGAGCCTCTGATCATATGACTGGAACCTTAGGGCTCCTTTCTAATCCTGTTCCTCAACTGCAGCACTCTAAAATTAACCTACCCACTGGTGAAACATCCCTCATCTTTCACAAAGGCTCAGTATGCCTTAACTCTTCTTTGACCCTTAAAGATGTTTTGCACATTCCCACCTTTAAGCATAATTTGTTATCTGTTCAGAAACTTAGTAAAGATGAGCACTGTAAAATCATTTTTGAGCCCCATAAATGTGTCATTATTGATGAACTTACTGACAGTATCAAGGGAAGTGGTGTGGCTATGAATGGTTTATACTATCTTTCCCCTTCACCTTCTTTTTCTTCTGCTGGCCACACTGCTGCAACTACCTTATTGGTTCCCGAAACCATTACTAGAATCAAGCCTTAGTCCTCACACTCTTTGGTACACTCGATTAGGGCATGCTCCCCTTGACAAAATTAAAAAACTTCCTCCTTTATCTCACTTACCTTCCCATACTAGTGATGTCTGCACTACCTGCCCCATGGCCAAGTTCACCAAGAAACCATACTCCACTAGTGTTTCTAGGGCTCCTCAACCATTTGCTCTTGTGCATATCGATATTTGGGGTGCATATAGGGTGCCCACCAAGGGACACTACAGGTACTTCCTCACTATTGTTGATGACTTCTCTAGAGTCACTTGGGTTCAATTATTGAAGCACAAATCTGATTTTGTTCAAGTTTTCAAAAATTTTGTTGCTATGATCAAAAATCAGTTTAATCACCACATCAAAATCTTAAGATCAGACAATGCTCTAGAATTCCATGATCACCAATGCTTAGATTTTTTTCACTCACTTGGCATCACACACCAAACCTCTTGTGTTGATAGACCTCAGCAAAATGGTCGAGTTGAAAGAAAACACAGAAATGTCTTAGAAATGTCCAGAGCATTGAGGTTCCAATCAGGTCTCCCTTTGAACTATTGGGGTGATTGTGTCCTTTGTGCTGTGCACATTCTCAATAGATTGCCTACTGTTGCTCTCAATTATCAAACACCCTATGAAGCACTTTACCATGAACTTCCTTCTTATGAGCACCTCAAAACTTTTGGCTGTCTTGCCTTTGCTACCAACCTTAGTCGCATCAATGATAATTTTTCCCCTAGAGGTGTTCCTTGTGTCTTTTTAGGTTATCCTTCCACTCAAAAAGGATATAAACTTCTCAATTTGTTAACACAAAAATTATTTGTCAGTAGAGATGTCTCATTTCATGAACATATTTTTCCTTTCAAAATTTTTTCTACTCCTGCTTCCTCTCCCTCTATCAATATCAATCCTCTTGCTTCTTCTGATGATCTTGCCTCTCCCAGCCCACCTTCCCCACCTGTTGCACCCCTTCCTGATATTCCAAGAAGAACCTCTAGAATATCTCAACCCCCTTCTTGGCATCAAGACTATGTCTTGGCTGGTTCCAGTACCAGTCTTTCCCCCTCTAAAATCCACCCTTCTACTACTACTCAAGTCACCAGCAGCTTCTCATGTTTCATGTCTCAGTCTATACACACCAAATACCCTATTTTCTTTAAAGATGCTGTGACTAATCCCAAATGGATTGCTGCAATGAATGAGGAACTGCTTTCTCTTGAACAAAATAACACTTGGACTCTCACTACCCTTCCCAAAGACAAAAAACCTATAGGGTGTAAATGGGTCTTCCGGACCAAATATAATGTTGATGGATCCCTTGATAAATATAAGGCTAGGCTAGTTGTCCTAGGCAATCATCAAAGGCCAGGGGAGGATTATGACCAAACCTTTGCTCTAGTTACCAAAATGGTCACTGTTAGGTCCCTCTTAGCTGTTGCAGCTTTGAAACAGTGGTGTGTACACCAAATGGATGTAAAAAATGCTTTTTTACATGGGGAATTGAATGAGACTGTCTTTATGAGGTTACCTCTTGGTTATACCAGGGATGGTTCCCTCATCCACATTACTGCTAAGGGGGAGGAATCTAGACTTACTTCTCCTCTTGTGTGCAAGCTCAACAAGTCCCTTTATGGACTTAAACAGGCTCCACGACAGTGGTTTGCCAAACTAAGTAGTGCCTTAATTGCTGATGGATTCATTCAATCCAAATCAGATTACACTTTGTTTGTTAAAAATTTGTCTAATGTTGTCATAGTTGTTCTTGTGTATGTTGATGATATTCTTATTGCGGGTACACATTTGCATCACATCACTGCTACTAAAGTTTTCTTAAGCTCTCACTTTGAAATGAAGGATCTTGGTCCTCTACGATATTTTTTGGGTATTGAAGTGGATCAAATCCCACAAGGCTTTTTTTTGTCTTAGAGGAAATATACCCTTGACTTACTGCATTCTTATAACATGCAAGGCTGTAAACCTTTAAGACTTCCTATGGATTCCAAATTACAACTCAATTGTGGCACTCCATTACCTAAAGCTGAACCTTATCAAAGGCTAATAGGAAAACTTATTTACTTGACCATCACTAGACCTGATATTTCTTATACTGTCCATGTTTTGAGTCAATTTATGCACAGCCCCACTGATATTCATTTTCAAGCTACTCTAAGGGTCTTAAGATACCTCAGCAGCTCTCCTTCACAGGGCATATTGCTCACAAATACTTCTAATAGCCAACTAACTGCCTACTGTGACAGTGATTGGGCAGGTTGTCCAAGTACTAGAAGATCCACATCTGGTTTTTGCATTCTCCTTGGCCAAGCACCCTTATCTTGGAAGGCCAAACGACAGTCCATTGTTGCTCGCAGCAGTGCTGAAGCGGAATACAGGTCTATGGCTTTGACCATTTGTGAAGTAATGTGGCTCAAGCAACTTCTCAAAGATCTTGGTTTACATCACTATCTTCCTACTACTCTTTATTGTGACAACAATGCTGCACTTTCCATTGCTTCCAATCCTATGCATCATGAGCGAATGAAGCATATTGAGATTGATACTCATTTTATCAGAGAAAAGGTCCAAGATAACATCATCACTCCACAATACATTCCTTCTAGTCAACAATTAGCAGACATCTTTACCAAGATTTTACCTGCTCAACAGCATCATCACTTATTTTCCAAGCTTGGAGTTCGTTCTTCCTCCTCTCAGCTTGAGGGGGAGTATTAAGAGTAATATTCATGGCTCCACACAACAAGCAGTATACATGGTTTTCTCCAAATCAGAAGAATATTCTCTGAGTATTTCAGTGCATCCTTGAGCAAGGAATTTAATACAAATAGTACATCTTGCAAGCTGTCAATATAAACGGCTAGTCACTGTTTTTCATCCTTTTGCTTAGTATAAATAGAGGCTTAATATATCTTGTAATCTCATGAAAAACAATGCAATGAAAACAATGAATTTCAGTAATCTCTTCTTTCTGTTTTGTGTGTGCAATTAGCTCTTCATATCTGGTTGAAACCCATATAGATTGTTAGCTTTTACTTCATAAATCTCAACAAACACTACAAGATGGGTGGAACGACTAAAAACCCTTTGTAAAACTATTTTTTCCGATTATCGTATTCATCCAACCCTCTATATGGCTTTTGAGCATAATCTGGATAATCACTTAAGATATCAATTAAAGCTATGACTTGAGTTTGATAGGAAAGTATCTTCCCATCTCATCAATATTCACCTCTTTAGTAGGTACCACTACACTTGTATAAGTTTCATGGATAAGACTACATAAGTAGAGACATGCTACCTTATATTTTTTATTTAGATATTCAAGATTCTCATGCAAAATTCGATCTAGAAGCTCCTTTGGTTTTCACAAACCAACATGGTTTGGAATTTTCTCTTTTAAACTCCTCGGTCTCTTTACTAGTGTATGAAAAATCATGAGTATCCTCTTAGGTAAATGCAAAAGCAAATACCATATGAGTATCATATCCCCTACGTAAAAAAAAATTCATTTTAACCTTTCTTCAACCTTCCGCCCATACCTCCATTGAAGGTATTATTAAAACTTCAATTCTTGTTACAATGGCTATTATTTACCAAAATATCTTCCTTATAATGGTAAAAAGTGGTGACATACTTTAAAAGTGCTGACATAAGCGTGATTATATTAATATTATTACATAAGCCTTAAAACTAATCATTTAACGGGCCAACTCATTTAACATGTCTTAAATACAAGACTAGGGATGGGCATGGGTCGGATCTAGGTCGGGTCCTGCAAAACCCAGATCCAGACCCTAATTTTTTTATTGGACCCAGATTTGTAGGGTCTAAAAAGTTTGGACCCGGACCCAAACCCAGACCCTTAGGGTCTGGCGGGTCTAGGGTCTGAATCTGGGTCGAACACAATTTTATTTTTTTTTTCTTAAATTTTTTTAAAAAGAATATGATGAAGTGCAATTTTCGACCATTTGCATAAATTATTTAAATATTCTCGACTAACGAGGATCTTCTAATACTTTATACTAATTGAGCGAGACGTATGAAGTTTTTCAACATTCAAGTTCTTATAACGAAATATTTATCAAGTCTATAATTTTGAAAGTATTGATACAACGACCAAATTTTAAATTACATGAACCGATAAAGTTCAAAATAACGCAATGTTAAAAAATATAACAAAATTTCAAATCAACAATTACATAAACATAAAACCTAATATATAATTTTTTTTTTCAAAAAAAAAGATTTAAATGGGTCCATGGGTCGGATCTGGGTCGAATCTGGGTCTCAGATGTGAAGACCCGGACCCTGACCCAGACCCTAAGGTCATGGATCCAGATTCGACCCGGACCTATAGGGTCCAAAAAAAGGAGGACCCAGACCCTTAAAATTAGGGTCGGGTCTAGACCCTTAGGGTCTAAGACCCGTGCCCATCACTATACAGGACAGACTTCCTCAAAAGATAAACACAAATTCTTACTTAGGACCGTCTATACAATAGACGTCTCAAGTTTTGGGGCTGACTCAATTTATAAATTAAAAAAATAACTAATTGGTGGTTTTGTAAGTTAAAAGGGAGATATGAATTGGGCTCTTAATAAAAAGTCTATAAACGGTCTTTCAAGAGAGGACCTGAAAGATAAAATATAAGGTTAAGAGACAAAAAAATTACGTGTGGCCTTGAATGAAAAGAATGTGGGCTTATAAAAATAGAAGCAATTAATAAACAAAACCAAACAAAAAAGAAAGGCTCAAGTCGCCATCGATCCAGGCGGACACCCGGGCGCAACAACCACCCGGCCCTTTTCAACCCAATCAAACAAAATTAAAATCACCCTTTTCATTTATTAATTTACTATTTTGTCGGTACCAATTACCAACTCTTCCCAATTAATACTTTTATTACAAATCTATTCATTAACCTCTCTCTAACTTCTCATTTTATTTTTTTTATTTTTTTTATTTATTAAATTATAAATTCACAAAATCTTGACAAGTAAGGAGAAACGAAGTTAATATTTTATATAGGTCATGAAAATCAGACACTTATTACCAAGTTGATTTCAACTCTCTGAATAATTTTCTTAATCTATTTTTACGAGTTTTCATAACTTAAAACAATCAGTAATGAAATTGTTGAGAATATACAAAATATTTAATATATAATCTTTATTATTTATCTATGAAAAATAATTAATCATTGGTAAAAATTAAAAAATTTTATGATGGTCCTGTACAAATTTAAAAATTATGATATTTTTCTATAAATTTTTTATCTATAAGCACCTAACATATAAAAAGTAATTTGGGAAACACGACATCGATACAAGCACTTCACTGGATGACCTACTAATTGATCGTTAAGCACCTAACATATAAAAAGTAATTTAATTTTTCAGGGTCTTGTGCGGTTAAATATGTTAAACATGCCCAAAACCTCCTATGATATAAAACATCAATAATAATTGAGGGATCAATTTCAAATAAACAGCCTCGAACTTTTTTTTTACCAATAACAACCTTCAACTTGGGAAACACGACATCGATACAAGCACTTCACTGGATGACCTACTAACTGATCATTGACCATGCTCAATGACCTTTGACTTTTACTTAATTTCATTAATCAAACCTAATTATCCAATTATCCCTAATTAAACTCTTGTTCCCCAACCTCTC
>JAAKBH010000142.1:0-276574 GCA_019776075.1 Amaranthus palmeri
GTCTCTTGTTTTCTAGCTGCTTTATTTATTTTAATATTAAATTTACTTCTTATTTATTTTAACTTTTCATACTTATTTATTTTAATATTAATTTTATTTTAATATTTTAAATACTTGTTTTTCTACATCTAAAAATTTTGTTTTAATTAGAATCGTAAGATTCTACCAACTTAAAATAATACCTACAATTCGAATTGCTCGCTTAAATTTTTGGATCCTTAAATCATAGAATTGTAGCTAAGTACTTAAACGTGTTACATAAATGTTAAGCAATAAGTCATAACAACTACAAGTATCCAAGATAAAACGTGTCAGAAATAGCATCCAATGCTAGTGTTCAGCCTGCTCGTTCAAGCTATTTTAGTGCTAATTTGAGTAGGATCTTCTAGCACATTATTACTGCAGACTACAGCTTATAAAAGTGCTCGTCAGAGCATAGGCCTTCAGAACTCACTATTTGCTTCTGATCTCCATGCTCGTTCAAGATCAAGACTCCTCCTTTGGATGCCTTGCTTGAGCACCTCATGCAACATCAACATACCCATAACTTCAAGCATTGAACATTAACTTAAACACATTTTAAGTCACACTTAAACCTCATATTATTCCACATCTTTATGCACACACCAATGTGCATCATTATTGGTACATTAAAGTAATCATTACTCTAATATCTCCCACAAATAATTTTGAAATTGCAGGATGATACACTAACAGGAACAGCAGCATCATCAGATGCTGCAACAAACGAGAATTTAGAAAATCTTGTCAACATTGGAAAGACACTCCTAAAAAAACCTGTTTCAAGGGTTAATTTTGATACAGGAATTTATCAACCTATCCCAAACGCTGGTACCAATGAGGATGCCTTGATAAGGTACTCATCATAGAATTATATTCATTTTTTGTTACATAATTTAGTGAAAAGATAAATTGGATGTTAATAAACTACTCATTAATTGATTCTAATTCACAGCTTTGCCAAAATACTTTCTGACGAAAAGAGAAGGCGTGAACGAACCGAGTGAAAAGAGAACCAACAAACAAGTTCATATTTGCCAAAAAGAGTGAACAATGTCATACTGCACTTCTAAGAATAATATAGTATACATCTATGTTAATACATCATTTATTTAAACCATTTGTATTTGATTATTATGAATACATTTCTCTATGAACCTAAGTATTGTGTACTCTTATTTATTTAGTTGAATGTATGTTGTGTGTTTTGTGAATGTATGTATTCTATCAAATATTAAGTGATATTCTAATACAACATTGATGAAGTCTATATCGCTATTTACAGATTAAATGTTACTGCTATATCAGTTCAAATTTTCGTTGAAGTCTAATATTAAGTGATAGTTGTTTGTTATTGACAATTGAGTTTACCTTGAATTTCTAGTACCCCTATTATTTATTTAAATTCCCTTATTTATCCTTGTACTAAAAGAAGTTTTGAATTGAATTTTTGAAATGTCCATACTAAGAACTTCCTTCTTCATTGGTTTTCATACTTGTATATTACATTTAAAAAAATAATTATTACTATATTCAATTTTCCCTATGTTCTTATTGAATTGTCTTTTCTTTTTCTTTCATTTTAGGCAGTTTATTTAATTTGTTGTTTAACAAAACTTTTTTAGACATAATTAACATTAGCCATTCTAATTTAATTTTTTTTTCTTATTGTCTCTAAATGTTTTTGACTAATTTTTTTTAACATTTTTATATATCTCATTGTTTCCATATGTTTCTCACTAGCTTTACTTTTAATATTGTTAAATATTGTCAAGGAACCAACTCAACCAAAAGCTTAAGCTGATGGTTGAGGCCAAAGATATGTTATGTACTCTAACACGCCCCCTCATACTAGATCCCTTTGGGCTAGAAGTGTGGATGCAACACAGGTCCTCCTCATACCTGAGCTAAATATTCCACTTTTAAATGAGGGTAAAACATTCCACTTTTAAATGAGGGGTAGTTGAGATTCGTGAAGATTAGAATAATGCGGAAATTAGGTTTTGAATATTGTTTGTATTAATTTCCATGGGTAAGCCACCCCTTAATATATACAGAATACATTAGCTAAATATGTAAACAAAATAATCTAGGCCCTAAATAACGCCCTAAATAAAGGAAACAAAATAATAATAAATATACACCAAATATACTGGAATATTCTTCTACACTCCCCCTCAAGTTAGGTCGTGGGATCTCCGACACCTAACTTGCATAAAGCATCATTGAAGGCTTCTGAAGCTACAGCTTTAGTGAGAATATCAGCAAGTTGCTCCTTTGACTTGACATGTGGAATATGAATGACGTCGTTTTCCAGAAATGCCTATCTATCTCAACATGTTTTGTTCTGTCGTGCTGAATTGGATTTTCTGAAATACTGATGGCTGCTTTACTATCACAGTATAGAGTGTTGGCCTGCTCTTGATGACAGTTTAATTCTTCTAAGAGTTTTCGAACCCAAAGAATTTCAGTGACCCCTTTAGCTATTCCTCTGAACTCAGCTTCTGCACTAGATAGGGCGACAACCTTCTGTTTCTTACTCTTCCATGTGACTAAGTTTCCTCCTACAAGTGTAAAGTAGCCCGAGGTTGACTTTCTGTCATCTCTGTCTCCGGCCCAGTCTGCATCGGTATAACAGATAAGATCGACTTGTTCATTCTTTGAATACAGGATCCCTTTATTGCTTGTCCCCTTTAAGTATCTCAGGATTCTCCTGACCGCTTCCATATGATCGACTTGAGGACGCTGCATAAATTTACTAACCACTCCCACAGCATAAGCAATGTCAGGTCTAGTATGAGATAGGTAAATCAGTTTTCCAACCATTCGCCGATATAGATCCTAATCAGCCATCTCTGCTCCTTCAACAATCTGAAGACCGTGATTAGTCACCATTGGAGTTTCTGCTGGCTTACAATCTAACAATCCTGTCTCAGCCAGAAGGTCTAAGATGTATTTCCTTTGACAGATGAATATCCCCTTCTTTGATCTCAACACTTCTATCCCAAGAAAATATTTCAAGTTACCTAGATCCTTCATTTCAAATTCTCGAAACAATCGCCTTTTTAGCTCACTGATCTCTGTAACATCATCCCCGGTAATCACCATGTCGTCAACATATATTATCAAGCAAGTGATCTTTTCCCCTTTTATCTTGAGGAATAGAGTATGATCTGAGTTACTCTGTTTATATCCAAGTCTCTTCATTGCTGCAGTAAATTTTCCGAACCAAGCTCTCGGTGATTGCTTTAAACCATACGAAGCCTTTCTGAGTCTACATCCTTCTCTTGGCCCATATTTGTCTGAGAAGCCTGGGGGTGGTTTCATATAAACTTCTTCCTCGATTTCCCCATGTAAAAAGGCATTTTTCACATCGAATTGATAAAGAGGCTAATCCTTATTTGCAGCTATCGAAAACAAGACTCTGATGGTATCAATCTTTGCCACCGGAGAAAAAGTCTCTGAATAATCTACCCCGTAGGTCTGAGTATATCCCTTTGCAACAAGGCGAGCCTTATACCTTTCAATGGTCCCATCTGCATGATATTTAATTGAGAACACCCATTTGCAACCCACAGTTTTCTTTCCATCTGGTAGCTCACATTTTTCCCATGTCTCATTTTTCTGAAGAGCTACTATCTCATCATCCATCGCCTTCTTCCATCTGGGATCACGGAGGGCTTCTTCGATATTCTTCGGGATGTCACTGGAGTACAAGGCTGCTTTAAAAGCAACAGCTGATTGTGAAAGGTTCTCATTGTTACCTTTATCAACAGGATACCGAGATCTCTATGACTCAAACTCTGGATCATATCTCCGGGGAGGCACACCTCGTGTACTTCTAGGAGGTAACTCATATTTCCTAGGAACATTATCAACACTGGCCACAATATCATTAGAAACTTCAATAATAGAAGGAGAAGAATCCATGGTTACCTCTTCCTCCTTCTCAATAGGAGGATGCTCGGGGGGTAGGGATAGTCTGAGGCAATGAATCCACTATGTTTTTAGTTGCAACTTCGGCGATGTTACTAACTTGCTCGTTTGGTTCTCTACTATCAACTGTGGGACAAATTAACCAGCTGAGATCCTCACTCACACTCTCCCCCTGAGATCGATGCTGGTATAATAATAGGAATGTTCAAGAAAATCACAATCCATGGTGGTGTAGATCTTTTTCTGTGAAGGATCATAACAACGATACCCCTTTTGTGAGACTCCATATCCCACAAAGATACATTTGACAGCCCTGGGTTCAAGTTTGGTTCTGGCTCGGGATGGAAGGTGAACATAGACTACGCATCCAAAAATGCGTGGTGGTAGAGAATGGGACGAGGGAATGGTATGGAAGGAACTTAGGGTGGCAATGGGTGTTTTGAAGTCAAGGGATTTGGTAGGAAGACGGTTGGTAAGATATGTGGCTGTGGCGATGGCTTCGGGCCAAAAATGAGCTGGCATATGAGCTTCAAACATGAGAGCTCTAGTGATCTCAAGAAGGGTACGATTTTTTCTTTCTGCCACCCCATTTTGTTGTGGGGTATCAGGACATGTAGTTTGATGAATTAGACCATGATCAAGAAAAAATTGTTTCATTTTAAGGGACATATATTCACCACCATTATCAGATCTGAGAATTTTAAGGCGAGCATGAAATTGAGTGAAGACCATGTTATAAAATTTAACAAAAACATCAAAGACTTCAGACTTGTGTTTCAGAAAGAATACCCAGCACATACGAGTACAATCATCAATAAAAGACACAAAATATGAAAACCCATGGGAATTAGTGTTTGGAGCTGGGCCCCATACATCAGAATGTACTAGGTCAAAAGGTTTATTTGCCCGAGTTGTGCTAGGGAAATATGAGTGTTTGTGGCTTTTAGCTGGAATACAAGTCTCACAATCTAAAGTCACATTGCAATTATAAAGAGAGGGAAAAAGTCGTTTTAGATAACCTAAAGATGGGTGACCTAAACGACGGTGCCAAGTCCATGATTGGTGAGCAGGAGTACCTTGAGCAAGCATCGAACATCCATTTTGAGTTGCCTCATCAACATAATAGAGTCCATCACGTTCAGTACCACGCCCAACAATCTTCCCCGTCCGAGCATCCTGCACAATACACCCATCAGAAGTTAGGAAAACAGTACAATTCAACTCTTTAGTTAACTGACTAACAGATAGCAATTTATGCGATAGACTAGGAACAAGCAAACAATTTTTAATATGAAGAGATGGTGTTATATTAGCTGGTCCAGCTCTGTCGACCGGCACATATTCCCCATTAGCTGTTTGGATGTGAGTGTGGGTGGTGGAATGTGTGGATATGAGATCCCGAGGGTCAAACGTCATAGTGTCGGTTGCCCCGCAATCAAATATCCATTGTGATGTTTTATTTTGACTAAGGAGACCAAAAATGGGATTTTGATTTGGGCTTGTGTGTACACGTGGGCTTGTACAAGGTTTGGGAATATTTAAATGGGTTTTTGGTTTTTGTGGGAGTAAGATTAGGTGAGTGGAGTTTGGGCTTGTGGGTACACGTGGGTTTGTGGGTTTATTTAATTGGGTTGTTTGTTTTTGTGAGAGTAGGGTTAGGTGAGTGGAGTTTGGGATTTTATTATAAAATGTCGGTGAAGTAAAAGTAATTTCTTTCTCCTCCTTCAATAAAGCCGGCTGCACTTTCTCTCTCCTCACCTTCATTTTTTGCTTCTGGTCCATTAATGGAGGTAATTTGTGGATTAAGGGTTCCATGGTGTATATATAAGTGATTAAGTTGCCCTGCCATCCATGTCTGATCTCTTGATGACGGTGGATCTATAGTGGTTTGGTAATTTCCAGATTTTTGTGTATTGTTTGTATTAATTTCCATGGGTAAGCCACCTCTTAATATATACAGAATACATCAGCTAAATATGTAAACAAAATAATCTAGGCCCTAAATAACGCCCTAAATAAAGGAAACAAAATAATAATAAATATACACCAAATATACTGGAATATTCTTCTACAATTCGAACCTGTGACCTCTTGTCACTGGCTTCTAATACCATGTCAAGGAACCAACTCAACCAAAAGCTTAAGTTGATGGTTGAGGCCCCAAGATATGTTATGTACTCTAACACGCCCCCTTACACTAGAGCCCTTTGGGCTAGAAGTGTGGATGCAACACAGGTCATAATTACATACAACTGATAATAGCAACAAGAATAATTCTATATAATTGATTGATATAATTAAGGAGAAGAATAACTATGATTAAGAAATATATAATCAAGGAGATTTTCTATCCATATTATTGCTTTGACTTTGTGTAGCTATTGCTTGAGTATTGGAATAACATGCTGTAGATGATTGAGAGTCTTCAGTTAATACCCCCTGCAAGCTAATGGACATTGGTGGACATGGAGCTTGTCCCTGAGAAACTGAAAGCGTGCAGTACCAACAGCTTTAGTGAAGATGTCCGCACGTTGATATTGTGATCAGATAAATTTGACAAGCAGATCGCCTGCTTCAACTTGTTCTTTGACAAAATAATAATCAATCTGTATGTGCTTGGATTTATCATTAATAAGTGGATTGGAGGTGATAAAAGTTGCACTCATATTATCACAAAGTAGAAGAAGAGGTTTAGGAATTGGTACATGAAGTTCACGCATAAGTTGTTTTCACCAATTTAGTTCAACAGTAGCAAGGGCAATGGCTCTATACTCAGCTTCGGTGCTTGAACAAGCAACCACTTTTTGTTTGCATGATGACCAACTAATCAAGTTTCCGCCAAAAAATATAGCAAAGCCATGTTGTGAGCGAAAGTCTGAGGTGTCACTAGCCCATCCAGCATCAGAAAAAGCAATAAGATGTTGATCAGGAGAAGATTTTAGATGAAGACCCATGTTTGGTGTACCCTTAAGATAGCGAAGAATGCGCTTCACAGCCTTCCAATGTAAATCTGTTGGTGAGTGCATAAATTGACATACCCGATTAACTGCATATGATATTTTTGGTCTAGTAATGGTAACATATTGCAAAGCACCAACGATACTGCGGTATAGTTTGGGATCATCCATAGGATCACCATGAGGTAGGAGGCGTGAACCAGGTTCAGCAGGTGAGGAAATGGGGTTAGTACCAGCCATCTTTGCACGATGAAGAATATCACTAATATATTTTTGCTGAGTGAGGTAAAGAGAGTTATGGTGTCGATGAACTTCAATTCCAAGGAAGAAATGTAAGGCACCAAGATCTTTAAGAGAAAAGGCTTTATTTAATTTTTGGATGAAGGAGGCTATATAAGCATTTGAATTTCCAGTAACAATCAAATCATCTACATACACTAAAATATAAGCAGTGATATTTTGGGAATTGTAGACAAATAGAGAAGAATCTGCATGACAAGATCAGAAACCATGTTGGAGAAGGAAGAATTTGAGTTTGGTGAACCAAGCACGTGGTGCTTGTTTGAGTCCATATAGAGCTTTATGAAGTTTACAAACATGGTTTGGCCGAGTTGAATCAACAAATCCCTGTGGTTGTTCCATGTAGACAGTTTCATTAAGGGAGCCATGAAGAAAGGCATTGTTAATATCGAGTTGTCGTAGAGACCATTTTCGAGACAAGGCAATAGTGAGGACAAGACGAATCGTGGTTGGTTTAACTACAGGGCTGAATGTATCAAAGTAATCAATACCCTCTTCTTGAGTATTTGGGGGAGGGGAAACAAGTGACCATGTCCCATTATTCATTAAAGCTGAGTATTCGGCCTGCATAGCTTTGTTCCAGTGGTCATGTTTAGAGGCATGAGAGAAATGACGAGGTTCATAAAAAGGGGAGTTTGAATTGGGACGAGGTGTTTTGGTGGTAATAAGAGCTTTTGGATTTAGAGAGTTAGTACGAGCTCTAGTGGTCATGGAGTGAATAGAAGTGGTTGAGGGTCTGAAATATAATGGTTAGGAAGATGTACTATGTGGTTGTGTTGGTGCAGCGGATAGAAAATTACTAGTTTCCGGTGGACAATTTAGAGATTGTTGTGAAGAAATGGATTGGGAAGGGGTCTCATTGTTGCTTGTTTGAGAATCAGAAAATTGTTGTGAAGATATGGATGGGGAGGGAAAGTCATTAAGGGTGGTGGGACTAGAGTGAGATGTGTCAGAAAGAGTAATTTGAGTTGGGGGAGGAAGAGATGTTTACATAGATTTGGAATTTGGGAGTGGAGGTTGTTTTATTTGTGAGAGGTATGGAAATTGAGATTCATCAAAGATGACGTGTCTAGCAATGTACATTCGAGAGGTAGGAATATGGTAGCAACAGTACCCTTTGTGTTTGGAACTATACCCAAGAAAAAGGCATGGTAGAGATCGAAATTCTAATTTGTGACGACTGTTGTATGGGCGAAGATATGGAAAGCAAAGACAACCAAAGGTTTTTAAGAAGTTGTATTCTGGTACTTTGTTATATAAGGTTTGATAAGGAGATTTGTGATCTAGAATAGGAGTTATTGTACGATTTGAGAGATAAACACTCGTGTGAAAGGCTTGTTCCCAAACTAGCATGGGAAGAGAAGCTTGAGCAAGAAGAGTTAGCCCCTTCTCAACTATTATTCGATTTCGGCGTTCAGCAGCGCCATTTTGTTCTTGAGTATGTGGGCAAGAGACACGATGTATAATTCCAAGAGATTCAATGAGTTTTGAGACATTACGGTACTCACCACCCCAATCAGTTTGTAATTGTTTGATTTTGGTATTGAATTGAGTTTCAAGAAGATTTTTAAACTGTTGAAAAATAGAGAACACTTCAGATTTTTGTGTCATAAAATAAATCCATATAAATTTAGAGTGATCATCTAAGAATAAAACAAAATATCGATGACCATTTATTGATAGAACATGACTAGTCCATACATCAGAATAAACCAACTCAAAAAACTTAGAACTAGAAGTATGAAGAGCGGGGAGAGGGGTGCGATGGCTCTTGCCTAATTGACAAGGCTCACAAACAGTTGGAAAATATTTGGAAGAGGTAGGGAGATTAAATTTACGAACTAATTTCTTGAGAACAACTAAGTGGGGATGTGCTAATCTCTTGTACCAACCATCCAAAGAAGTACGTTCTCCAAGATAGACTCGAGGAGTAGAGGAAGAGAACTGTGGAAGACGATATAGGCCATGCTCAACGTGGCCTTTGAGTAGAATTTGTCCCTGTAAATTCTTAACCAAGCAACAATGAGGATGAAATTCAACATAAAGGTTATTATCTTTATTGAACTGAGATATGCTTAGTAAATTATTAGTTATATGAGGAACAACCAAAATATTTGATAGTTTTAAGGGTGAAGGAGATGCAGGCAGAATGCTAGAGCCACAATGAGTAATAGGAAGAGTCATACTATTTCCAACGGTGAGTTTATCCTCGCTAGAATAATTAGAATGTAATGAAAGGTTGTCAAGCTAGTTGGTCACATGATGGCTTGCTCCAGAATCTAGGTACCAAGAAGGATCAACAATAGTTGATGGAGATGCAAAGAATGCTTCAGCATTTTGAGATTGGCGTCGTTGAGGACGAGAGGGGTTAGTATGTTTTGTAGGATAAGAGTTTAGGTTGGTTCTGTGATAACAATACTTTGCAATATGTCCAACATTGTCACAAATTTGACAAGTGGGACGAGAATTACTGGTTGTATGGCCATGTTGAGTGCGAACGTTTTTTTGAGAATTAGATAAATGATGGGGAGTAGAAGAGTGAGTGTGATAGGAACGATTATTGGAAGTTGTGGTTGTAGTGGAAGGACGATGATAAGAATGACTAAGATTGACAGATGGAGGTGGGTGGGAAGTAAACCATCATTAGTAGAAGTAACATCAGTTTCTTCTTGTAGTAGAGTACCAATAAAATCATCCAGCATCATCGGATCACGATTTAGTTTGTAGGCTGATTTGAATGGTTGATAAGAGACATCAAGACCATTAATGATAGATTGCATGAGATCAAGAGCGGATACAGCATGGCCACATTATGCTAAACTGTCAGCAATGTTGCGTTTCCTTTCAATGTATTCAAACATAGATTGAGAGCCTTTTTGAAGAGTGTGGAATTGATTTGTGAGATGGTGATATTTAGCTTTGGTTTGAGATTGAAAGTATTTTTCAATGGCAACCCATGTGGATCGAGAAGTGGTAGTACGGGCCGTATGCCGAAGAACCCATTCACCTAAATGAGATTTAATCCAAATGAGTACAATACGATCTTTCTTTTTCCAAGATTCATAATCGGGATTAGAGATAGCAGAAGGGTTTGGGTTTTCTGTAGTAGAAGCAGAAAGTATTTGAAGAGGAGGAGGATTATCAGAGGTGACAAACTCATCAATTTCAAAGGCTTCAAGAGCTGCAAAAATGGTTGTGCGCCATACAAAATAATTATCATCATCTAGTTTAATGGCAAGGTTAGGGAAGGAGGTGGTATTGCCGTTGAAGATATTTGCCATTGTAGGATCAAACTTATGGCAGTGAGCCTAAGAGGCTGCTGATACCATATAAATAAGAAGAAGTAAGATAGCAACAGTAGGTTTATAAGAAGAACTGTTGTTATGTTATTATGTATGAATTCATGCTTTACATTATATACATGTAAGAGAAAGATCTAACTTAGGAAGGAGATAATTACATACAATTGATAATAGCAACAAGAATAATTCTATTTAATTGATTGATATAATTAAGGAGAAGAATAACTATGATTAAGGAAGATATAATCAAGGAGATTTTCTATCCATATTAGTGCTTTGACTTTGTGTAGCTATAGTTTGAGTATTGGAATAACATTTTGTAGATGATTGAGAGTCTTCAGTTAATAAATATTTATGGTCCTTATATTTTTACTATTAACTTTTTGTATATATTTTTTAATGTTTATGGCTCCCACTTTTTACTCCATTAATTTTATTACTCAATAAAATAATATATTCACCATCCAAAAGATTAAACTTTTTGTAGTTTTCATGAATGTGTCTTAGAAAATTTACTTAGAATAATCCGACTTTTTTCTAGTTTTTCTACAATAATCTCATATTTTAATTTAATCATGAATCATTTGAACCTAAAGGTGTGTTTTCCACTAAGACTTAAACAAATAAATAAACCTACCTAAAACCCCAGCACCCCTAGTGACCTCGTCACCTCCACCTCCACCACGACCACCAAACCAACCAGCCAACCTCTACCATAACCATCACCTTAGGCCCCTTCCTCCACCAAGGCACCTACCCAAATAATTTAAAAGAGCTAAACTATAATTCGAGTATGATTGTGTTGGTACCCGCAACGGTTGTTATAAAGGAATCGTGTTGAGACTATTGTTTTTTTTTGTCAGGGCTCTAATAAGAGTCACCTTGGAGGTATGCATAATTTACCTATGGCGACTCTACTATTATGGGCAACTTCTTAGATCAAAATTTGCCTTGGGATTAACTCTTTTATGTGTAAATCTCCAAAATTATGTAACATTTTGGCAATGCAAATAGGAACTAAAACGTCATATTTTAGGGATTTGGAGTTAGAGACATTATGATCAAACTAAAGCCTATTATGCCAGAATGAAATCATTTATGTGTTTAACCTTTTCATTACTCATGTGGTATTTCTCGGAGGTGTATTGGTTGTTGTGTTTGTTCTTATGATGACTGCAGGTTGGGAAATGACAAGTGAGAAGGAGCACGTAGGACAACTTTGCCTTTATAATAAACGTGATGTGTTATATTACATTTTGTGTATTTGCATTATATAAATTTTATGTCGTGTTGGTGTTCATTTTGAGGCCAACTGGTTCTCAAGCAGTACATTTATTTTCCATTGTCGAGGTTGCGTTTTCTTAGTTATTTCTTATCATTAGAATGTAGAATGACCCACTAACAATATTAATTTATAATGGTCCGACATACCAACTATAGTTCATGTTGACATATAAATATCTAGGTCATCTTAACGTGGAACATTACATTTTAATAGTTCACTTTTCATCGATGCTGATTGTTGATCATGTATATCACATAAGGATTAGTAACCTCCAAACAATATGATAGAGACAAAAAGAAACTAAGGATGTAAAGATTATGTTGCCCATAGGGTTTGTTTAGAATTAATGAGGATAACCCATAATGTGACAAAAAGGATGAGAAAGAGGTTGAAATAACCCAAAAAGAACCCAAAGATTATTATTGTTTTGCTCCATGGCTACAGGGACTATAATGGTCACCATGGGGGGTATCCATACTATGCATACTTTACCTATGACGACCCGTACAAGTATGGCAATATCTTAGGTCGGAAGTTGCCTTGAGATTAGAGTTAAGAAGTAATAATTCATGTACGAAATTAACCTAGAGCCTTGGCACGCTAGGATGAACTGTGGTGGCTATATAATTATATCACTTGGGTTTTAGCTAGAAGAGTTAATTATTCCTTTTCGGGATGCTAATCGATTAATAAATGATTGCTTAACGTTCGATCTTAATCTTAACTTTCGTAGTTTTGATTAATTCAATCTTTAACAAGACTAATTAAAATTCTCAACTTTCTTAATTTTGATGGCAATAAAAGGAAATTAACTTGTTTTGCACTTAATCCTAATATGCTTTTGTACCTCAATTTTCGTATTTCGAAACATGAAAAGCTAAAAGACTTTAACTTAAATGGATTATAACATATTCAATCATACCTAGTTAACAAAACCAAGAAATTTACCTAGAATCTAATCCAAATTCAACATTAGGGTTCATACGCAAAGTTCTAGCATACAAACTATTCACTGTGTGAAATCATGGAGGCAATTGAATCCATCAAATAAACAAAACTAATAACAATAAACATAATTAAAAGATTACAAAACCATAGTACCTTAAACAATAGAGTTCCTATATAGAATAATGAAATCAATACAATAAAAATTGCAATAGAAGAATCCTAATAGAGAAAACTAGAAATTAACAAAAGCATGATCAAGAGTAACATAAAAGATTAAGAACCACTTAAGATTTAAGGAGGATTAAAGAAGCTTGGCTTATCTCAACCGAAGTCATGTTTGTAGCTTCAAGAGGACTTGAAAACCAATCAATGCAAAGGACCTTTGAACTATCTTCATATTCATTGAATGCCTTCGTGAGCAACAATATGACGTCCAAACATATGATAATACATCCATAAACCTTGGTCGATTTGGTTGAGGACCACAATGACTATAAACTTTCTTGAATTGACTCAAAAATCAATCATTAATACACAACATTAAATGCACTTGTTCTATCAAATTCCAATTAGTTTTAACCTCAAAATGTTAGACAAAGCCTTCAATACACTCTAAAGGAAGAGAAATAAGTGTAAGATACTACACTTATTAGTTACCTAAGAGTAAGAGTTGATGAGGCAGGTAAAGAGTAAGTGGCGATGAGATACTTCCTTGAGAAGTTCGGCTTGAATCAAGACAAATATTTGTTACGTTGTGATTGTCAAATTATCATTTACCTAGCTAAGTGCTGCCTATCATTCTTGAACCAAACATATGAAGGAGTTATCATTGTATTCGAGATCAGTTCAAAGAAAAGTCCTTTGAGCTTGTGAAGATCAGTTTTCTAAGTTGGATTAAGGGGAGAGTTGTTAGGTCATTTCCTCCTTATTGGAGGAAGCTCACACTTCACAAGTTATTTAGGTGAACTTAGTTTCATTTTAATGGGTGAAATACTATTATTTTTACAAGAAATAATGTACGTTCTTTGTTTTGATAAAATTTAACAATAACAAATCACTATGGGATGTAGTTACACTTGCAAAAACAAAATAAGAGGCAAATATTACAAAGAATGCAACCCATTTGTGGTTTGATTTACATCAAACTTTGATTTAATGGTTAGATTGTCATTTTGTTCATTATAAGTGGGTAATTCATATTTAACTCTAATTTCCCCTAAATGATATTTTTCCACTTTTGAGTGATTTAAGGGAGTTCTGTGTTTATGATGCATGTTATGTTTAGATAGGGAATACTATGGTTGACCAATATTGTATTAGTGATTAATGAAAGGTTTTGGTATCACCTATGACCTTGCATGTAACAGCGAAACTAACCAGCTAATTGAACAAGATTAATTTAAACTAATGCGGATGCTTAATACTTATATCGAGCTATTACGTCGATAATATAATCACTCACTTTAATAAATATATTATCTAGTTAGCATCTATTAAAATTTTGAATACATGAGTTTACAACATTCAAAATATGTAAAAGAATTTCATAAAGAGAGAGCATTCAAAATGATTTAAAATAAAATAATGTTCTACAGAAATTCTAAAAGAGTTTCGTTTGTAAATTGGATAATCCAAAATATTTCTTTTAGACTTAAAAGTCACCTTGCAAGTATAAAATAATAATTTTAAAATATTAACCAACCAGTGTCACAGGCGCTAATCGTTTCAAAATCACTTCACCTCGTAGGTCGAAAACTTTTCTCAAATAATCTAAAATAAGCTCCAAAATACTTTAAAATAAAATATTTATTTTACTTACGTTCTATCATATGAATGGATGAGATTTCTTTTTTGATTATTACTGATCTCTTTGCGCTTTTAGCTACCGTTGACTTCAACAATCTCTAAATTTGTCCCCCACCAGGAAAGCTTCAAAGAACAAAATCATATAATCAGCTTATGCTGAGTACAAATTTATATAACTCAATTTAATGATTATATTTCTGTAATTATTACTTGATTTGATTTCATTGTTTTAGTTACAAATCCTAAGGGAACAGAATGTGTCTTATTAGTATTTTTGATTCCTCTCCCAACAGTACTTTGTTGTAGGGGTCTGAGGTCGTCCCCCCAAAAGTTTAAAGCTTGCAAGCGTGCAAAGACAGTCTCGCCAAATCTGCATGCCGCCTTGGGGAAATGACCAGAACGCCAACTGTCACCTGGGGTCATAAAGAATGCCACCATTCTAGGACAGGAACTTTTCGTCTAGGTGTTGAATGCATTATGCCCCACTTAGGTTAGCCTCGACACGTTCAGTCCCTTTGGGACCCTTTGGGAAAGCCCAGATAACTATGATTCTTAATAAAGTTAGTACGTCCCTTACGACACCAACCTTGGACTTTTCATATTTATATTGTCTTTTGCGAAATCCATCGCTTTCTTGTAACTCTCTACATTTGTTTATATCTTTTAATCGCAGTTGATGCTTACTCACATTTCATCATCAGAAACCTTAGTGACTACTCATATTTCATCACTAAGTCTGCTTGTTTATGTCTATTAATTTTGACTCAAGAACAACATTTGGTTTTTTGAGTTCTCTATTCATAATTTGCTACTACCTCCTATTCAACCCATTAGTCCCATTTGATTTTTCACACTTGCCGAGACAATATTTTAACCTTTAATATCTCTAATTGTTTTTAATTGTATCGAGGCGAATCAAACAAGATCTCACATGACTATGTTTTAACTTATAGATTAAGAATAAAATGCAATTTAAGAGTGATAAGTAAATAGTGAAAAAAATCAATGGGACTAATGGGTAGAATAAGAGGGAGTATTAAACATTGCTTCATACTTGATTATAAATTCTTTATAATCAAGTCTTTAGTATTCAAAAGATTTCCTCATGCATTATATTTACCCGGTATCCATTATCTCAAGTATCGATATTTCTTAGTTCTTAATACTTTTCATTTATTCTTTCTCATATTTCACATACAACCAATAATAACAAAAAGATACTTGTAAAAAGAATAATATTTATGAACTATATATGCATATAACTTTTATTTACTTTAGCTGATTAAAAATATATTTCGTAATCATTTTCAACGTCTTAACATAGTTATAACTTCAAGTACTAGCCATTACAATTCCCAACCAATCTCATAACCTAACTATATAAATAAAGTTGTAAAACGACTCCCCAAAATCATTTATAAACCAATCGGTAATCAACTCATTATTCAACTCATTAAAATCAACTCAATCCCGAAATAACATATAGCTCATAATCAACTAATATAAGCACTTCGAACCAACCTACTTTATCGTACCCAAAATGTAAAATGTGTATTACTAACTCAAGTTAACCATTATTACTCGAGTAAAACAAGTTAGTAGTGCATGAATGATACTCGATTATTCACTCTAAGTCTTAGTCATAATCGTAGTTTTAGATTCCAATTTCAATTCTAATACCACAATCCAACTCAAATCTTCCCCAGGGGTGGAGCAAAGATTATGGGGCCTTGATTGATTTTATTTTTTATATGAAAATCGAAGCCCTGTATCATTTTGTTTCTATATCATAATTAGGGAACTTTATTAACAATTAAAGAGAATTTAGTTTACTTTGATAATACTTTTATATTAAAAGGTAGTATATGTAGGAAATTTACTAGAGATTTTCTAATCACATTTTACAAAACCTTAAAATAATAAAAAATTCAAAAAATAAGTATCTTTAGATAACGCACAAATTAATGACATCAAACCCAAAATATGATTTTTTTTTTCACAATTCACCAAAATGAAATTGAGTTTTCATAAATCAAAGATTCCAACAAACAATAAAATTGTTAGTCACTAAAATAGTAAAACAAAACTACTGCTTGAATAAGGGATTGGAGTATTGGACAAAGATTAGGAACTTTAGAAGAACTAAAGTCATCAAACTCATCTTTATTAAAAAATATCAGAATAAAATACCCACACAAGTATAATATTAGTACCCAATTAATACAACATAATGCATTATGCTTTAACAATAACAATTGAATATTATACCAAGACAATACCTACTTTTTGCCCATTGTTGCCGCTACTTCCATCCCGCCAGCCACTTTCATCTTGCCGGTCACTTCCATCTTGTTGGTGCTTCGTCACCATTACTCTCTCTCTCCTATTATCTTGCGGGCTTTAGATCTTTTGATAAATTTTATTTTTTAAGATTGTTAAAATTTCTTTACATTAAATAAAAATTGATGAGTTGAGTTTGGGAACAAGAAGCATTTAGTGGAAATTTAATGGTGCATGGGGAAGCTTGAAAGTTAAATTGATTAAGTTGAAAAATAGTGGGTGTGTGAATCGAAGGGTCTGAGGCTTTGGGAAGTACAATCTAGCAGCAGTTCAAATATAAGGCCCTTTTTTACTAAGAGCCCTGTTTCGTTGCACACTTTGAACAGGGTCAAACCCCCCCCCCCCCCCCCCCCCCCCTATCTTCCCCCTACAAACCATGTGAACCTTAAGCATAATCAACATGGTTTTAATTCAAAATCCAATTCTCAAACAAATACCAATTTCCCATTAATATCCAACTTATAATCATAACACCAATTTAAGATAACTTATTTGAAACGATTTCTTAGAATATACCCCATAACATATGAGTCTTTAATTTGACCAACAATTACCAGAAGATTTCAATGTTTTTCGATTCATAATAATTCCTAAGCATACAACACTTTACCACTCAACTCGCAACTTGATTGATTTGACATTTATTTAATTATATACTTTGACATTCCATAACTCTTAAAATGACCGAGGGTAAACTCAATTCATAACAGTGGTAGGGGCTGATTGCTGGTGTTGGTGGTTGGCCAAGGCTTGCAATTCATGGGAAATGGGGAATTAGGATCGAATTGGAAAAAAATTGAGAATTTCGCTTTTGGGTTCCTCACTTTTTCTGGAGCACTCAACTAAAATATGGAGTAAGAGATTAGGGGATATGACCATTTGGATTGGGTTTTCACGTGAAGTTGTTAATTTTAATTTTTTTTCCTTTCTTTCATTTTTTTTGTTGTTCTTTTCTTTAACAATATTATCATATAAGTATTATTACCATTATAACCTTTCTTACTACTACTACTACTACTACTACTACTACTACTACTACTACTACTACAACAACAACAACTACTACTACTGCTACTTTAAACAGGGTGTTTCGTATATGAAACGAGCAAGTGTGAAAGACACGCGAGATACCTGAAGTGGACCATTTGGATTGGGTTTTCACGTGAAGTTGTTAATTTTAATTTTTTTCCTTTCTTTCATTTTTTTTGTTGTTCTTTTCTTTAACAATATTATCATATAAGTATTATTACCATTATCAACTTTCTTACTACTACTACTACTACTACTACTACTACTACTACTACTACTACTACAACAACAACTACTACTATTACTTTAAACAGGGTGTTTCGTATACGAAATGAGCAAGTGTGAAAGACACGCGAGATACCTGAAGTGGAAGTGGTATAACGGTCAACGGTCAACAAAGAGGAGGTGAAACACATTTCGAAGGTGACCTGAAGTCCTGCACCACAACGCGTTAGCCTTGTCTGGGGGTTATCTCCCGAAAAACCCCTCCGATGCTCAAGTAAGATCGGAGAATCAGAGAAGTGATAATTGAATAAATATGACATAAACGATGATGGTGAAGGTAATGTAGTAGCGGTGGTAATGGTAATGAATAACCGATTAGGATGGTAAAGAGGGAGATAACTGCTGAGTTGTAATTTTGACATAGTGTCGTTATGATATTTGTGCTTGGGCCTCAGTGATGATGGTTGTCCTTCTTTATGGTGATAGATGGTGGTTATTTCTAAAGTGGATGAATGGTAGTTGTTATGGATAAGCTCTAGCTCCCTTTGACTAAGTTATAAGGCTTGCTCAATCTTTGACTACATATTGGTCAACTTCAGTCAAGGTACGACTTTCCTACTTCCAGCAGGATAACCGTCAAGCAGTTATCCCACAACTGCCCTCTCCAGTCAAAATAACCGCCATGGTTACCATGTTCAAAGCCCTCAACTCCCATGCTCCCCACTTCTCCTACAGAGGTAACCACCATCAGGTAACCACCACCTGATGGATATAAAAGGAGCACGCTGGATGAATTCGAGGCCCTAAGCCTTATTATCATACCGAAACTCTGTCAAAATACATACTGACAACCTTCACCCACCATCCCTACCTACAACTACCTTACTCAGGTGATAAACAACCACTCTAAACACCCTTACCTATTCATTTCTAGTCATTATTCATTACTTTTACCCTATTACACCATCTGACTTGAGCGTCGGAGAGGGTTTCCGGGAAAACCCCCCGGGCTAGGCTGACTTGTTATTGTGTAGGGCAAACGTGCTGCTTTCAGGAGGTGTCGCTTCACAACTTTACCGACGTTTGACTACCGTACGACTTCCATTTCAGGTATCTCACGTGCCTTTCATACTTCCTCGTTTCATATCCGAAACAGTTTGGCGCCGTCTGTGGGGAAAGATACGTAAAAGTTATGGCCCCGAAGAGAATACCAACGCAAACCGCCACCGTGCACAGCACAGATACAGATACGTCTGCGGGACAGGCCAACAATCAGGCCGTGACTCGCCGTGATCTGGACATGCTGGCACAAAGTCTTACCACGGCATTTGCTGAACAACTTCGTGCTGCCCTCAGCACCAACACTACCAATCACAACCAACAAGCCTTAGACAATATGGCTGAACAGATCGAGAACTTAAGACAACGGATATATTCCCCTCCCTCACAGAGACCGGTGGATTCTCGAGGGGAAGAGACCTCCCAAAAACGTGACTCGAAAAAGCAGGATGACCAAGAGACAATGGTTTCGAGATCCAGTCACAGAAACTGGAAGAAAAGGGAGCGAGCCCGTCGCCAGAAAAGTTCATCCTTCCAAGATGAATCAAGGACACCAACACAAGATGTAAGGGATTATCTTAATCAAAAACGATCCCGACACTCTGAAAGTACCCAAGCGATGATAGATAGGAAGCGCGAGGAGAGGAAGGCGCAACGGCTTTCTGAATCTGGCCATTCACAAAGTCCAATTAGGCCTCCGATTCCAGCGCAGGAGGAAGTTAGCCTGGGGGGACCCCAAGATGCCCCTGTAGTGCTGAACTCCCCCCTATCAGCGGAAATACTGGCGACCCCCAACCCGGCTAAAATCAAGGTACCCTCCATGACTCCTTTTGATGGTACTACATGCCCAGAAGAACATATTGTGGCATACAAAAATTTGATGTTGCTGTACACCACCAATCAAGCCCTGCTGTGAAAATTCTTCCCAACTACGCTAAGTGGAATTGCTCTTGGTTGGTACACCTCCCTATCTTCAGGAACGATTCATACTTTTGCGCAGTTGGAAACTAAATTCATTAATCACTTTGTTGCTTCCAAAAGGCAAGAGAAAACAAACTTCCACTTGTTGAGTGTGGTACAGCAAGAAGGAGAATCTATCGCTTCCTACCTGAAGAAGTTCCAGGAAGCTGTCTTGGAAGTCACGGATTTAGAAGATTCCGTGGCTCTTAACGCCTTAATCAATGGTATGCGAACTCCCAAGTTAAAATTTCAACTTGTGGAGAATCAGGTGAAGAGTTACTCCGAGGCCATGAGACAATGCCAAAGTTACGTCACCGCTTCAAAATATGCCATGCCCACGATTCAAAAAAGCGGAAGAACGATAAAAGGGAAGGTCTTCCACCAAAAGTGCCAAGGGACGACCGACTCTCAAGGAGAGACAGAGGCTACCATCACCGTTCCCACGGTCACCCTTCTGACATGGGGCCGCCACGGCAAAGGCTGGTTTATGCAACTGAAGAAGCTGGGGGAAAGCATATCAGGGATGGAGGAGAAGATCCTCGCTTCAATAGCAACAGGCGGGATATCTTCTTTGCTGTCCAAGATGCCGTTCCAGCACCTCCGCCTACTACTACACCTTCAAACCGCCGCAACTATGATCTTTACTACGACTATTATCGAGAATACGGCCACACCTTAGAGCAGTGCAGAGAATTGCAGCGTGTTTTGTATCAGATGGCTGAGGAAGGAAAGCTAAGCAGGTTCTTGAAAAAGGACTACTCGTCCCGTAGTAGTGAAAGGTCATACCGTCCAAGGCCTAAATCTCGAAAGGAAGAATGTTGGCCCATTTGAGTTTTGATGATGACTTAACAATTTATAAACAAACAAAGTATTTTAGAGATTGTTTTGTAGGTTAAATATCTGATTATTGTAATCGTCGATGATACCTAAGGACTGGTCAATGGCAATCGTACAAGTCAAAGTCAAAGTCAACAAAGTCAAAGTCAGTAGAGAAGGTCAATGAGGAAGTCAAGAGTAGAATCCAAGTCTACTGTTCCTGATATTGATAAACTGATGATGTTGCAGATAGAGATAGTACGTTGTTCCTCCAGAATCCGGTCAGAAGAGAAGTCAACGAAATTAATTTAGAAAAAGTCTTGAGTTTATTTTTCTATATTTTAGTTTTGTTGTACGGTTAATAAACAAGGAAGCACAAGGAATTAATCAAAGAATTAAAATAACTAACTCCTAAAAAGTCTCTTGAAAATGGCTATTTTTAGCTAGAGTCAAGGATTGACTTTGAATAACCACCAAGGAAGTTATTTCCTTCTCACGGTCAATGCCCACTAATCCCTTATCTATAGATTATGGGTTTATGGCATAACTTGTTATAAAAGCATTTTTCTAACCGGCACAAAAATTTAGAGATCAACAAGGAGAGAAATATTCATGTAAAATCTTTAGAATTCTCCTATGGAGATCAAGGGAGAAAAATAATCACTCTTATCATTCGAGTGCTCCCTTGGTAATCAACATTGAGAGAAAAATTTCCGAAAAATTTTGTGCCCATTTTCGTGAGATTCAAGAATCAAGAAAAGGAAATTTTTGAGTGTTTTAAACCGAAAATTAATTTCTAAATTTTTCCTTGTGCTATCTTTGTTTGTTCATCCAATTTAGAGAATTTATCTTGTATGGGTTTTTGAGAGAATTTGTAATTAGACTTGGGTAAGTCTAAGGGGGAAGTGAGAAAGAGAAGAGAGAAAGAGAAGAGAGAAAGAGAAGGAGAATCGAGAGAAGGAACAAGAAAGAAATCGAGAAGAAGAAGAGAAGGAGAAGGAGAAATATATTTTATGTAATAGAGAATTAAATTACATAAAATAATAGAGAATCGAAATCCCTAGAGGGTCGTGGTTCTTGTTCCCACGTTAAATTCTTTGTGTTCTTTAAAGTTTTCTTTTATTATGTTTTGAGTATTTTCCTTATTCAAATTCCGCAAGAAAAGGACGAAAATACTCTAAAGAGAACGAGTAACAATTCACCCCCCCTCTTGTTACACTTCATTGTCTCTATACGTTTCTACAAAGAAGACAAAAAAGAAGCCTCAAATGATACCAGAGTAGGGATGGTCATGGGGCGGGTCTGGAGCGGGTCCAACCAGACCCGGACCCGGACCCTTTTAATTTTTTGAGATCCAGACCCGGATCCGGACCCTAAGGGTCCAAAATTTTCAGACCCAGACCCGGACCCTCCGAATCTGATGGGTCTAGGGTCCTTAATGGGTCCTTAGTGGGTCTAAAATAAGTCTCTTTGATTTGTCGAATTTGAAACATTTGTAAGTCATTGTATTTTTCGTATATTTGTAAGAAAGTTATTATCGTATTTAATACTAATTTAGCATCTAAACTCACCTAACGTCACCAATATATGCTTAAATTTTATTATAAACACTAGTTCGAGTCCATATAATAAGGGTAATTGGGTTAACACTTAGCAAGTGACATATATACTGTTTATATATATTATGATATTATGATTATATGAAAAGAAAATAAGTGTTGATGGCATAATTCATGCGTAGAAAACAAATAAAAATGGACAATTTAATATTTATAAGGGTCCAAGGGGCGGGTCCAGGGTCCGGAAAATGGACCCGGACCCGGACCCGCCAAATAATTTTTAGATCCAGATCCGACCCGGATCCGATGGGTCTCAAAAAATAAGACCCAGACCCTTAAAAAAGGGGCGGATCTGGGGCGGGTCCAACAGGGTCCTGGACCCGTGACCATCCCTATACCAGAGCGGTCATAAACATGATTATAGGGGGCTTCAATGAAGAATACCCTTCAATCAGGGCCGCTAAAGATAGTGTACACACCTTGATGAAAGGCCCCCCAAAAGCGCCCTCTAAAGGTCCAGTGATGAAGTTTGACTCTACCCTATCAGAGCCACTTCAATCCCCTCATACTGACCCTCTGGTAGTCGCACTTAAAATTGGCCAGATGGTTGTTAAGCGAGTCCTGGTGGATACCGGCAGCACGGCGGACCTTATCACCATGGACTGCTTGAAGCAGATGAAGTTTGAGGAGAAACACTTGCAACACTTGCAACACTTCCAGTGAGGATAGGAGAAAAAGATGGATGCAGAACCTTGCCCATCCGTTTTACCGTGGTAGATCTCAACTTCCCATATAATGCCATCATGGGACTACCACTCATCAACAAAATCAAAGCAATCATATCACCACATCAACTCCTGTTGCAGTTTGAACAGGATGATGGAAAAGTTGGAATCCTTAGGGGGGATCAGAAGGCGGCACGTCAATGCCTTATTAACTGTTTAAAGCATGACAGTGCCCCTGGAGCACCCCCCAAAAGGAAAAGAGAAGAAGAAACACAATCAATCATGAGTGTTTACCTGGACAATCTCAATGTCCCGGAGAAACCTCAACCCTTGGAGCAGTTTGAAGAAGTTCCAATGTTCGATGGAAAAAAAATTAAAGTAGGAAAGGCCCTACCTGAATCCGTGAGAGATGACATACTGACGGTTATTACTGAATTCCGGGACATCTTTGCCTTCACTGTGGAAGAGATGCCTGGCATACCGCCTGAAGTCATGTGCCACAAACTTGACATCAAACCAGGCCATAAGCCCGTCAAACAAAAGCTAAGGCACCAGGGCAAAGAAAGAATCGAGGCAGCCAAAGCAGAAGTGGCAAAGTTGCTGAAAGCAGGCTTCATAAAGGAATGCCAATATTCTGAATGACTATCCAATGTGGTGCTTGTTAAGAAACCTAATGGCAAATGGAGAATGTGTGTTGACTTCACAGATCTCAACAAAGCTTGTCCAAAGGATGACTACCCCCTGCCAAAGATTGACCGACTTGTAGATTCCACAGCAGGTCATGCACTTCTAAGCTTCATGGATGCTAATGCAGGATATCATCAAATCCCATTGGCACCAGAAGATCAATCCCATACAACCTTCATAACAAATGTCGGGGTGTATTGCTACAAAGTTATGCCTTTCGGACTAAAAAACGCAGGGGCAACATATCAACGAATGGTGAACAAGGTCTTCAGTTCCCAGATTGGCCGAAATTTGGAGGTTTATGTTGATGACATGATCACCAAAAGTAAAGAAGCCCAAAATCATGCTGCTGATCTCAGAGAAACCTTCCTAACCCTCCGTAACCATCAAATGCGTCTTAATCCTGATAAGTGCGTGTTTGGGGTGACAGGGGGAAAGTGTCTTGGTTTTCTGGTAGATGAAAGGGGAATCAAAGCCAATCCTGATAAAATTCAAGCAATCATGACAATGAGATCCCCCAAAACCGTCAAAGAAGTTCAAAAACTAACCGGCTGTGTCGCGGCCCTGGGAAGGTTCATGTCAAAGTCAGCAGATAAATGCTCGCCCTTCTTCAGGACCCTCAAACAAGCAAAATTTGAGTGGACCGAAGAGGCTGAGGCGGCATTTGATCAGTTGAAAGCCTATCTTGCTTCCCTCCCAAAGCTAGTTTCTCCCATGGAAGGGGAAACCTTGATTTTATATGTTTCTATATCAGAGTACTCAGTTTCAGGAGTCCTGATAGCAGAAAGAGAAAAGAGCCAACTACCAGTGTACTACATCAGTCACGCCTTCCGTGGCTCTGAGGGAAATTACAGTGAAGTAGAGAAGGTGCTCTTAGCTGTGGTTATGGCAAGCAGAAAGCTGAAACCATACTTCCAATCTCACCAAATCCGTGTCAGAACAAATCAACCCCTGAAAAAGATTTTGGAAGGAAGAAATCAATCAAGCCGCATCTCTGATTGGGCTAATCAATTGGCAGACTTTGGGATAGAGTATGAACCACGTACCTCCATCAAAGCTCAAGCTTTAGCAGATTTTATTGCTGAAAGCACAGGACCAACTTCCTCAGATCCCAATCAAGAATGGAAGTTATATGTTGATGGTTCATCCACCAAGGTCGCCAGTGGTGCCGGAATACTAATCATATCTTCCGCTGGTGCAAGGTTGGAACGGGCAATAAGATTTGAATTTGCCGCTTCCAACAATGAAGCAGAATATGAGGCCTTGATCTTGGGGCTAACCATTTGCTATGAATCCGGGGCAAAAAGTCTGTCAGCATTCTCTGACTCCCAGTTGATTGTGGAACAAGTAAAAGGCGAGTTTGAAGCAAAAGATGAGGCTATGAAAATGTATTTAGCCAAGGTGAAAGGATTGGTGGAAAAATTCGAAAAATTCTCACTATCCCATATACCTCGCTCTGAAAACGCCCAAGCAGACTCTCTGGCCAGATTAGCTAGTTCCGCTGATTCAACCCAACCTAGGGACATTGTGTGGGAAGTTCTTCCAAATCCCAGCATCAATGTCATGGTGCATATGATCGATAGATCAGAGACATGGATGGCATCCTTGATAATGTACTTTGAAACTCAAGCTCTCCCTGAAGACGAGCATGAAGCTAAACAACTCCAACAAAAAAGCAAATGGTTTGAATACATGGATGGCACATTATACAAAAAATCATACACTCATCCCCTCCTAAAGTGTGTTACCCCGGAAGAAGGAAACTACATTTTGAGGGAAATCCACGAAGGAGGATGTGGGATTCATCAAGGTATTCGAACTGTGGTAGGCAAAGTACTCAGAAGTGGATATTACTGGCCAACCTTGAGGCAGGATGCTGAAAACTTGATACGAAAATGCTCAAAGTGCCAATTCTTCTCAAAAGTGTCAAGAAAACCCTCAAGCTTCCTAACCACTATGCAGTCAGTGCTGCCCTTTGACAAATGGGGTATGGACTTACTTGGTCCATTTCCCCCTGCTAAGGGGCAAAGAAAATTCATCATTGTGGCCATTGATTACTTCTCCAAGTATGTTGAAGCAGAACCACTTAGCACTATTTCTGAGAAACAAGTCTGTCAATTCCTCTGGAGAAACATCATCACAAGATATGGTATTCCACGGGTAATAATCACTGACAATGGCAGACAATTCATTGGCCGCGGAACCGTAGAATATTGTGAACAATTCAACATCCAACTCCGGTTCAGCTCAGTATCCAGACCTCAAACAAATGGGCAGGTCGAATCAGCCAACAAAGAGATACTCAATGGGATCAAAAAGAAGATTGAGGGGGCAAAGGGATCTTGGGATGAAGAACTGCCGGGCATTCTCTGGGCCAGCCGCACCACCGTGAAAGAATCCACAGGGCATACCCCCTTTTCACTCGTCTTTGGTTCAGAAGCTGTCTTACCAGTGGAAATAGGAATACCCTCCACAAGGGTAACTTATTATTCACATTCTGAAAATGATGAGGGGAAAAGGGTGAACCTTGATTTACTTCCGGAGACCCGTGGAAATGCACTCCTTAGATCCATTGCTCAAAAACAAAAGATGACTCGTCAATTCAACAGACATGTCAAGACAAGACATCTGAAACCTGGAGACTGGGTCCTACGTAAAGTGGAAGCGACAGGAAAACATACAGAGAAGGGCAAACTTGGGGCCAACTGGGACGGTCCATTCAGAATAGTTAATATTGTCAAGCCCAACACCTTTGAATTAGAAGATTCCGCGGGAAAGAAGTTGAAAAGGCCGTGGCATGCAGACCATTTGAAGAAAATTTTCATTTAACAAGTCTTACAAGGGGCATACATCATAACACTAGCAGATCAATGTTTTAGTTCAGCTCAGTTTCAGTTTCATTTTTCAAGTTCAGTTCAGTTTATGTAATCAACATTGCACAATCAAGCGGTACCACGGTTTGGTGGTACTTTGTCAATTAAAGCGGTACTATCTGGTTTGATGGTACTTTGTCAACTTTCAATTTTCAATCTAATTATTATCATGTTCATCAAATTTGCGTTTTCCATCCAATTAAGCGGTGAAGCGGTATCAGTTTGATACTTAGTCATTTTTCATGAAATCCACCTAGTTAAACGGTGAGGCGGTATCTATTGATACTTGGTCAATTTTCAATTAATCCACCTAGTTAAACGGTGAGGCGGTATCGATTTGATACTTAGTCAATTTTCAATTTTCAATTTATCCACCTAGTTAAACGGTGAGGCGGTATCAGTGTGATACTTAGTCAATTTTCAATTTTCAAATTCGATTTTCAAATTTTCACAAATTAAACTAAGGAAATTACAAGCATAAACAGAAAAATGCAAGACTTGTCAAAAACAAAATATATTTACAATTTAGATGTACAAATGTTTGGACTACCAATATTCGATTACAAAAATAGTTACAAAAATCCGGGAAAGGGAGAAGCTGAATAGGCTAAGATTGATGAGACTCCTGCTGCTGATCCAAGGGCACTGGCTGAGCTTCGGCCTCACGTTGCCGCGGAGAGGGGGTGAAGCTGAAAAGTTCTTCAATATCAGGCATTGGTTCTTCACCCGCCAGCTCGTTGGACAATCCCTGCAGAGTCTCCCTCTTAGAAGTTAGCATCTCCAACAAAGTTGAAGATTCCGTTTGAAGGTTGATGAGGGAAGATCTCTCGGGAGCCTTGGGGAAGGGAGGATAGCAGACCGGGATTCTGTCAAGGTCTAACTTTAAGGCTTTGTCCTCTCGGTCTGGGTCCATCTTCTTGAGCCATTCTTTCCGCTCTTCTTCATCCTCCGCCACGGCCTTCGTCAAAACCTCGGACTCTTTATTTATAATGTCATTGAGGTTGGCCGTGGCTTCATCGTGGCAGCTGCCAGTCTGAACTTCTCAGCCTCAACCACTGCCCCGGTTGTCATCATCTCGATAGAAAGCTCGTTCAGCAGCGGGATCACTTCAGGAAAATCTAGCCAGCGCCGGGCTATATATGAGGTGCGCTCAGACCGCATCTTATATACCTTAGCCGAATCAAGGACCCTTTCGAAGCGGTCCATGTCTCCCATCACAGTCTTGATCACTTGCTCATTCTCCGAGACAAGTTTATCGTGTTCTTCTAACATCCGGGCCACTTCCTGATGGATTTTGGTAGCCAGCCCGGATGCCTGCTCAAGGGATTGACCGGCAACGTCCAGGTTTTCCCTGATGCGGCCTCTCCATTTCTCAGCCTGGGCCAGACGCCCCTTAAGCTCCTCGCACTTGGCCAACTTTTCCCTTAAATCCGGTAGACCAGCCAAATCGCGCTTTAGCTGCTCAATCTCCAACTCTTGAGCATCAGCTTTAGTGGATAGGCAGTCATTTTTCAGCCGTCAATGACCGCTGCACGATCAGTTCGAATTCAGCCCGGATTAAAGCCTGTCAAAGATGGACGAAGTTATTGACAAATTCAGCAAAAGAATGAATAAAGGTTATGATAAGATCACTTACATCGGCAGCGGCGGCGCGGGATTGCTCAGCCCGCTCAACCGGGGACATGGAATTTAAATATTCCCTGTCCGTGTCGCTCACCAGGTTCCTGGAGGCGCGGTTGATACGAGTATTTAGATCTTTGCGATCTAACTCTACGAAGACCACATCGTCCCGGTGTGGACGGATGCGGCGCTGGTAAACCTTCTCGAAAGAATCGAGAGGTCTTTCAGCCGAATCCTCGGCCACTTCTTTCCCCTTCTGCGCGGGGGTATACTTTGGATGGGGTTGTGATGGACCAACCCCCGCAACAGCTTCCGCTGGCCTATGTTCAGCAATAGGCACAGCGCTTTGAATTGTGTTCGACCCTTGGGTCGAACTGTCGCTATCAACCTCCACCGGCTCGACAGGAGTGGCCGGCTTCACTGGTTCCTCCCTCCTCTTTTTTCGCTGCTCTTCAGCTGGAGACTTGGCCTTTCTCTTGGCCGTCGTCTTCTTCTTCTTCGGAGCAGGTTCCCCCCGTTCCACGTGAGATGGAACAGGGGCTTGCTTTCTTTGCTCCAAGAGGGCTCGTGCCTCCTCCTCAGTAGGCGCCTTATCAACGCCGGTCATTTTTGAGCTCCCATTCTGCGATAACACTTGGTGTTAGACAACAAATAACAGAGTTTGAATGAACTCAAGGAGACGAAATTACCTTAGGCGGAATCGGGAGCGGAGTAGGATCTGCGGCCCTCTTGGCCAAGCTGTTCGTCATTGCCATTAAATTAAATTTACCCATTAGACTTTTGTGCTTTTGGGCAAGCTCTTCACGGGCAACGCCTGCATAACATAAAGACGGTCAGACGACAAGAAGTTATCCCGGACACAAGAGAGAAAAGAAACAACTTACGTTTATGAATCTTAAGGCTTAATTGAAAAGCCGACAACAATAACTCTAAGTTAAGATGACTCCGTAGAGGAATCCAATTATCTTGTTTATTAACCGGGGCATTTAACTGCACCACGGTTGTCTGGGCATACTCGATTATCACCGCTTCTTGAACTGTACATTGCGGGACATCGTTATTGAATTTGTTGATCTTTGGGTTAATATCGAAGGAAGTCTTGAAATTCCAAGGCTCCGAGCTGTACAAGTATGCGAATTTTGTCCGGTAACCCTTTTGGTTATCCGGGAGTTCTCCTACCAATTTATGACCCTTCCTATGGGCTAATGTAATCCAACCGGCGCCGTGGTCCTCAGATGAACACAACCTAGCCCGGAAAATATACCTAAAAGCGGTGAGTGAAGGTTTTATCTTCAAAACCTTGCACACTATCAAAAACGCTGTAATGCACCCCTAAGCATTCGGGTATACTTCAGCTACAGTGACATTCAAAAACGAAAGTAACTCCCTAGTAAAAGGGTGGAGAGGGAACCTTAACCCTAACTCAAAAGCCGGAATATATACAGCAATACAGTTAGGTGGGGGAAACCTAACAGTCTCTAAGTTGGCCGGCCTTATAATATTAATGTTATCTGGAAGACCCCATTCTTCTGCCAACTTCTCCCGGGAACTATCTAAAATGTTCCGGGTCTTTGAATCAATAAAATAGTTCAGTGGCCCCCTATGTTTGATGTAGAAAGGAGGAGGCTTCGGGGCACCGCTCTTCCGCCCAGACGACTCTTGGTCTTGCTCCATGTTAGTATCTACGATCAAGAATCCGTCTAGTTCAGGGTTTATTTTTGTTAGATAATGGGGAGGGAAAGCTACATCTACTTCCCATGGAGCAGGATACTTTATTTCCGGTGGATAAAAAGGTTCTTTAGAAGACGGAGTATCACTTCTGACCGGGGTATACACCGGATCAATAAAAACAGAGTTCCAACTCGACTCTTCTTCCTCATCTACATTTATATCAACAGGGGTCTCCCGGTGTTCCGAGGTCACGGTCACATTCGTGTCTATTAATTTATCATCCATACTCCGGGAAAAATAGATAAGTTATACAAATTTTATGTGAAGAGATTAAAAGTATATGCATATAAAGGTTGAAGATTTATAGTACAGTCAAATCAAGAACACATTGAAGATCATCAAGAACACATTGAAGATATTAATGGATTTGTTCAAGAACATCAAGAACAGGTTGAAGATCAAGAGAAAAATGAAGATCTTCAAACAAAATTCAATCAAAAACCAATATTCAATCGAAAATTTTGAAGAAATTTAAGGAATACCTTGTTTGTGTTCTTGAATTTGTCAGAAAATCGAGAAAATTGCTGGTTGTTAGAGCGTCTCTCTCTAGGTTTCTCTCTCTAAGATGAAATTTGCAAGAATTCAAGTCAAACAAGTAGTCTAAGTTTGACTCACCTACCCACATTTATAGGGTCAATAAATGCTCATCTACTAAGGCACTATTCATGTCAGAGATTTATCCCGGAAAAGCAGTTGATTGGAGTCCGCCTGAAATGGAGGAATTTCATTCGGACCCTATTTTGAGCCCAAGAATGATCGAGGCTAAAATATTCTAAGTGTCGAAGAGAAATTCCAAAGCTGAAAAAGGAATTTCATTCGGACCCTGATTTTGGCCCAAGGATGGTCTTGGGGCTTAAATATTCTAAGTATAGAATATCTGTCCGTAGGGAAATTTCATTCGGACCCTGTTTTTAGCCCAAGGATGGTCTTGGGGCTGAAATATTCTAAGTATAGAATATTTGTCCGTAGGGAAATTTCATTCGGACCCTGATTTTAGCCCAAGGATGGTCTTAGGGCTGAAATATTCTAAGTATAGAATATCTGTCCGTAAGGAAATTTCATTCGGACCCTGATTTTGGCCCAAGGATGGTCTTGGGGCTGAAATATTCTAAGTATAGAATATCTGTCCGTAGGGAAATTTCATTCGGACCCTGATTTTGGCCCAAGGATGGTCTTGGGGCTGAAATATTCTAAGTATAGAATATCTGTCCGCGGGAAATTTCATTCGGACCCTATTTTTAGCCCAAGGATGGTCTTGGAGCTAACACGTTCTTAGTACAACAATCCAAGACGTTTGTCCGTGGCACGAGAAGCTTTTTCATTCGGACAGGAAATGAAATTATTCTAAGTAAATCCTCGGAACATGCCGCGTTACCGTGGGAAAAGCGGCATCTTTATTCGGACCCTGTTTTGGGCCCAAAGTTTTCACCCAGTTCACTCCAAGTCTGTGTGCATTTTTACCGGGCACCGTTATAAGAAGGAAAATTCATTCGGATCCTGTTTTTGGATCCTTCATGAAGTAGAAAATATTCTAAGTGTTCATATTTGTGTTGTTGCGGCTCAAGTAATAATATCCCGCGGCACCGCGGGAATGTTGTAAGATTCATCCGGACCCTGTTCTTGGTGTAAGGGCCCTTAAGGAATTTGTCAGCTGAACGAAAAAAGCTACACTAATCCACGGTACCACGGTTCAGCGGTACCACGGACCAACATCCAAATTTCGTGATTTTTTCCGCATAAAGCAAGAAGTGAAATCTGATTCTCATCCTCCCTTCATCCTTCATGCGTGGGGCTAAATGTTATGGATAAGCTCTAGCTCCCTTTGACTAAGTTATAAGGCTTGCTCAATCTTTGACTACATATTGGTCAACTTCAGTCAAGGTACGACTTTCCTACTTCCAGCAGGATAACCATCAAGCAGTTATCCCACAACTGCCCTCTCCAGTCAAAATAACCGCCATGGTTACCATGTTCAAAGCCCTCAACTCCCATGCTCCCCACACCTCCTACAGAGGTAACCACCATCAGGTAACCACCACCTGATGGATATAAAAGGAGCACGCTGGATGAATTCGAGGCCCTAAGCCTTATTATCATACCGAAACTCTGTCAAAATACATACTGACAACCTTCACCCACCATCCCTACCTACAACTACCTTACTCAGGTGATAAACAACCACTCTAAACACCCTTACCTATTCATTTCTAGTCATTATTCATTACTTTTCCCCTATTACACCATCTGACTTGAGCGTCGGAAAGGGTTTCCGGGAAAACCCCCCGGGCTAGGCTGACTTGTTATTGTGTAGGGCAAACGTGCTGTTTTCAGGAGGTGTCGCTTCATAACTTTACCGACGTTTGACTACCGTACGACTTCCATTTCAGGTATCTCACGTGCCTTTCATACTTCCTCGTTTCATATCCGAAACAGTAGTGGAAAGTTGAAGTAAATTATTGCAGGAAGTGGGAAGTTACAGGGTAGTTGTGAGGTGGTTACATACTTGGGAGTTGAGTGTATTAGGCTAATTGTCAAGAAGGCCCCATAACCAAAGGTCAAGTTCAACGGGGGGGTCAAGGATTGCCAATGTAATATGTCAATAATAATTAATAAAATAAATGAAATCAAATGTTACCATAACATTTTGGCGATAAGGGTTTAGCTCCAGGATCATGATCTTAAGCAAAATAAGGGTCTGAATCGAATTTGTACTACTGCTACGGTGCCGCGAATGTCTTTCAAAAACGATATTAGCTGTATTGGGGTGAGCTATACTGCGGGAGTGTCACGGCTCAAGGACTGATTTAGCACGTAGATGGGTCTTTGATGTCGGAATTACTCGAATCTTGGACAAAACACTTTGAATAGTTCAACCCCAAGATCTGTCCATGGGCTAAAATAGGGTCCGAATCAAATTCCTTCTATAAGGGCAGTGCAGTGAAAAACTTTAAGCATCTTCAATAACCTGAATAGCATGAATAGTGCCAGGGCATTGTCCCGGGCTGAAGACTAATCCGTTTGAGGGTGCCAATATATCATACCATAGCATTGTCGCGGAATGAAGCAACTGAACACTTTTTTAGCCCTAAGACTTCATTCTTGGGCTAAAAATAGAGTCCGAAACACATTGTTTCTTGTGAGGCGGACAAGGGAAAAATACTTAGTAATTTTAGTCCAAGATCCCATTCTTGGGCTAAAAACAGGATCCAAATCACATTTCTTTTTGTGAGGCGGACAAGGAAAAAATACTTAGAATTTTTAGCCCCAAGATCCCATTCTTGAGCTAAAAACAGGGTCCGAATTAAATTTCTTTCTGTGGCGGACGAGGGGAAAATACTAAGAATTTTTAGCCCCAAGATTCCATTTTTGGGCTAAAAATAGGGTCTTGATCACATTTCTTCTTGTGATGCGGACAAAGATGAAAATTGATTGTTTCTCCCACCTTACCCGGTGCATAACTCTAACATGAGTAGTGTTTTGGTGGTTGAGCATTTATTGACCATATAAATAGTGGAATCCAAGTCAAAGTCTCATAATTACTTTGTTTGACTCATATTCTCAAGATTTCAAATTTAGAGAGATAAAGCTAGAGAGAGATGCTCTGACAATCCTCATTTCTTCAAATTTCTAACAAATCTTTAAGAACACAAACAAGATATTTTTGATTTTTTCCTCAAAATTTTCGATTGGTTAATGAATTTTGATTGAATTTGTTTGAATATCTTCATTTAAATTCTTGATCTTTAACTTGTTCTTGATGTTTTTCAAATTGTTCTAGATAATCTTCAACCTGTTCTTGAAAATCTTGATATTATTCTTAATAATCTTTGAACAATATATGTATATACTTGTAATTTCTTCATATAAATATTGCATAATTTTCTTGTTCTTCCCGGAATATGGATGATAACAAGGCTAACTTGAACATTCCCATGACCCCCACATACATGGAGGAGACCCCTTTAGGAACTAGGATAGAAGAGGGTGATAAGTCGAACTGGACTACCTCTGTTTATATAGCCCGAATTTTCTCTTCAATTAAGAGTGGGAGTGAATCATCTGTACACCCTATTTATGCTCCTGAAATAAAACGTCCTGCTCCATGGGAAGTAGATATTACATTCCCTGTAACACCCCGGCCCAACGGACTACCGGTGACTACTCATGGAGACTGTAGACTAGCCTCACAGACCAACACAAGTCTTTCCAGCGCACTTTGGCCTCACTCGTACGTACCCGGGAAACTTTCCAGGAGGTCAACCATCCTAAGATTGCTCCCCACCAAGCACGCTTAACTGTGGAGTTCTTAGCAAATGGGCTCCCTAGAAAACAAGATGCACCTTGTTGATATGAGTAGTCTATCAATCTCTTTTTAAGCTAAATCCGGGGTATCACACTCACCCCCACTTAAGAATACTACGTCCTCGTTGGACCGTCACTTCAGGATCTTTTCCCCCCGCTAGGTGCGCTGAACACACAATCAGCCACGGTCGCAGGGTTGCTCTGATACCATTTGTAACACCCCGGCCCAACGGACCACAGGTGACTACTCATGGAGACTGTAGACTAGCCTCACAGACCAACACAAGTCTTTCTAGCGCACTTTGGCCTCACTCGTGCGTACCCGGGAAACTTCCCAGGAGGTCACCTATCCTAAGATTGCTCCCCACCAAGCACGCTTAACTGTGGAGTTCTCAGCAAATGGGCTCCCTAGAAAAGAAGATGCACCTTGTTGATATGAGTAGTCTATCAATCTCTTTTCAAGCTAAATCCGGGTTATCACATTCCCTCCCTATTATCTTACAAAAATAAACCCTAAATTGGACGGATTGTTGATTGTTGAAACTGAGATGGAGCATAGCATAGAGTCTTCGGGGCGGAAGAGCGGTTCCCTAGAACCTCCTCCTTTCTATATCAAAAACGGGGGTCCACTTAACTATGTTATCTATGCGAAGACAAGGAATTCGCTGTATACCAAGAGAGAAGAGCTGGTAGACAAGTGGGACTTACCTGATGGTGTCAGCATAATAAGGCCGGCAAACCTTGATGCTGTTAGGTTTCCGCCGCCTAATTGAATAGTTATTTATATGCCTTCTTTTCAGTTAGGCTTAAGATTCGCTCTCCACCTTTTTATACGGGATTTATTAAAGCTTGTAAACATTACCCTAGTTGAGTTATATCCTAATGCTTGGAGATGTGTTAAGGCTTTTTTGATTTTAGGTAAAGTTTTGAAGGTTAAGTCGACACTTACGGCTTTTAGGCATATTTTTCGGGCTCGCCTTTGCAACTCTGAGGATCATGGAGCTGGATAGGTTACACTTTCCCATAGGCGGGGTTACAAGATATTAGGAGAACTCCTGGATAACTAGAAGGGTTACCGGACAAGATTCGAATTTTTGTACAGTTCCCACCCGTGGAACATCAAGACATCTTTTGACACTAAGCCTAAGATTAATACATTTAACAATAATGTCCCGCAATGTATAGTTAATGATGCGGTGATAATAGAATATGCACAAATGTCCATAAAATAAGGGCGAGAACATTTATATATACAGAACAGTTAGATACCTAAAAAGAAACATTTGAATATAGAGCCCCTTTTGTGGGATTTTGAGATAAGCCTCAAAATTCATAAGCGTAAGTGTTTTTCATCTTTCTCTTTTGGGTGTGTACCACAGTCCATAGACTGATTGTGTTTTCATGCAGGTGTTGCTAAGGCGGCATTTGCCAAAAATTATCTAAATTTAATGGGCAAATTCAATCTGATGAGCATGACGCATGACCGCGTCAAAAGAGCTGCAGACCCAACTCCTCTACCGACCCCGCCCAAGGTAGCATTGTTCTTCAACACTTAGAATAATTTTTGCTTTAACCTTCGGATTCTGACGTTATACATAATGCAGAATGGGAACATAAAAATGGACGGGGTAGATGCAGCACTCATTGAGGCGGAAGCATGGTCCCTCTTGGAAAAGAGGAAACAAGCCCGTGTTCCCTCTCATGTGGAAAGGGGGGAATTGCCACAAAAGCAGAAGAAGACCACGGCCAAAAAGAAGGCGAATTCCACTTCGGCCGTGGCAAAGAAGCAGATGAAGCCAGCAAAGCCGGTAGATCCGATGGAGCTGGAAGATGTAGATAGTTCGTCCCCTCAGGGGTCGAACACAGTACACAGCGTCGTGCCTAAAAGAAAACTTACTGCCCAAGACAAGGGTAAGAAGGTTGTCGAGGAGTCGGGTGAGACACTGCTCCAATCTTATGAAAAGGTGTATCAACGCCACATCTGTCCGCACCGGGACGATTCGACTTTCATGGAGATAAGTCGTACTGACCTGGTTGCCCATTTCAACCGACCCTCACGTAACTTGGTGAGCAAACGGGACATGGAGTACTTAAACTCCCTCCTGCCGGTTAAGAGGGTAGAACAAGCTCGATTCTCCGGTGCCGATGTAAGTTACCCCTTTACTCTTGAGTTGCTTTTCCTTTTACTTGCATCTTCTAACTTCTCTTAATCTGACAGGCTTTACTAAGGATGGAGTACGAGCTAGTCGTGGCTCGGACTTTGGCGGCGGAGAACGACAACCTGAGCTCGAAGGTTGCAGTTCAAAACGTCAAACTGGAGAGGCTTAGGGCGGAGATGGTTGATTTCCCAGGATTAAGGGAGAAGCTAGCTAAGTGTAAGGAACTATCTGAACGCTTGGCTTTGGCTGAAAAGTGGAGGGGTAGCGGACCGGGTATAACCTAAAAATTCTACCCGCGGGGTCAAATATTCAAAACCTCGCCCGCACTTGCGGGCATATTTTTTTGTCGCTACTCACCCATTTTTAAAGCGGGCGGGACCCGCGGTTAGGGGGTATTTAATATATAAAAATTAAAAATATAAATCATATTATAAAGTTAAGTTTAGTAACAATTAAAATACAATACATTGTCTAAAATACTCTAAATATAAATAAAGCATCAAAATACTCAAATTACATGTATATTGAATTTAGATGGTTGAGTCGACTACTTGTTTGAACTTTGATAGTCGATTGCTTGAGTACTTTGAAGGTTAATGTATACGGTAGAATTAGAAATTTTAGAGTCTAAAAGAAGCAAACCCTAGACTAGTACAAGAGTAATAAACTAAAAATGGGTATAGGTACTAAGTACTAAAATTGGGTATAGATCATGTAATAATACTTGTTTAATAATTGATAAAATTAATTATTTAATAAATAATAATATTAAACTAAGCGGGTGGGCGGGTATACCCGCGGGTATTTTTTTGGTGTCGCTACCTACCCATTTATCTTGGTGGGCGGGTATTACCCGCCCAAACTTTAATTTTTCTTGACAAACGTTGTCCATACCCGCCCGTTTTCGAGCCGAATGGGTCGAGCCTGGCGGGTAGCCCGCCCATGAACAACTCTACTACCAAGCATCCTAGGCCTTAATGAAGATCTGCCACAACATGGCGCAGATGCTTGAAGTTCATGACAGACTTGTTTTTGAAAATGAGCAAGTTATCAAAGTCGTGATGGAAGACGTGGACCGTTTCGAAAGAGTTCTTGATGCGACCAAAGTCTACAAGTTGCAATCCGAGAGGCAGTCTCACATTGCCCAATGGTTGGGGTTAGAAGCCGTCGTTCCATTGTTGACCGCCTTATCCTAGGAAATGATGAATACTGGGGCGTTGGTTAATGTTGATAAATTCAAGCTGGCTGCCGAGAGAATGGGTGTTGACTTCCCCAAGTTATTTGAGATGTCAGAGTTGTGCATAGACGAGGCACTAGTGAATCTGAAGCCGACTCTAGACAAAGACTCAGAAGTTTGAGCCAGATTGACACAGATGAGGCAGAGCAACAGGAGTGGCTAGCAAAGATGGATCCGGAGCGAGAGAGGAAAGCTCTTGCTCTGGATCTTGACAAGATCGCCGTTTGCTACCCTCCTTTCCCAAAAGCCGCGGAAAGGTCATCATTCCTTGTTCTTCATCAAGAATCTTCCGGCTTATCAAAGATTATATCAAACAAAAAGGAAACCTTCCGCGGTTTGGCTGAGGAGTTCGGCGGCGAAGAACCATGGCCTGATATCGAAGAAATCATTAGGTTCATGCCTTCTCCTTGGCTGAGGAGTTGGAAAACTCCTTTTGTTTTTATTATTGAAGTTTAATGAGTTTTGCATCTTCACATTGAAACTTTTTCTATACTGCCGTCAAATTGAAAATTGAATATTGAAAATTGGCTGTGTAAAACTTTATCGATGAATTGAAAATTGAATATTGAAATTTGGCCAAGTGTCCTCAACACTTGTTTCCGCTGGAAAGTGTTGTCCGGGTTAATTGAAAATATGAAGATGAGGATTCAATAAGCATCAAGTACCAAGTACATGATACCGCCGAATATAATTGAACATTGAAAATTGAATATTGATAATTTGCCTTTTACTTTTGGTAATATTTTGCCACCAGACCGCACTACCGGTTCAATAAATATTTGTAGGTCAGAACTGATCAAGCATCAATTACTACATACAAGGTTTCGCCTGACTGTTTGACTTACCACGAAAAACTAGTAATTGGATGTCACGTTGAGTACTGAATTTTGAATAAACTTTACTTTGCATAATAATAATCCTGAATGTTCTTACATAATTGAAATTTGAAAATAGAGGGCTAAAAATGGAAAAACATAACTGAACTGAATTGAACGCTGAAGACTGAATACATAACTAAACTAAATTGAAGATTCAAGATTGAATAGAGAAACTAATGATAATGGTGATGTATGCCCATTGCCAAACTTGTTAAATGAAATATTTCTTTAAATGTTCTGTAAGCCATGGTCGTTTCAGCTTTTTCCCCGCTGCATCTTCTAACTCAAAGGTGTTGGGCTTGATGGCATCAGTGATTTTGAACAGACCGTCCTAATTAGCTCCCAAATTCCCTTTTTCCGTGGCTTCTAATTTGCGTAAGACCCAGTCTCCAACTTTTACGATTCTGGTCTTAACATGTCTGTTGAATTGTCGAGTCATAATTTGTTTCTATACTATTGATCTCAGTAGGGCTTTTGGAGCAAATCAAGGTTCACCCTTTTGTCATTATCATTTTCGTTTTAGGAATAGTAAGTGATTTTTATAGAAGGTATTCCGATCTCTACTAGTAATGTAGCATCTGACCCATATATGAGGGAGAATGTTGTGTGACCCGTGGCTTCTTTGACGGTGGTGCGGCTTGCCCAAGGAATGCTGGACAACACCTCATCCCATGACCCTTTTGCTCCTTCAATCTTCTTTTTGATGCCATTGAGTATTTCCTTATTAGCTGATTCAACTTGCCCGTTTGTTTGTGGTCTGGATACTGAGCTGAACTTGATTTGTATGTGAAACTTTTCACAATATTCGATGGTATCCCGGCTTATGAACTGTCTTCAATTATCTATAATGACAACCCGTGGAATACCGTATCTAGTTATGATGTTCCGCCACAGAAATTGGCAGACTTGTTTATCAGTTATTGTGCTAAGAGGCTCTGCTTCAACATAATTTGAGAAGTAATCAATCGCCCGAATCACATAATTTCTTTATCCCTTGGCTGGGGGGAATGGTCCAAGTAGGTCAATGCCCACTTGTCGAATGGTAGCAAAGATTTTTTGGTGGTGAGATAGCTTGTAGGTTTCTTAGGTATCTTGGAGAATAATTGGCACTTTGAACATCTATGTATCAAGGTTTCTATATCTTGTCTAAGAGTTGGCCAGTAGTTTCCACTTTTGAGTACTTTATTGATGACAGTCCTTATCCCTTGATGAATCCCGCATCGTCCTTCATGAATTTCCTGCAGAATATAGTTTCCTTCTTCTGGGGTAACACATTTCCGAAGTGGATACAATGTGCCATCATGGTATTCAAACCACTTGATCTTTTTCTGCAGTATTCTTGCTTCATTTTCAACTTTTGGGAGGACATTATATGTTCTAAATATTTGATCAGGGGTTCCATCCAAGCTTCAGATCTATCATCTATCTATCTATCATATTTACCATGACATTGATGCTGGGATCGGGAAGGACTTCCCACACAATATTACGGGCATTGGATGTTTCAGCTGAACTTTCTAACCTTGCTAGGGAATTTCCCTACGCGTTATCAGATCTAGGTACATGAGTTAATGAATTTGTCGAACTTTTTCATCAACTCTTGCAATTTTGCAAAATACATTTTCATGCTTTCGTCTTTAGCCTTGAACTCTCTATTAACTTGCCCCATTATTAGTTGGGAGTCCAAAAAAGCTAATAAGGTTCTTGCCCCTGCTGCATAACAAATGGTGAGGCTCAGGATTAAGGCCTCATATTCAGCTTTATTGTTAGAGGCGACTAATTCGAACCTTACTACCCTTTTCATTCAGACTCCAGCAGATGAAATGATGAGTATGTCGACTCCACTTGCGACTTTGGTAGAGGATCCGTCAACATACAGCTTTGATGGAAGTACGTGGTTCATATTCTTTCTCGTAGCTTGCTAGTTGATTAGCCCAATCAGAAATGCAGCTGGAGTGGTTTCTACCTTCCAAGATCTTTTTAAGAGGTTGGTTGGTCCTTACTCGTATCTGGGGGGATCGGAAGTAGGTTTTGAGTATCCTACTTGCCATCACCACTGCGAACAAGACTTTTATTACTTCGCTGTAGTTCCCCTCGAAACCACGGAAAGCATGACTGATGTAGTATACAGGGAGTTGGTTCTTTTCTCTTTCTGATATAAGGACTTCAGAGATAGAATACTTGGAGACGGATACGTACAGGATCAACACCTCCCCTTCAGTGGGAGAAACTAGCTTGGGTAGAGAAGCAAGATAGTCCTTCAATTTGTTAAATGCTTCTTCCGCCTCTTCGATCGACTCAAATTTAGTTTATTTGAGGGTCCTGAAGAAGGGTACGTGAGCACTTATCAGCGAATTTTAACATGAATCTTCCCAAAGCTGCAATGCAACCAGTGAGCTTTTAAACTTTTATGGACTTGGGAGATTTAACGGTAAGGATGTCTTGGATCTTGTCGAGGTTCGCTACAATTCCTCTTTCATCTACCAGAAAACCGAGGCACTTTCCTCCTATAACCCCAAGTACACACTTATCAGGGTTCAAGCGCATTTGATGGTTGCGAAGAGTCATGAATGTAACACATAGATCAACAGCATGGTCTTTTCCTTGTCTACTTTTGTTGATCATGTCATCAACATAAACTTTCAAGTTTCGGCCTATCTTTTAATTGAAGACTTTATTCACCATTCTTTGATTAGTGGCTCCTGCATTTTTCAACCTGTTGGCCCATTTGGTTTTGATGATAACGTAAACTTTAATAAACAAACATATTTTGTCTTTGAGATTGTTTTGATAGGTCAAATATCCGATCTTTATAAGGGTCGTTGATGGACCATTAAGCGTTGAAAAGGGATTACTTAGTAACTGTTCCAAGATCAAGTCAGAGTTCGAAGATTGGTCAATCGGAGACAGTGCAGTGTTCCCAGATCAGCGGTCAGAGGAGGAGTCAACAAAAATAATTAGGAAAATAATTTTTAATTTTTATTTTTCTTTTTTAGTTTTGTTGTACGGGTAAATTAAGTCTAGAATGCACAAGGTAATTAATTAAGAAATTAAGATAACTAACTCCTAAAAAGACTCCTTAAAATTAGGATCTTAAAATTAGTTTTCTTAAATTGTCTTAGCTATTTTTAGCTAAAAGACCAGAAAACTTGGAGTAACTACCAAGCTTTCCTCACCACTCACTCACGTAAATTAGCCCTCAACTCCCACTATCTTTGATCATGGGATTATGGGTAAATTAGATCTAAAAATCTATATAAAGGATTTTTCTACAACCGGCACACTTGGTGATCATTTGAGAGAAAATTGTTTTTCCGAAAATATTTGTGCCCAAAATATTTCGTGAGTTCTCAAAATAAATAAGAGGAAATCTTGATTGATTTTAATTGCTAATTAATTTCAAGATTTAATTCTTGTGCTATTCTTGATTTGATTCATCCATTTTAGATAAATCTTGTAAGGGTTTATTTGAGTGAATTTGATATTTAGACTTGGGTAAGTCTAAAGGGAAGAGAGAAGAGTAGAGAGAAGAGAAACGGTAAGAAGTTACCGAGAGTAGAGAAACGGTAAGGAGTTACCGAGAGAAGAAAAAGAGAGAAAGAGTAGGAGGAGTTATTTTATGTAATAGAGGAGTGATTTACATAAAATAATAGAGAAGAGAAATCCCTAGTGGGTCGTGGTTCTTTTTCCAAAGTTAAATCTTGGTGTTCTTCTTTTTAGTTTTTCTTTATTTTGTCTTGAGTATTTTTAATATTCGAATTCCGCAAGAAAAAGGGCTAAAAATACTCAAAGGGCAAAAGTAACAATTCACCCCCCCTCTTGTTACAGTTCATTGTCTCTAAGTGTTTCTACAATTGGTATCAGAGCCCTGTTCCTCATTTGATCAGGAAACCCTGAGAGCCGTATCTTGGTGTATTAGAGATGCAGAAAATGAACGAGCGCATGGAAGAAGGGTACTCTACTCAGAGACCACCAATGTTCGATGGCAAATTCTATACATATTGGAAAAACAGGATGGAGATCTTCATCAAAGCCAAAAATTATCAAGTTTGGAGAGTCATCGAAATTGGAGATTTTGAGGTAACAACTACCAACTCCAATAACGAGACTGTTCCCAAACCTATCACAGAATATGAGAAAGAAGATTTTCAAAAGATGGAAATGAACGCTCTTGCTATTAAATTGCTTCATTGTGGGCTTGGTCCAAATGAACATAATCGCATTATGGGATGCAGAACCGCCAAACAAATTTGGGATCTGCTGGAGGTTACCCACGAAGGAACAAGTGAAGTTAAGCGTTCCAAGATTGATTTGCTCATGTCCAAATACGAAAGATTCGTGATGGAACCTAAAGAAAGCATTCAAGAAATGTTTACAAGATTCACGAATATCACATATGAGCTTGTCTTTCTTGGAAGGCTAATTCCCTCATATGAACAAGTGCGAAAAATCCTAAGAAGCCTACCTCAAGATGATCGTTGGAGAGCAAAGGTCACAGCCATTCAAGAATCTAAAGATTTCACAAAGTTTAATCTGGAAGAGTTGGCTGGTTCTCTTATGACTCATGAATTACATTTGGGAACATCTGACAGTTCCAGGAACAAGGGTCTGGCTCTGACAGTAAACGATCAAGAAGAATCGGAAACTGATGAGGAAGAGGCAGCCTTGCTGGTACGTAGGTTCAAGAAGTTCTTCAGGAACAACAAGTATAAGAATCAAAGAAACAACAAAGAAATGGGAACTTCAAATTCCAAAACATATGAATGCTACAAATGTGGAAGTACCGAGCATTTAATCAAGGATTGCCCATTATGGAAAAATGGGAAAGGCAAAGGGAAAGCAAGGGAAACAGGAAGACAACCTACAAAAGGAAATTTCAACAAAGCCGATTTACGCAAAGCCATGATAGCTGCATGGGGAGAATCCGAAAGCGAGACCGAAACCGAAGCTCCCGTTGAAGAAGAAGAAGTAGCCAATCTATGTCTCATGGCAACGCATGATGAAAAGGCTAAAGGAAAAGAGGTACTGTCTACTGATCCATTTTCTGATTATTTATTTAAATTGGATAAACATAGATTAATTAAAATGATTTTAGAATCTCACGAAAATTTAGAAAAACAAACAGCCATCTGTCTCAAAACTGAAAAAGACCTTAAAGCGTGTAAAGACCAAATATCCTACCTTAATTCTTTTAGGTCCGATGTGTGATACCCCAGATTTAGATTGAAAAGGGATTGATAGACTACTCATATCAACAAGGTGCATCTTCTTTTCTAGGGAGCCCATATGCTAAGAACGCCACAGTTAAGCGTGCTTGGTGGGGAGCAATCTTAGGATGGGTGACCTCCTGGGAAGTTTTCCAGGTGCGCGCGAGTGAGGCCAAAGTGCGCTGGAAAGACTTGTGTTGGTCTGTGGGGCTAGTCTACAGTCTCCATGAGTAGTCACCGGTGGTCCGTTGGGCCGGGGTGTTACAAATGGTATCAGAGCAACCCTGCGACCGTGGCTGATTGTGTGTTCAGCGCACCTAGCGGGGGAAAAGATCCTGAAGTGACGGTCCAACGAGGACGTTGTATTCTTAAGTGGGGGTGAGTGTGATACCCCAGATTTAGATTGAAAAGGGATTGATAGACTACTCATATCAACAAGGTGCATCTTCTTTTCTAGGGAGCCCATATGCTAAGAACGTCACAGTTAAGCGTGCTTGGTGGGGAGCAATCTTAGGATGGGTGACCTCCTGGGAAGTTTTCCAAGTGCGCACGAGTGAGGCCAAAGTGCGCTGGAAAGACTTGTGTTGGTCTGTGGGGCTAGTCTACAGTCTCCATGAGTAGTCACCGGTGGTCCGTTGGGCCGGGGTGTTACAAATGGTATCAGAGCAACCCTGCGACCGTGGCTGATTGTGTGTTCAGCGCACCTAGCGGGGGAAAAGATCCTGAAGTGACGGTCCAACGAGGACGTTGTATTCTTAAGTGGGGGTGAGTGTGATACCCCAGATTTAGATTGAAAAGGGATTGATAGACTACTCATATCAACAAGGTGCATCTTCTTTTCTAGGGAGCCCATATGCTAAGAACGTCACAGTTAAGCGTGCTTGGTGGGGAGCAATCTTAGGATGGGTGACCTCCTGGGAAGTTTTCCAAGTGCGCACGAGTGAGGCCAAAGTGCGCTGGAAAGACTTGTGTTGGTCTGTGGGGCTAGTCTACAGTCTCCATGAGTAGTCACCGGTGGTCCGTTGGGCCGGGGTGTTACAAAGTGCAAACTCGATTCTTTGAATTGCTTGATAATAATGTGATATTAAAAGAAGCTATAGAAAAGGTTAAAGAAGAAAACATCATATTAAATATTGAATTGAATCAACTTAAGCAATTTGAGATGGAAGTAAATTACGAGTCTAATAAAGAAATTAAATGTGTCCTTTTACAAATGAAATTAGACCTAGTATCCGCCTTAAAAGAAAATGATCGACTTAAGCTTGAATTAAATTCAAGAGAAAAAGGGAAAATCAAAGAAGTTCCCAAATGGATTCTTAATGCTAGAACCAAAGGAACCGAAGGTTTAGGATATGAAAAACATGATAAGAAGAAAAAGGTCTATGTTGATCTCCCAAGTAACAAAGTCTGTTCCTTTTGTGGCAAAACTGGGCACCTGAAACATCAATGTTTAAAAAGGGAACAGCATAACAAAACGAATCAAATATATGTCGATAGAGTTTGGATTAAGAAATATGATTCTTGTATAATCGACATGGAACCCAAGGATGGCTGGGTTCCACCCTCTAACAACTAATTTCGTTTTGCAGGTTCTAGTGAGGGGGAACAGCTCATGGTATCTCGACAGTGGCTGTTCCAAGCACATGACAGGCGATAGATCAAAATTTCTCTCACTAGAAGCCTATGATGGAGGAACGGTGACCTTTGGCGACAACATGAAAGGTGAAATCATTGCAAAAGGCAAGATTGGAAGGTCAAGTTCCCATGCTATAGATAATGTATTTTTAGTCGAGAATTTAAAGCACAATCTTTTAAGTATTTCTCAATTTTGCTACAAAGGTAACTCTGTAAACTTTACTTCTGATAAGTGCATCATTTCTAGGAACGACACAGGAGACATCATTCTGGAAGGGATCAGAAAAGGGAACACCTATGTGGTGGACCTGCACACTGTTCCTAAAACCAGTCTAACATGTCTAAGCGTTATAGAAGATGACCCTCTTCTTTGGCATAAAAGATTAGGTCATGCTAGTTTTTCATTGCTTAATAATTTACGATCTAAAGACCTAGTAAGAGGATTACCATCCCTAGAATTTCAAAAGAATGAAGTATGTGATCCTTGTGCCAAAGGAAAACATGCAAGGTCATCCTTTAAACCTAAAAATGTCGTGACCACCTCAAGACCACTTGAATTAATTCATATGGATCTTTGTTGACCAATGAGAATCCAAAGTCGCAGCGGTAAGCGATATGTTTTTGTTATAGTTGATGATTACAGTAGATTTACATGGACTTTATTTTTATCTAGCAAAGACGAGGCCTTTGATGAATTTGTTGCATTCGCTACTAAAATTCAAAAATCTAGTAACAATCAACTAGTCCACATCAGATCGAATCATGGAAAAGAATTTGAAAATTCAAAGTTTATGGATTATTGTAATGAGCATGGTTTAAGTCACAATTTCTCCGCACCTAGAACACCACAACAAAATGGTGTGGTTGAACGTAAAAATAGAACCTTAGAAGAAATGGCTAGAAATATGTTAATTGCTAGTGGTCTACCTAGAAATTTTTGGGCCGAAGCCGTTAATACTGCATGCTATATACTAAATCGCGTCTTAATTAGACCAATCACTTCTAAAACCCCCTATGAATTATTTAAAGGAATTAAACCTAATATTTAATATTTTCGAGTCTTTGGATGTCGATGTTTTGTGCATGTTAATGGAAAACGAAATATAGGTAAATTCGATGAAAGAAGTGATGAAGCGGTATTTCTTGGCTATTCATCTCATAGTAAAGCATATAGAGTTTATAATAAGAAAACCATGTGTGTTGAGGAATCTGTTCACATAATATTTGATGAAACTAACTTTATGACAAGTGAACAAGAAACAGATGATGTTAAAATAGGTCTTGCTGATTTAGACGATGAAGAACTTATACAAAAGGAGCAAGATCAAGAAGAACAACAACAGGTTCTGAATGCTGAACCAAATCAAGAACAGGAACCACAGGCAGAACAGGAACAGCCTGCAGTTCCTAATCCAGATATCCCAAGAGAAAATCAAGAAGAAAGAAATGATGGTGAACCAATTCAGAATCAAGTCAGTGAGCCTGCTTCCACATCTGTCTCCACCAGAGACTTTGTTCCAAGACCGTGGAAACACCAAAAATCACATCCACTTGACTTGATCATAAGCGACATGAACAAAGGAATACAAACAAGGTCACAAATGAGAAACTTTTGTGCACACTTTGCTTTTCTTTCAACAATGGAACCCAAGAATCATGAAGAAGCCTTACAAGATTCGGATTGGGTGGTAGCAATGCAAGATGAGTTGAATGAGTTTGAAAGAAACAAAGTATGGCACTTGGAACCTAAACCGAAGAACAAGAAGATTATTGGACTGAAATGGGTATTCAGGAACAAGCTGGATGAACATGGAACAATCGTAAGAAACAAAGCAAGGTTAGTGGTAAAAGGTTACAATCAACAAGAAGGTATTGACTATACTGAAACTTTTGCTCCCGTAGCTAGATTAGAAGCTATTAGAATTCTTATTTCATTTGCTGCTTTCATGAATTTTAAATTATATCAAATGGACGTAAAATGTGCATTCTTAAATGGGTTTCTAGAAGAAGAAGTGTTTGTGGAACAACCACCTGGCTTTGAAAACCTAACTTCTCCGGATCACGTCTACAAGCTTGACAAAGCTCTTTATGGGCTAAAACAAGCTCCTAGACAATGGTACGAGAGATTATCTAAGTTTTTGATTGATAACAAGTTCATACGTGGTAAAATAGATAAAACCTTATTCTTTAAGAATAAAGGTTCGAATATTTTAGTTGTTCAAATATATGTTGATGATATTATTTTTGGTGCAACTAACGAATCGTTATGTAAGGAATTTGCTGACCTAATGAGTAATGAATTTGAAATGAGCATGATGGGAGAATTAAATTTCTTCCTTGGTTTGCAAATCAAACAAACTGCTAACGGTATTTATATTCATCAACAAAAATATATAAAAGAACTTCTAAAGAAATATGGACTAGATAATGCTAAGACAAACCATACACCCATGGCCACTAACATTAGGTTAGATGAAGACGCTAACGGTATTAACGTTGACCAAACAATGTATAGAGGCATGATAGGATCACTACTATACTTAACAGCTAGTAGACCCGATATATCTTTTAGTGTTGGTCTGTGTGCTAGATTTCAATCAAATCCTAAAGAATCACATCATACGACAGTTAAAAGGATTCTAAGATATTTAAAGGGAACAAATGACTTATCCCTATTTTATCCTAAAAGTGATGTCTATGACTTGAAAGGGTATAGTGATGCAGATTATGCAGGTGATCTTGTGAATAAAAAGAGCACTTCAGGAATGGTACAGTTTCTTGGATCTTGTTTGGTATCATGGAGTTCCAAGAAACAGAACACAGTAGCTTTATCCACTGCAGAAGCTGAATACGTAGCAGCAGCAGCCTGTTGTTCCCAAATGCTTTGGATTAAACAACAGCTAAGAGATTTTGGTATTAAACTTGAATGTGTTCCTATTTATTGTGATAATACTAGTGCTATTTGCATTTCTAAAGATCCGGTGCATCATTCTAGAGTTAAACATATTCATATTAGACACCATTTTCTTAAGGATAACGTAGAGCATAAAAATATTATTGTTAAACATGTCAATACTAGTGATCAAGTTGCAGATATTATGACCAAACCGCTTCCAAGAGAACAATTTGAAAAGATGAGGTTGGAGCTAGGTATGATCAAGCTTCACTAAAGTTTAATGCTAGTATTACTCCTCAAAACATCTTGAAAAATCGGAAGGGTTCAATCAACCACAACAACCAAGATTGATTAGTCAATCATTGCGAGATTTGGGTATGCTTCTGTTTAAATTTATGTCTTAAACTTAATCTTGATTGATTGCATGTTTGAACTGATTAGACCAAGTAGCATAATTTATTTTATATTTTATATATTATATTATTACCCACATATTATAAATTATTTTTCGAAAAATCACAAAAATATTTTATTTTTCACAAATTCCAGCATTTTATTTTTTTAATTTATTTCGGTGAGCCAACATTATTTATAAAATGGAAGACGGATCATCGAGGTGTTTCGGAAAGTAGTTATCTTAATCGACAAATTCAACGAACTTACACTTAAACTTTTTGTTACCTCACTCGGTTCATACGCTAAAACCAATTCAAGAAGTTGTACTCCTTTTCATAACCGTCCCTTCACACACTTTATATAACCCACTCCTCACGTCACATCAATCAATTACCATAATTACCAAAGTACAACTTCTCCTTTATCATTTCAAAAACCGTCAACCCACTTTCCTTCTTCAAATCCCTAATCCTCCTCAAATCAACTCACCATCACCATGAAAACTCCCAAGACTTCATCTACCAAGAACACCAAAGGAAAGGCACCTAAGTTCATACAACCGGAACCACTACAAGTCATTCACCCTACATTCGACAACCCACAATCATCAACTCCCTCATCAGAACCCAAATCATCTTCAAAACCCATGCATGTTGGCACAAAAAGGGCTTTTTCCACCAAAGGAAGCTCATCTTCAAAACCGGCGAAAAAGGCCAAGGTCGTGGATCCTGATTGTGCAGAGGAGGTTGCCAAAGAGATGTCTGTAGGATTTGGTTTGGACAAGTATTGGTATGATTCTACTCCCTTTTCTCAATTACACGCTATTTTGAGTAATCAAGGGTGGGAGGAATTAATGAGCAATTTTTCTTGTAATCCTATTTATCCACATCTCATGAGAGAGTTCATCCAAAATTTCACAATCGACAATGGGGTTTGTTCTAGCGTCATTAAAGATATTAAAATTGAATTTAATAGCTTAATGTTGGGGCAATGGTTCGAAGTTCCAGTGGTAGGGTTTGATACTTATTATGTTTGGTCAAAGATTGTTTTTTCTAGCATTACTGAAAAGACTGTTTTAAAATTTCTTGGTCAAGAAAGCAAAAAGAGGTTTAGTCATATGTCTCTGTCTCCACTACACAAGCTTCTTTACAACATTGCCCGTTGGTTTATTTTACCCCGCAATTCTAAGCGGAGTGAAGTAAATTTACGAGATGCAACTTTGATCTATTGCATGGCTAATCACATTAAAATTAATTTTCCTTCATTAATGGTATCACATTTGTCTGAGTGCATTGAGAAACGACTTATGGTCGGATATGGTGGCTTATTGACGTGAATTTTTAAGAAGTTTGGAGTCCCAATGGATGGGCTAGAATTTCCCGTGAGCGCTAATAATAAGATAAGTGAGAGGTGCCTTACCAATTTGCACCTCCAATTGAATGAAAAGGGGATTCTAGAGCATGTCGTTGAGGAGGTTGATGTAAGTTCTGATGAAGAAGAAGAGGAGAAAGTAGAAAAAGAAGAGGAGGAGGAAGTAAAGAAAGAAGAAAAAGAAGATCAGGAGGATGTTCCCACTGCCACTACTGAGGCAGAAACTGATAGGGAACAGGAGGATGCTGTGAGTGAGGGGGAACAGGTTGAGGGAGAGGGAGAAATGGAACAGGAAGATGATGAGGACCTTCATGTGCCTCTAAAGAAAATCAAGAAAACTTCCGTGCTCACACCAAGAAAGAGCAAGAGGTTAGCTTCCAAAGGTTTCTCGAGCCAACATGATGACACTACTTCTCCAACCCCACCATCACCAAAACCAGACTCACCCACACCAGTTGACATTCCATCATCACCACCATCACCAATTCCCACTTCACCAACACCTACTGGTTTTGATAGGGATGACTCACCCTTTCCTCCAACTCCAATTGATCTTATCCTTGGTGCAAACTGAATTTGTTGATCTTATCCTTGGTGCAAACTGAAGCTTGGTGCAATTGATCTTATCCTTGGTGCAAACTGAAGCTTGACACAGTAGAGGTGCAAACTGAATTTGTTGATGAGGAGCCTGCTGCCTGATCCCTCCTGCTTCTGTTTTCAATTAAAAATTTAACGTTTAGTTGGCCCATTTTCTTTGTAATCTTTAAACAATATTTTCTTTTGCATATTTTGTGTACCAAGCTAGGGTACAAAACAATATTTTCTTTTGCATATTTATCTTTATTTTCTATCCCCATGGTCTATGATGTTTATATGCGTGCTTTCTTGATTTATGTTTTGGCATTTATTTTCTTAGTTTGCTGCTTACTATCTTAATTTGTCTAATGCTTGCCTTAGAGCTGTGGCTTGATTAACACCCCTACTTTTTGATTGATGCCAAAAGGGGAAGAGTAGCAAACAAACTTAAATGAATGCTTGTGAATGCTTACGTTTTTGCTTAATCTTGATAATTGATTCTTTGTCTTGTGTTCTAAATTGATTCTCTAATAACTAACACTTATGACCTTACGACTTTAGGTAATTTTAGTTTGTTCTAAATTTTTTAAGAAAATTAGAATGTTCTTAGTTTATGATAGAACAGTTTGTTGACTTAATGTTTGATATACTTAAGCTTCATATGAAATGAATTATTTGTCTTATGAAATGATCATCATGGGATTACTTATGTTTGGTTTATATGGATAATTTGATTAATTGTTGTTTGATACGACTTGTTGGATATAACTCTTGTTTATCTTTGATTCTCAAAGCTCATGATACTTTGAATTACTTAGATTGTTGTGTTTTTTATTTTATGTTTTTATGTTTCTTAGTTAATTTTCTTATAGTTATATTTATTTTTATATTTTTTGTCTTGTTTTAAATTTAAAAACTTAAGTCATGTTTAACCACATGATTTTGAAAAAAGTTTTAAAATTTATTTATTAGAGTAATTTGATTTCATGAGAGTTTAGTAAATTATTTGTAACGATTTAATTTACTAGATTTAGTTGAATGTGTGTTAATCTCAAGCATGTTCATTATATTTGTTTTACTCTATTTTATTAAGTTTGTTTATAAAGTTTGTCATCATCAAAAAGGGGGAATTTGTTGGCCCATTTGGTTTTGATGATAACGTAAACTTTAATAAACAAACATATTTTGTCTTTGAGATTCTTTTGATAAGTCAAATATCCGATCTTTATAAGGGTCGTTGATGGACCATTAAGCGTTGAAAAGGGATTACTTAGTAACTGTTCCAAGATCAAGTCAGAGTTCGAAGATTGGTCAATCGGAGAAAGTGCAGTGTTCCCAGATCAGCGGTCAGAGGAGGAGTCAACAAAAATAATTAGGAAAATAATTTTTAATTTTTATTTTTCTTTTTTAGTTTTTATGTACGGGTAAATTAAGTCTAGAATGCACAAGGTAATTAATTAAGAAATTAAGATAACTAACTCCTAAAAAGACTCCTTAAAATTAGGATCTTAAAATTAGTTTTCTTAAATTGTCTTAGCTATTTTTAGCTAAAAGACAAGAAAACTTGGAGTAAATTAGCCCTCAACTCCCACTATCTTTGATCATGGGATTATGGGTAAATTAGATCTAAAAATCTATATAAAGGATTTTTCTACAACCGGCACACTTGGTGATCATTTGAGAGAAAATTGTTTTTCCGAAAATATTTGTGCCCAAAATATTTCGTGAGTTCTCAAAATAAATAAGAGGAAATCTTGATTGATTTTAATTGCTAATTAATTTCAAGATTTAATTCTTGTGCTATTCTTGATTTGATTCATCCATTTTAGATAAATCTTGTAAGGGTTTATTTGAGTGAATTTGTTATTTAGACTTGGGTAAGTCTAAAGGGAAGAGAGAAGAGTAGAGAGAAGAGAAACGGTAAGAAGTTACCGAGAGTAGAGAAACGGTAAGGAGTTACCGAGAGAAGAAAAAGAGAGAAAGAGTAGGAGGAGTTATTTTATGTAATAGAGGAGTGATTTACATAAAATAATAGAGAAGAGAAATCCCTAGTGGGTCGTGGTTCTTTTTCCCACGTTAAATCTTGGTGTTCTTTTTAGTTTTTCTTTATTTTGTCTTGAGCATTTTTAATATTTGAATTCCGCAAGAAAAAGGGCTAAAAATACTCAAAGGGCAAAAGTAACAATTCACCCCCCCTCTTGTTACAGTTCATTGTCTCTAAGTGTTTCTACACAACCCAAATAGAATCACCTTTTAGCAGTATACCCCGGCTTTTGCAATGAATACGGTGTGAGGCTGATCTTCCAAGGCTAAAGGGATTTGATGATAGCCTGCATCGACATCCATGAAGCTGAGGAGGGCATATCCTGCTATGGAGTCCACAAGGCGATCAATCTTAGGAAGGGGATAATCGTCCTTGGGACATGCTTTGTTGAGGTCCGTAAAGTCGACACACATCCTCCATTTTCTATTGGGTTTTTTGAACAGAACCACATTGGATAGCCATTCTAAGTACCGACATACTCTTATAAATCCAGCCTTCAACAGCTTTGTCACCTCTTCCTTTGCTGCTTCAATTCTTTCTTTGCCTTGATCGCGCAATTTTTGTTTGACAGGTTTATAGCTAGCCAAATTTGATATCAAGCTTGTGGCACATTTCTTCCACAGAGAAAGAAAAGATATCACACTACTCAGCAATTGTTGCCAAGATGTCGTGTCACACTACTTCTGTCAGGGTTTTTCCTATCTTAATCATTTTCCCATCAAACCAACTTCTTCATGTTGTTCAAGAGGCTGAGGTCTTTTCGGGACATTGAGATTGTTCAGGTACATATTCATAATGGATTGATGTTCTTCTTCTCTCTTCCTCTTGGGGAACACACCAGGAGCGCCATCATGATTTAAACAATTTCAGAGGCATTGACGAGCTGCCTTCTGGTCCCTTGAAGGAATTCAACTTTCCCATAGTCCTGTTCAAATTGTAACAGTAACTGATGTGGTGAAACAATTGTTTTGATTTTGTTATTGATGGGTAGCCCTATGATTGCGTTGTAGGAGAAATTGTGATCAACGACATTGAATCGAATGGGTATTGTTCTGCAATTGTCTCTTTTTGTGTGAGGTTTTTGTAGTGGCTGTGATATAGTGGCAAATTTCATCACGAGACCTTTTGCTTGGGGGGCCCTTCGATCATCAAGGCATGGACGCTATCCTTCTCTACCCTGATCGTGAGATATTCTTCATTGAAGCCACCCACAATCATGTTGATTATTCCCCGTGTATCAGTGGAAGTTTCTTTTCTTTCTTCTTCTTTGTGAGGCTTCGGTCTAAGATGATATGACCTTTCATTGCCACTGCGAGATGAATATTCCCTTCTATTCAGAATCCTTCCCATTTTCCCTTCTTCATCAATCTGGTGTAATATGCGTTTGAGTTCTTAACATTGCTCCAAAGTATGACCATATTCACAATGATAGTCCCAGTACAAGTCGTAGTTGCGGCGATCCGGCGGTGTAGTTGTAAGAGGCGGCGCTGGGAGTGCGTCTTGGACGGCGAAGAAGATGTCCTGCCTGTTTCTATTAAAGAGAGGATCCTCTCGCCCATCCCTAAGATTCTTCACCCTAGGTTCCTCAGCGACATATACCTGCCTATGTCTCGGGGGTCCCATGTCAAAAGGGGGACCATGATGACGGGGAGGATAGCCACTATACCTCCTTGATGGGAGATCTACTCTATGAGTTTTTTGCGGGTGATTGGGTCCAAGTTCTCTCTTGTCATGTTTCCGCTTCTTAGTGTCGTGGGCATGGCACATTTCAACTTTAGAGTATGCATCCCATTAATCAAGGCATTGAGGGCGACGAAATCCTCTTGATCAATGACTTCCACAACAGCTTCTTGAAATTTTTTCAAGTAGACAACCACGGACTTTCCTTCTTGCTGTATGATACTTAGCAAGTGCAAGTTGGACTTTTCATGTCTTTTGGATGCAACAAAGTGGATGACCAACTTGGCTTCCAACTGGGCAAAATTATGATTCGTTCCCACCGGCAAAGATGTATACCAACTAAGGGCAATACCACTTAAAGTGGTAGGGAAGAATTTACAAAGCAAGGCTTGGTTGGTAGTTTATCACAATATCAGGTTTTTGTATGCCACGATGTGTTCTTTGGAACATGTTGTTCCGTCAAAAGAATTCATGGTACGAACTTTAATCTTAGCGGTATTAGGAGTTGCGAAGATTTTAGCAGACAAAGGGGAATTCAACAACATTCCCCCCATGCTACCTTCTAATTGGTCATTTTCTTTCCTAACAGGGCTATGTGGGCGATTGGACCCAGAAAGCCGCGACGTCTTCCTTTCTTTCCTCCTCCTGTCAATCAACGACTGGACATATTGCGAACGTTGGGCTCTTCTTTCATTCAAGTAACTCCTGGCATCCTGAGTTTGCGGCCTGAATTCGCTTTCTTGAGATGTGATTAAAATTTTTTGAGGTCGGGATCTTTCTCCCTTTGCTGATTCATGCGGCTGGACAAGGAGGCTAGAGTTTCCCTGTCTTCCTATCTTTGAGAGTGTTGTGGAGGATCTACCCTCCTTCTCAAGTTCTCAATTTGTTCGGCCATGTCATCCAATACTTGCTGGTTAGGGTTAGTGGTATTGGTGTTGATCACTGCGCGAAGTTGCTCTATAAAGGTGTTCGTTAGGTTTTGTGCCTGTATGTCCACATCACAGCGAGTCATGGCCTTGTTGTTAGCTTGTTCCGCAGACATGTCTGTGTCTATACTATACACGGTGGCAGTTTGTGTTGGAAATTTCTTTGGAGCCATGGCTTTTAGTTCGAGTTTTGCAACTATTGTCCCCCAGATGGCGCCAAACTATTTCGTATATGAAACGAGGAAGTGTGAAAGGCACGCGAGATACCTGAAGTGGAAGTGGTATAGCGGTCAACGTTCAATAGAGTGGATGTTAAACGCCTTTCGTAGGTGACTTGAAATCCTGCACCACAACACGTTAGCCTTGTCCGGGGGGTCAAAATGGTAGTGGGAAGTTGAAGTTGATTATTATAGGAAGTGGGATGTTACAGGGTAGTTGTGAGGTGGTTACATACTTGGGAGTTGAGTGTATCAGGCTGATTGTCAAGGTCAACAGGGCGTCAAGGATTGTCAATGTAATATGTCAATAATAATTAAGCATTAATGAAATTAAATGTTACCATAACACATGGGAAAAGAATAAACTGAAAATTAACCTTGATATATTAAGAGTACTACTTTATTGGTCTCTCAACTGAAACGTAATTTTATTTTTATAATATATTAGCTTTATTTTAATTATAGTTGTACTTAAACAATTCAAAATGCAACTTTTTACAAATTATATAAAGACAACAAAACAATTTTATTAAAATAAAATTTAATAATTTTAGTTTAAAACGAAAATCAAGGTACTTAAAATTGCGCCTGTTACATTGCAGTTTTCCCTCATTAGAGTTCCACGTAGAAATACCGAGTGTACTTCACATTTTTTTTTAAATTTTTCACTTTATTGCATGATTGTGGGATTATTTTTATTGCTTTTGGATTGGTTTATTTTGCTCATCTAACAAAGCAAAGGAAGAAAGTGTATGCGCATTATGGCGCCACTATTGTCAACAAGTTTTTCCTCAAAACAATAGCTCCCATTTATAAATGTTAAGTGCACTAGTCTAGGAAACAAATAAATGATAGAATAATTACAAATCCTTAATTTTCGCAAAATATATACTTAGTATACTTTCCAACACTCCCCCTAGAGTTAGGTCTTTCGTTCACCAATACCTAACTTGCATAATGTTTGTTTAAAGGGTTCAAAGGTAACTACCAGTAACAGACTCAAAATTTCTAATCTTAGTCATTTTTTATTAATTCTTAATTCATTCAATTTAATTTATACTTCTTGATTATTTAGCTCCAAGTTTATATAATTCATAGAATCTTATTTTATTTTTTTTTTTTTTTGAAATAATTCATAGAATCTTATATTCCATTTAATCATGATTTTTTTTTTATTTATTTCTTGATTTAATTTCTTATTTAATTCCAATTTGATTTTCAAGTTCTTTAGGTAATTAGTTCCTTTAAAAATCTAATATTTGCTTAATTTCTTAAACTGTTTCGAATATGAAAATTTAAATTTTTTTTATTGTTTTTAAATATAGTTTTTTATAAGCCCAAACTTTTGATTATTAGTTTATATTACGACAATCTGAAAATTTGTTAATTAGTTAATGGTTTACTAAAATTTTACGTTTAGAAATTCTTATTTTCATAATTAATTTTGTTAATGATTATTTTAACAACTTTAACACTTATATGCAAACTATTTTGTATATCTTTTTAGTATTAAGTCTTTAAGCTAGTTTTGCACCTAAACTAATTTTAATCGCCTAAATTAATTTTGGTCAAAACCTACCCTTATATTTAATACCTTGGATACTTACATAAGTAAAGAAAAGTTAGAAAAAATTTCAAAACCCATATCCTCCATGTTGGCCGGTTATGGCTTAGTGATTTGGGAAAGATTTTTGCAATTTCATATCCAACGCATTACCCTTTTGTCTCATGAATATCCACCTTAAATATTAGTATTTATCCAAGAGATTAAAATTGTACAAAACCATCAAAAATAGACCCTTTATCCATGAGTTCGTAGTCTATTCTAGCCATTTGATTTATTCACTTTTTCCTCCTACATTTACTTCATGAAATTACTTGCCAAATTTCCTAATATTAATTAGTTGAAAAAAGTCAAGAAGATGGAGCTTCGAGCAATCTTTACCTAACTTATATCATCATCATTTTAGAGCATCATTGGGTCATTATTTTGGGTATTTAGAGTATCATTATTTTTAGAGTTGGGTATTTATTTTTGAAGCTTCAAAATACTAGCATTTGGAGTTATAATCTGAAAATTCGGAATACTTTATTGTTGAACATTATTTTGAATGATCTTATTCTTATTATTTACACTTATTAATTGATAAGTGCAATTATTTGTACTTATTGTGTCTAATTTTATGCACCTTTAGTGAAGTTTAGTGGCGATTTAGGATGGTTTTTGGTGCATTTACTCCGGTTTATATTAGTTTTATATTTAGGAGTAATTGGGACGATTTTGATGATATTTGGGCATGTTTGTGCAAAGATTGTGGCTCTTACAAATTGCAGCGCATTATGTGAAGAAGATCGATGCTCGTGAACTAAGTGTGAACAAAAGAAACCACAAAACGAACCTAAGTATGAGTTTCAAAGCATCAAAGCAAAATTCGGCTTTGAGAAGCACCCAAGGCCAAAGCCTACTCATCTGTGTGTTCTAGAAGGAAAATAGAGACCGTGAAGAAAGCCAACTCGACTTTATAAGGATTCCTAGCCTCAGCCGAGCCGACGTTAAGTTTTGGAAAACTGGATTCCTTGCAACATTAAAAGCCGACTCGGCTTTCTAGGGACATAGGTCACCGTCGAGCCGGCGTTTGGTTCTGGAAAATTAATGTTTTGATAGCCACAAAAGCCGACTCGACTTCAGCTCCAAAGACTCCTACAGCCGACTTGACTGTGAGCCATGGCTGGCTGTTTTTTCCAATTTTTAGAGCCATAATTTTAAGTGGCGTGTACTTTTATCTTGGGAGTTGAGTTTTCATTTTAATTTTCTGTATTTTCTTAGACCTTTGTAGTTTTCCATTAAAGTTTCATTTTTGAACATTATTATTACTCTTTGAATTCTTGCAATTTACATTCTCGTTCATCTCAATTAGTAAGTTTTCATGTTTATATTTATCATTTATCGCATGTTTTTTATTGTCATGCATAGTGAGTAGTTTTCTTATCTAGGGTTAGGGCATAATCCATAATTCAAAGCATGGAATGATATTGTATCGATTGATTGAGATTTGAGTCTACAATCGAACCTATGCTTAATGAATCTCGATTAAAACATCTTTATTAACCTTTTCAATAAAACGGAAGTTTAAGATTTGGATTAATTTAGGATTGGGATATATTTAAGTCAAATTCCTTCTAGTTTAACCAATAGATCGGAGGTTTGAGAATTAACACTAGTTCGGTTTTAAATCGATATTAACCGATAAAGAGGAAGCTTGAGAGTAATGGACTTCCATGTTAGAATTACGTGACGCCCGACGCCCTAGAGTTTGCCATATCATTGTTTATCTCCATAGTATTATTGTTTTTGCATTAGTTTCTTGCATCATAGTATTAGTTCTTAACCCACATATTTTGTTTAGTGACTTGTTAATCATTAAGCATACATTTTGAATTATCCGTCTCCTTGTGTTCAACCCGCGAATACACGTTTACTGTGCACTTGAGGTATAAAAAATTTGTCCGATCATTAGTACTTAGTACTAATCCTTGGTATTACTATTGATGAGCAAATTTTATTTAACCACAAGCGCATAGTATACGTGTTGTCGTGGGTCGAACACAAGGAAGCTAGGACAAGAAACCTGCTAATCTCTACTTATATATTGCTTAGGGAGAAAAAAGATATTTGGTTGATTTTTGTCTAAAAACTACAAATGCAAAAAGAAATATGGATTAGACTATATGATGAAAAGATCTAGGGTGTCGGAAATCCCCTAATGTCTTGTATGATTAAATTCTCATTAGTTTCTATGAAGAGTCGGATTAATTACGTGGTTAAACATGATCTTGTTAATCTCAAACTCTCGCTCTGTAGGTTAACTATTAGATTTAGACCCTATTAATTCGATTTTCACACGCTAGTTTTATTGAACGAATTAATAACAATTTAACTAAAATTTACCCTAAAGCAAAGTCGATCCCAATTTCACACGCTAATTATATTGACTAGTCCGACAAATCTTATTTAATTTAGGGTTAATTAGCACAATTCACTAGTGGAAAAAAAACTATTGGCTGCTACTTATTGGCTGCGGTTTTTAGGCACACGCAGCCAATATGAGTAAAAAAAATATGGCAAAAAAATAAATTAACAAGGGCTGCGGTTTTTACCCTTAACCGCAGCCCAAATGTGATTAAAAAAGTATGATAAAGAAAGGGCTGCGGTTTTTTATGTGTCCGCAGCCCTTAACCTTTCGAAAATAAATAAAAAATTCATGAAAAAAAAAAAACTTAATCAAGGGCTGCGGTTAAGGGTAAGCCCGCTGCAAATATACTACCCTAAACCCTAATAAGAAACCCTTAGTATATATTCATTTCACCCGCGCCGTTTTTCACAAGTTTAGGGTACTCTCTTCACATCTCCAATAAGAAACCCTAATAACCCGCCGTCTTCAATATTCATTTCTTCCTCTTCCTCCTTTTCTCTTAATTCCTTCTTCCTCCTTTTCTCTTAATTCCTTCTTCCTTCTTTTGTTTCTATTTTTGTTTTTCACAAGAAACCCTAATAAGTTTTTGTAAATCTTCTTCCTCCTTAGTATATATCTGATAACTCAATTTATAGCAATATAGTTTCTGGGTAATTAGTTTTCAATATACTATTTCGGGTTTTTCACAAGAATCCCTAATAGAAACCCTAATAAGAACCCGCCGTTTTTCACAAGTTTTTGTTTCTGGGTCTTCAATTCATACTATTCTGGAATGCTTCGTTTCAAAATCAAACCGTTTGTTCATCCTTCAAATGTTGTTCGTTTTTGGTTTGTAATTTCGTTTTTGGTTTGTAATTTCGTTCAAACCTAATGTTTGTTCATCCTTCAAATGCGGTTCTTAAAGTCTTCAAACCTAATGTTTGTTCATCCTTCAAAGGCGCATCAGATCTGGAATGCGGTTCTTCAAATGCTTGTAATTTGTAATTTCGTTTTTGGTTTGTAATTTCGTTCAAACCTAATGTTTGTTCATCCTTCAAATGTGGTTCTTAAAGTCTTCAAACCTAATGTTTGTTCATCCTTCAAAGGCGCATCAGATCTGGAACTTGTAATTTGTAATTTCGTTTTTGGTTTGTAATTTGTTCATTTTTATTTATTGATTTTTATTTCGTTTGTTCATTTGTAAAAAGTAATTAATTAATTTCGTTTTTATTTCGTCTGGGTATTCTTCTTTTTAGGTGTTCATTTGAAATCGATTTTTTGTTTAATGTTATCTGATGTTCTTCGTTTGATGTTCTTGTTCTGGATTTTGAATTTATTTTTTTTTTATTTTCTAAATTAACTAAAGGGCTGCGGTTTTTGGCCCATGTCCGCAGCCCTTAAGTGGCTTCATATCAATGCCTAATGCACTCAAGGGCTGCGGTTTTTTGACCTGTCCGCAGCCCTTTAGTCTTTTTTGGGCTGCGTATTTTGACCGCAGCCCTTATCTAATACTAAGGGCTGCTACAATAATGGCTGGGGTCAGAATACGCAGCCCATAATGGCTAAAAAACCACATTAATCCTTAACATCATAGACGCATCCAAGAATCAAATCATACTCAACTAATAAGTTTAAGCCGTGACCCTAGAAGATGGATCTACTCACTAAAAACAATAAATAAAAACCCTAGAATGAAACCCAGCATGATAAAAGATGATAATAATGAAAATTACAAGGAAAAACAATAATTAAACTATGAGACAAACAATTAAAGATCCAAGAGCCAACAACATATGAAGAACAATACTATACTTTATGAATGACAATTTCTAAGAAATTAATAAAAGTTTGACAAAGAAAGATTCAACTAATACAAAATTGATAAGGAAAGATTAAACTGCTAATAAGAAGGTAAATTAAAGACAATAAATTAAAAGCTTACAAATATTAAAAATGGTCTTTAATGGAGAAAGATTAAGGAGGAAGCAGGAAGAAGAAGAGGGTTTCAATCTCCCTCCCTCATGCTCCCTCAAGGAGGCTTAACTTAATTCTCTCTTTAAAAGAAAATAATACAAAATTGAAGTAATTAGAAAAAATTGCACGGAAAAAACAAAAACAACAGCCAACTCGACGTCCACTTTCACGCCCAGGAAACCGAGTCAGCGTTTTTGGCTAACAACTTTAACAAACTTCCAACGCCCATTTCTTGCTTGGCTGTCGGAATCAGACGTATAATGTACCGTTGGAAAGCTCCTGAAGTCTAGTTTCCCATGCAGTAAATCTTGCATCAATTGGATTTTTCTATCAAAAGTTATGGCCAAAAGAGTGATCTTCTATTAAATTTCACCTCAATACTTTTATCTTTTAAGCACTATTATACTCTTTTGCTCATTTTCGTTGTAGAACATCTTCACCCAAGCTAGAATCTTCCTTAGTGTAATTTCATCATCATTAAAACCATAAAAATTATGCTTAAAAAAATCAAAACAACTCAAAATCAACTTAAATAACCAAAACGAGTAAAGTAGCATAGATCTTCAAAATAAGCACGAAATTACTAACAACGACCATCATTAAAGAGTATAAAATGATATAAATAAGTGCGAATAATTGCACTTATCAACTATGATATAACTTCTTATCCTACTCTTTATATGGAATTTACATTATGTTTACTTTATAATTTGCAAAGTGTGAAATATGTAGAGTATGTTTAAGTAGTAAGTAAGTTTAAAGATATAGTGATTAAGATTATATTAAGTATATTTATGCTAAGTATTTTTAGTATGTTAAAACTTTTGAACATGTGTAAAGAAATTGGGTGAAAAATTATATTATGGTGATATTGAATATTATTTATGTTTTAAACTAGTGTTAGTATATATTTATGATTTATGTGTTAGATTAGGAAAGTTATTATATATAAAAAATTTTATGTTAGAATTTTTATTAATATGTCTATGTTAGCCTTTAAACTAGTTCATAAAGTTTTGTCTTATTTTATGAACGTATTTTTATTAAGTATGGCTACGCTAAGAATGTTCTTGTTATACGTCATTTTTTTTACACTAAAGGCTATCCTAAAAGTTATAGTAAATTTCTAAGATATTGTGTAAAAGCTTTCAGTTTATGGCATTACAAGTTATCAGATAATAGTAAAAATAATATTAAATTAAAAATAATGTTAAAGTGTTTTTGTAAGTTACTTTTACATCTTTTCACATAAATTTTAATTGACTATTTGACTAAAATTTATATCAAAACATCAGTCACGCCGTCCGTGGGTCCGAGTGGAACTACAGTGTAGTTGAAAAGGTATTGTTTGCAGTAATAATGACAAGTAGGAAACTTAAACCCTACTTTAAATCTCATCAGATCAGGGTCAGAACCAATCAACCCCTTTAAAAAGTCATGGAAGGAAGAAATCAGTCAAGTCGCATCTCTGATTGGGCCAATCAACTAGCAGACTATGGGATATAATACGAACCTCGCACTTCTATCAAAGCCCAAGCTTTGGCTGACTTCATTGTCGAAATCACGAGGCTAACACCATGTGATCCAAACAAAATATGGAAGTTGTACGTAGACAGATCATCTACCAAAGTTCGACAAATTCTCACTAACACATGTACCTAGATCCGATAACGCCCAGGCAGACTCTTGGGCAAGTTTGGCCAGTTCTGCGGAATCATCGTGTAACATCCTGGAAAAACTCGGAACGCTTTAAAAGAGAAAATATAATTTTGAAGTAACTTAATACAATCCGAGTCAACCAGAATATTAGAAAGATAGTTTAAAACGGATTTTTGAAACCAAACCAACTTGCGGATCGAGTTCTATTAGGGTTATTATGATCTACTAGTGTAATACCCCGATATTTTCCCGATATGTTTAATTATTTACTAGTAATATTACTTTATATAAATAATATTTTTAATTATTTATTTTGCGCTTGACAATGAGATTTAAATCGTTTTGACTATTAAAATTATTTTGGGCCCAAACTTTTCCCTTAACCCATCTTTTTATTTGAAAATTAAAAAAAAAATAATAGGATGGAAAGGGGCAATGCTTAACCCATCTTTTTCCTCAACCCATTAAAAAAAATAATAGAGTCTTTTTGTGTGGTTTGTAACCCCCATTTGAGTAATTGAAAAATCATGACAATAATTCTTTCTAATTATACTCTTTTAATTCCTTAATCATCTTTTTATTTTTGCTTTCCTTTCTTCCTTAAGTTTTTAAGAAAACTCTCTCAAATTCCTAGAAACCTCAAGAAAAATTCTCACAAAACTCTAGCAAGCCACACGCCTAGTACCTTCTTGTAACCTTGATTTTTGGTGTTTTTCATATAATTGTAAGTATAAATCCCCATTTATTTTTATATTAAGTTTAAATTAAATTATGTGATTTGTGAATTTTTAATACATGGACATTTCTTTCATAATTAAAAGTGATGGTATGAATTTTATATACTCCTTGTCAAATTTTAATGTAAGATGTTTTGTTGTAAGATATATTTTTTTTATATGAGTATGTTAAATTAAGATGATGGGTGAATATATAATAAAATAATACTAATAGCAACACATATGTAAATTAGGGTTGTTCATGGAGAAATTTGTGTTGTAGTATGAGGAATTATTTTTGTGTGGTATGTAAATTCTAATGTGTTGATGAATGATTTGTTTAGGAAAAATTGTATTTGTAAGAAATGAATTATTTTGGAATTATGAAAATGATATTTAATATGTGGGCATGAGTTTATGATTTTGATGGTATGAATTTAATAGGAAATGTGAACATTAGAATTTATATGTATTCTTAATAAAAATTGACAAAATCCCGTAGGTTTTGAAAATGACGAAAAAAGGGTGTTTTTGGAGCATTTTTGGCTTTGAAATTAAGTTAAAAATACTTATAATGTGTTATAATTTATGAAAATTGATATCGGGGGTTTTGATGGCTTCCGGACGCAACGGTGAAGTAGGACGTGTGTCTATGGTAGGGACTTGCTTAGGGGTTAGCTCCCCCTAACATATTGTCTCGCCTATGGAGTTTGAAGTCGAACCGGCAGTATGGCTGGAAAAGATACAGCAGTATGGCTGAAAAAGATACAGCAGTATGGCTGACTAACCGAAACAAGAAATTATTAAAGTTATTATTTTTAAATTTATTGTACTCGAATTAAATGAATTACGACTTCTAGTTGACGTGTACTTTTTGATCTTAACGATCCTGCGATGATGTCGTTTCCTTCTTGGATAATGACTAGCAGTAAGTTAAATTGCAGGTATGGGGAGTGAGGATAGTCCTTGGAGAAATAAAATGTTAGATTTCAGAAGTCACGTCATGAACTTTAATTTACGTATTATGAATATTTGGTTTTATGAGGCGTTTACGTTCTCAAGTTGTAATAAGTAGACTTAATTTATAAACTTATCCGCTGCTAAGTTTTCTTTTATGTCTATTAGTTCTTAATAACCCTAATAGAACTCGATCCGCAAGTTGATTTGATTTCAAAAATCCGTTTTAAACTATCTTCTAACATCCGATTTGACTCGGACCAAGGTTAGTTTTTTCAAAAAGTCGTTTTTCCTTTTAAAACGATCCGAGTTAAATTTTGGGATGTTACAACTAGACGTAAAGGAAACTTAGCAGCGGATGAGTTTGTAAAGATAAGTCTACTTATTACAACTTGAGAACGTAAACGCCTCATAAAACCAAATATCCATAATAGGTAAATTTAAGTTCATCATGACTTCTGTAATCTAACAGTTTATTTCTCCAATGACAATCCTCACTTCCCATACCTGCAATTTAACTTACTGCTAGCCATTTACCCAAAAAGGTAACGACATCATCGCTGGATCGTGAAGACCAAAAAGTACACGTCAGCAAAACGTCGCATATCATTTAATTAAGTACAACCAAAAGAAAGATTTAATAATTGTCGGTTTTAGAAACGTTCCGATCACGCTAATAAATTATAAGCAATTTCATGTAACTGTTAGTCAGCCATACTGTTGTATCTTTTCTTTCCAGCCATACTGCCGGTTCAACTCAACCATACTGCTGTATCTTTTCTTTCCAGCCATATTACCGGTTCAACTCCAAACTCCATAGGTGAGACAACACATTAGGGGGAGCTGACACACGTCCTACTTTGGTGCCTATGGTTAAGCATGCATACCCCCGCGGTGGCTCATAAGGCTCCATATGCCACGAGTAATTCTTTCCACCAATTGACGTCATACTACGTCCACTACCTCTGCTTATTAAAATAAAGTATCGAAATTATTTATTCAGAAAACATAACATCATTCGTACTATATTTTCATACTTTACTTTTGTTTACCATTTAATACATGGTACATATCACATGATGCATAACTTCGCTGCGTGTACGTACCTTAAACAAAATAACCAAATTCTCAAACACCCTATATTCAATTCTCCGTCATGAAATTGACTTTCTACAAGGTTCAATCATATTCAGGAAATAAGCACACATACACACTGAAATAGCCCTAAAGTCGTTAGTCACTTAATTAATTACAATTAATTTAAGTGTAGATGAATTATAAATCTTAAGCATTTTATTTTATGTGGACTAAGTAAATGTTTTTATTACCTTTGAGTATCAGTCGTATTAAATTTAGAAACAAAGTGAGTTATATGATGAAAATAGGGTACACGAAATTATGACAGTTAACACCTCAAGTTTGTGAGATGAGTATATGTTTGTGGGTTACGTGGTTTTGTGCCACATCAAGCATGACAATGCAACTTTTTTGCCTTTCTCTTAAGAAACAGTTCTTAACTTTCTCTACATCATAAAAATAAGAAATTAAACCCTCTTTTCTCTCTCAACTCAACCCCACTGTTAGGGTTTTGGGGATTTAGGTCCAATTCTATCAAGATATAGATAAAAAGAGTTATATATGGGTAATATCAAGCTAGTTCCATCATCAATTTGGAGAAATTAATTAGAATTGAAGTAGAAAGTTTTAAGAACTTGATATATTGTTAGCAAAGGTAAACTCTCCATCTACACTCTTTATTTTTAAATTAAATTCATAGTTTTGAGCATGAAATTGATGTGATTGTTATATAATTCAATTGGGTAAATTCAAGGGTTCATATAATTTTTACAAAGTTCTGTTTCTTTCGTTCATGACTGTTTTTGAGATAGTTAGAGTCGTTTCTTGGTTCTTGTGTCTTCATGAGATTTGTAGAGCTTCGAGTCGCGGTCGCATAGACACTTGAATCGCCACTATAAAAGTTCGTATGAGAGAGTTATGTTCGAAATAGTGAAATGGTAACAGTTTGTCACGAAAATCAATCATCAGTTTCTGTTTTGCCATTTTTGGGATAGCTCTTATTGTTTATGGGTTTTAGTATCGTCATAACAATTAGATCTCTGATTCTTGGTCGCGTAGCCACTTGAATTGCTCAAATTCGATTCCGTATGAGAGAGTTATGCCTGTTTTAGTGATGCTGTGTCCAGAAATGGTACTGATTCGGGATTTTGGTTTGTTAGAAATGTTCAATAATTAAGTGAATATTTTATACGTCGTTTAACGTATTAAGTCAGTATTTAACGAGACGTTAATTTAGTCTACATTGAGTAACGTTTATGTTTTACTAGAGACTAATAAACGTAACTGAACCGTTATTTGATAATGGTACGAGCTTAATGTCGCTAAACCTATTGGGTCACACTATATCAATGTGTGAGACCATTTTATGTGTTTGGACCTATATAAGTCTAGGTTCATGTAACTAATCTAGTAAGACTAGATATTAGTCATAATCCTCAATTTAATATAGTGGGTATATTAATTTGTTAATTTAATTGTGTAACTCCCTAAATATTATTGTTCTTAATTTTGTGCTATTAAGAGAATATTAATTCTTTCATAACCGAAATATTAAGTGTTTTTGAAGGCTTTTCCTATGGTCTCTTTAGTAGCACATTAAGTTACCTTACATAGTAATAACACCACATTATGGCTTTGAGTGGACATTACCGTGAGATTTCACATATAATGATATGTGATGATATTATTTGCTTTTTCTTTTAAGACTAAGAAACTTTACATATGTGGTTTTAACAAATTATAAGTGAGGCCAAATACAAGAGTTGTAGACACACAAAATTAGTTTAAGAATTGTTCTTAAACATCGTACTAGTATACGAGGTCTCACAAGACGTGGGTGGACTACACTAGAGGAACTTCATTTGCGGTTCTTGTCTCGTGGTTATATTTCGCTAGTGGATTCACGCTACAAAGGTATATTTTCTCATCCCGATATTTATTTGTTTCATCTCATGTCAATAATTGGATCTTGGGATGGTTTTAGTTTTCCGCATGTTAAAAGTTAACAGTACTAGAACCCTACAGTGGTATCAGTTTCCTCTTTTATTGATATGTTTTTGGCACATAAATATTGGTTTTATATAAATAATATATATGAGTTATTTATTTACACATGATAATTTTGATTTGCATAAAAAAAAAGTTAAGAACTTTAGGGGAGGGTTTACTAAAATTGTTTTAGTTATAAAGTTTTGAACTTTATTTATTAAAATTGAGTTTGTTAATTTTGATTCCTCCATTTTGCCAATTTAATAATTTTAATATATCAATTTTAATTAAAGTGTTTGATTAAATTTTGATATTTAAAATAACAATCACAAATTGAGAATTTGATTTATTTGGCATGTTTACATAATATATTTAATCATTTTTGAATCTTTTGTTAATAGTTAACAAAATTCAAGAATTAGATTAATTAACAAATTATAAAATTTGGTATTATTTAATGTTTTATGGACTAGTGCTAATATGATTAGCTTGGCTTTCGCACTACATTTCACATTATGATATTTATTAGTACAAATTTGATTAGCCTTATTTTATATTCACCATGTGAAATTAGTATTAAAAAAAAATTTATTTACTAGTGGCCATTATCTTTAAATAGATTTTATTAGACCATTGGATATATTTCTCGTTAAACCTTAATTTGATTAAAGTTTAGAGGATAATAATTTATTATTAATTGTAATAATAAGCTCACTTATTTTAATGGAGATTATTTTAAGTGGGAGGTTTATTTTGCTTTGATAAGTAAAATAATTTATTTGATTGATTATGAATCAATTAAATTTCATGCAAATTAAAATTGAATAATGTGATTATTCATCATGTTTATTTTAAATAATAAGATTATATATTTATTTATGTTCTTCATGCATATTTCTTTAAATATTATTTTTTTTGCATGGGCCACTTACATATAGTAAGTGGGTGAATGACAATTGTTATACAGGTTATGGTAACTAGTATGGCCCAATTAGGATATAATACGGTTTGCACACCGTTATTTTTAAATGTAATTAAATACGATCTGCGTATCGTTTATTTTGAATGTAATAGTTAAATAGTTTATTTTTACATTTCAAAGTTTAGTTACTATTATGTATGTATCCATGGAGTTGAAGACCAAGAAGAATCGAGATTCAAGTGGTGTTCAAAAGATGGGCCTTGAAGATTAGATTTTCAAGTGTTTTGGGGCCATACTAAGAACCTTATTTATGCATTATTTTATTGCTTTATTATTTTGCTATATTGCTTGATGATGCATGTTTTGGTTGTTTAGTTTATTGATTCGAATAATTAGAGTTCACTTTTATTTGTGTTAATAAAAACAACCATAGTCCCTAACAATATTGAGTTGTAATGCTATTCCATTTAGTAACACTATGAAGCTTTAGATCGTTAATTAGGTAGGTTTCGCCAAAGCGAGGTGCCTATTAATTATCCTAAGATAAGTAGTTGGTGAAAAGTGGTTTAACTCAACTAAGTAGGTCAAGAAAAGTTGACACTTAGAGGCATGGGGTAATAGTAGATAAGGAGTTATCTTATTACCAACCAAGAATTATTATGACTAATTAAGAAATAGTTTCTTTACCTATAACCATTAACTTTGGGTGACAAGCCAAAGCTTGCTTAGGGTTAGTGGAAATGGGGTCTTGGAATCAATAAATTAAAAGGGACATTTAATTTTAATTTGGTGGAATGAATTTCTTTTAAATTTGTTTAAAAATTATTCATTCATGATAATCATAGAATTCTTACACTTTGAATTATTCATTTGTAGATGGCTAATAATTTGAACAATAACGCATTCTCTAATTTTGGTTTACGGTCAATACTCGAAAAGGAAAAACTTAATGGAAACAACTTTCTTGATTGGTCAAGGAATTTGAGAATTTTTCTCAAACATGAGCGAAAACTGGACGTTCTTGAAACTCCGATTCCTGATGAACCTGCACTTAATGCATCTGCTAAGGACCGGGAGGCTTATGAAGCTGCCCTTGAAAGGTCTTTAGATGTCACATGCTTGATGTTGGCATCCATGGTTCCTGAATTACAAAAACAATTCGAGGAAATGGAAGCCTATGACATCCTTGATCAGCTCCAAGCTATGTTTGGGAAACACGCTAGAACTGAACGTTTTGAGACTGTCAAGGCTATACTAGATAGCCAACTCAAAAAGGGCGATCCTGTTGGTCCCCATGTTCTCAAAATGAAGAGTCATTTTGAAAATTTGGAACGCCTTGGTGTTGAGTTTGGTGAAGAACTCGCCGTTGACATAATATTGCACTCCTTACATAATGGTTTTAACAATTTTATTCAAAATTACAATATGAATTCACTTGAGAAAAACATCAATGAGTTGCTTGGTATGCTCAAAATTGCTGAGCAGACTATTCCCACTGAACCAAAGAAAGAGGTTCTTATGGTTCAGAAAAAGAAGAATGTCTTCAAGAAAAGGGGAAAGCCACAGAAGCAAGTTAACCAAGGAAAAGGCAAAGAAGTTGTCAAAATCAAGGTGAAGTCTGGAGCTACTTCAGATCAAACTTGTTTCTATTGCAATAAGAAGGGTTATTGGAAGCGGAATTGTCCAAAATACCTCAAAGACAAGAAGGATGGAAACGTCGCTTCTACTTCAGGTATCTATGTGATAGAGATCAACCTTGCTTTCTCTTGTTCTTGGGTATTGGATACCAATTGTGATTCTCACATTTATGGAAATGTGCAGGGATTGCAGATAAGTAGAGAACTTGCTAAGTTGAAGTTGTACTACGCGTTGGAATGGAGCTAAAGTAGCTACATTAGCCGTAGTATCTTATTGTTTATCTTTACCTTTATGATTTTGTTATATCTTAATAATTGTTATTATGTTCCATCTAGGAATAGAAATTTGATTTCGACTTCGATGTTGGATTCTAAAGGTTTTACATTTGTAATAAAGAATGGTTCTTTTTCAATTTACAAAGATGAAATCTGTTATGGTATAGGGCGTTGTATAAATGACCTTTATATACTACATCTTGATAAACAAAACTATCACGTGGACAGTTCTAAAAGACTAAAATCAAAGGATTCTAATCATACCTATCTTTGGCACTGTCGTTTAGGACATGTAAATGAGAAACGCATTCAAAAACTCCATAAAGATGGACTATTGGACTCATTTGATTTTGAATCATATGAAGTATGCGAGTCTTGTTTACTTGGAAAATGACTAAATCACCATTTACTGGACATGGTGAAAGAGCTAGTGACTTATTAGGGATAATACATTCAGATGTATATGGTCCTATGAGTATCTCGGCTAGGGGAGGGTATGAATACTTCATTACTTTTACTGATGACTTAAGTAGATATGGATATGTCTACTTAATGAAACATAAATCTGAATCTTTTGAAAAGTTCAAAGAATTTCAGAATGAATTACAAAATCAACTTGGCAAGACGATTAAAGCCCTTAGATATGATCGAGGTGGTGAATATCTGAGTCAGGACTTTTTTTGATCATCTGAAAGTTGTGGAAAAGTTTCACAACGAACCCCGCCCGGAACCCCACAATTAAATGGTGTGTCTGAGCGATATGGTTCGTTTAATGATGAGTTTAGTCGATCTTTCTATTTCATTTTGGGGTTATACACTTCTAACAACGGCTCATGTTTTAAATCGTACTCCCTCCCAAGCTGTGGATAAGACGCCATATGAGTTATGGACAGGAAAAGTTCCTAAGTTGTCTTTCTTAAGGATTTGGGGTTGTCAAGCATATGTAAAACGTTTACAACCAAATAAGCTTGAACCTAGATCTAATAAGATCTTCTTTGTGGGTTACCTCAGAGAAACCAAGGGATATTACTTCTACAATCCTAGTGAGCATAAAGTGTTTGTGGCTCGCGAAGGTGTCTTTTTAGAAAGAGAATGGCTTTCTCAAAAGCCAAGTGGGAGAAATATTTCCTCTTGAAGAAGTTCAAGATGAGCAGCCTCAAATCACTCCTCTAGTGGGAGAGACTGTTTCTCCAATGATATGGGAGCTCGAGTTTTGGCACCCGTTGTACCTACTGAGGTGGTGGATGTCCTAGTTCGTAGGACTAGTGGGCAGAGTAAACCTCCAAGAAGAGATCCTATGGAGGGTTATATCGTTCATGAAAGTCATGAAGTCCTTATATTAGATAAGGAAGAACCTACAACCTATAAGGAAGCAATGGAGAGTTCTGACTCTGAACTATGGCTTGGAGCCATGAAATCTGAAATGGAGTCCATGTATGACAATCAAGTTTGGAACTTGGTTGACTTGCCTGAAGATGCTAGACTGATCGAGTGCAAGTGGATTTATAAGATAAAGACTGACTTGGATGGTAAAAGTCTTGTGTATACAAGAAACTCAGTGGGAGTATTTTTTGTTGTTTTCTTAGTTTTGTATGTGGATGGCATACTGATTGTAGGGAACAGTGTACGAATGCTTGAGTCTGTAAAGGCTTGGCTAATCTCTATGAAAGACCTTGGAGCGGCTCGGTACATCTTGGGCATCTGAATCTATAGAGATAGATCAAGACAGATGATTGGGCTTAGTCAAAGGACTTATATTGATAAGGACCTTGATAGGTTCAATATGACAAACTCTGAGAAAGGTTTTCATCCCATGTCTCATGGCGTATCTCTTAGCAAGAAGCAGTGTCCAATGACACCTAATGAGCTGGAGATGATGAGTAAGATTCCATACGCTTCAGCTATTAGATCTATCATGTATGCTATGATATGTACCCGACCAAATGTTTCGTGTGCTTTGAGCATGACGAACAGATACCAATCGTGTCCTGGTAATGACCATTGGACGACGATCAAGAATCTTAACGTACTTTAACAGGATTAAGGATACGTTCTTGGGTTTTGGAGGTGTATCTAAATCATGTGTAAAGGGTTACACGGATGCTAACTTTCTGATTGTAATCTAGTTACTTCTTTAATCTAAACGAAAACGATGTTAGTTGGAAGAGTTCCAACTGAACTAAAGAAAATTCTACAAATGATGTTAAGTAAACTATAGAAGCGTAAATTTTATTAGGTAACTATACCTAATAACTAAACCATTGTCTCAGTAAAATCATGAGATGTTTTAGTTGGGATATCAAGAGTTTAGATGTCAGTTTTGTGCATGAGATGCATATATTCATGATTATCCTTTTAAAGTATTGAACTTATTCATTTAATGATGGTTTAGAATTAAATGAAGTCCAAATTATAATCTATAAAGTCTATATAGGTTGTTAGATGTGATCTGACAAATGAACCCTATAATGTAAACTAGAGAACTTAGATTATTTTAAGTCCCTAGCCAGGTAGTTGAGTTGGACGCCAATTACCAGAAATGGTTAGAATGTTATTGATTGATGATCGTGTTCATAAACCATAGAGACATTGGATGTCTAGTCAATCGCATTGATAGAGATTGAGTATCTCTATTTGGACATGACCCTCTATTGAGTATTCTTTAAGAACACTAGCGTCATAAGAATATCTCAAATTGACTTATAAATAGAATCCTTAGACCTGAATTTCTCACTGACTTCGTATGTGAGAATTATTGTTCTTTGATGCAATCTAACGCCATGCCGTAAAAGGGGGCTATAAGGGTTGTACTCAGGAATTTTATGAATCACATAGCGAATAAAGGAGGGATAAGATGGGATTGTCATACCCTTTTGGGGTTGTTAGTCTTAAGCCACTCGGAGAGTTGAAACTGTAAAATGCATGGCCATGCTCAAATGGATTATGGAGATAATCATTTGTTATTCAGTTCATCTCATGAGTCCGAGGAACATGATCAGACCAAATAAGGATGATAGTTGTTCTTACCTTATGTTTGATCAAGACTTAAGTTGACAAAGGATTTGAGATTCCCAACTTGTTGGAGCAAGTGGGAGTTAGTGGGAGGAGTCCTACGACTCTAGTAAACTTGTTTCTTGAACAAGTGGGAGATTGTTAGAAATGTTCAATAATCAAGTGAATATTTTATATGTCGTTTAACGTATTAAGTCAGTATTTAACGAGACGTTAATTTAGTCTACATTGAGTAACGTTTATGTTTTACTAGAGACTAATAAACGTAACTGAACCGTTATTTGATAATGGTACGAGCTTAATGTCGCTAAACCTATTGGGTCACACTATATCAATGTGTGAGACCATTTTATGTGTTTGGACCTATATAAGTCTAGGTTCATGTAACTAATCTAGTAAGACTAGATATTAGTCATAATCCTCAATTTAATATAGTGGGTATATTAATTTGTTAATTTAATTGTGTAACTCCCTAAATATTATTGTTCTTAATTTTGTGCTATTAAGAGAATATTAATTCTTTCATAACCGAAATATTAAGTGCTTTTGAAGGCTTTTCCTATGGTCTCTTTAGTAGCACATTAAGTTACCTTACATAGTAATAACACCACATTATGGCTTTGAGTGGACATTACCGTGAGATTTCACATATAATGATATGTGATGATATTATTTGCTTTTTCTTTTAAGACTAAGAAACTTTACATATGTGGTTTTAACAAATTATAAGTGAGGCCAAATACAAGAGTTGTAGACACACAAAATTAGTTTAAGAATTGTTCTTAAACATCGTACTAGTATACGAGGTCTCACAAGACGTGGGTGGACTACACTAGAGGAACTTCATTTGCGGTTCTTGTCTCGTGGTTATATTTCGCTAGTGGATTCACGTTACAAAGGTATATTTTCTCATCCCGATATTTATTTGTTTCATCTCATGTCAATAATTGGATCTTGGGATGGTTTTAGTTTTCCGCATGTTAAAAGTTAACAGTACTAGAACCCTACATGGTTTTTTATCCAAAAGCTATGGAATCAATTGGGTATTGATTTAACCAAGTGTTTGGTTATTTATTGGGTATTTAAGATTAACTTAGTGTTGGCCCATTTAGTTTTGATGATAACGTAAACTTTAATAAACAAACATATTTTGTCTTTGAGATTGTTTTGATAGGTCAAATATCCGATCTTTATAAGGGTCGTTGATGGACCATTAAACGTTGAAAAGGGATTGCTAAGTAACTGTTCCAAGATCAAGTCAAAATTCGAAGATTGGTCAATCGGAGACAGTGCAGTGTTCCCAGAATCAACGGTCAGAGGAGTAGTCAACAAAAATAATTAGGAAAATAATTTTTATTTTTATTTTTCTTTTTTAGATTTGTTGTACGGGTAAATTAAGTCTAGAATGCACAAGGAAATGAGTTAAGAAATTAATTTAACTAACTCCAAAAATTATTCCTTAAAATTAGGATCTTAAAATAAGTTTTCTTAAATTGTCTTAGCAATTTTTAGCTAAAAGACAAGAAAACTTGGAGTAACTACCAAGCTTTCCTACCACTCTCACGCGGAAACTAACCCTCAACTCCCACTATCTTTGATCATGGGATTATGGGTAGTTTAGATCTAGAAATCTATATAAATGATTTTTCTACAACCGGCACAATTTGGTGATCATTTGAGAGAAAATTGTTTTTCCGAAAATATTGTGCCCAAAAATATTTCGTGAGGTTTACAAAATAGAGGAAATCTTGATTGATTTTAATTGCTAATTAATTTCAAGATTTAATCCTTGTGCTATTCTTGATATGATTCATCCATTTTAGATAAATCTTGTAAAGGGTTTATTTGAGAGTTTTTGTTATTTAGACTTGGGTAAGTCTAAAGGGTAGAGAGAAGAGAAACGGTAAGAGGTTACCGTGAGTAGAAGAGAAACGGTAAGAGGTTACCGTGAGTAGAAGAGAAACGGTAAGGAGTTACCGAGAGAAGAAAAAGAGTAGAGAGGAGATATTATTTTATGTAATAGAGGAGTGATTTACATAAAGTAATAGAGAAGAGAAATCCCTAGTGGGTCGTGGTTCTTTTTCCCACGTTAAATCTTGGTGTTCCTTTACAGTTTTCTTTTATATTGTCTTGAGTATTTTTGTTATTCAAATTCCGCAAGAAAAAGGGCTAAAAATACTCAAAGTGCGCAAGTAACAATTCACCCCCCCTCTTGTTACAGTTCATTGTCTCTAAGTGTTTCTACAATTGGTATCAGAGCCCTGTTCCTCATTTGATCAGGAAACCCTGAGAGCCGTATCTTGGTGTATTAGAGATGCAGAAAATGAACGAGCGCATGGAAGAAGGGTACTCTACTCAGAGACCACCAATGTTCGATGGCAAATTCTATACATATTGGAAAAACAGGATGGAGATCTTCATCAAAGCCGAAAATTATCAAGTTTGGAGAGTCATCGAAATTGGAGATTTTGAGGTAACAACTACCAACTCCAATAACGAGACTGTTCCCAAACCTATCACAGAATATGAGAAAGAAGATTTTCAAAAGATGGAAATGAACGCTCTTGCTATTAAATTGCTTCATTGTGGGCTAGGTCCAAATGAACATAATCGCATTATGGGATGCAGAACCGCCAAACAAATTTGGGATCTGCTGGAGGTTACCCACGAAGGAACGAGTGAAGTGAAGCGTTCCAAGATTGATTTGCTCATGTCCAAATACGAAAGATTTGTGATGGAACCTAAAGAAAGCATTCAAGAAATGTTTACAAGGTTCACGAATATCACGAATGAGCTTGTCTCCCTTGGAAGACTAATTCCCTCAGATGAACAAGTGCGAAAAATCCTAAGAAGCCTACCTCAAGATGATCGTTGGAGAGCAAAGGTCACAGCCATTCAAGAATCTAAAGATTTCACAAAGTTTAATCTGGAAGAGTTGGCTGGATCCCTTATGACTCATGAATTACATTTGGGAACAGCTGACAGTTCCAGGAACAAGGGTCTGGCTCTGACAGCAAACGATCAAAAAGAATCAGAAACTGACGAGGAAGAGGCAGCCTTGCTGGTACGTAGGTTCAGGAAGTTCTTCAGGAACAACAAGTATAAAAATCAGAGAAACAACAAAGAAAGAGGAACTTCAAATTCCAAAACATATGAATGCTACAAATGTGGAAGTACCGAGCATTTAATCAAGGATTGTCCACTTTGGAAGAACGAGAAAGGTAAAGGGAAAGCAAGAGAAACAGGAAGACAACCTACAAAAGGAAATTTCAACAAAGCCGATTTACGCAAAGCCATGATAGCTGCATGGGGAGAATCCGAAAGCGAGACCGAAACAGAAACTCTTGTTGAAGAAGAAGAAGTAGCAAATCTTTGTCTCATGGCGACACATGATGAAAAGGCTAAAGGAAAAGAGGTACTGTCTACTGATCCATTTTCTGATTATTTATTTAAATTGGATAAACATAGATTAATTAACATGATCTTAGAATCTCACGAAAATTTGGAAAAAACAAACAGCCATCTGTCTCAAAACTGAAAAAGACCTTAAAGCGTGTAAAGACCAAATATCCTACCTTAATTCTTTTAGGTCCGATGTGCAAACTCGATTCTTTGAATTGCTTGATAATAATGTGATGTTAAAAGAAGCTATAGAAAAGGTTAAAGAAGAAAACATCATGATAAATATTGAATTAAATCAACTTAAGCAATTTGAGATGGAAGTAAATTACGAGTCTAATAAAGAAATTAAATGTGTCCTTTTACAAATGAAATTAGACCTAGAATCCGCCTTAAAAGAAAATGATCGACTTAAGCTTGAATTAAATTCAAGAGAAAAAGGGAAAATCAAAGAAGTTCCCAAATGGATTCTTAATGCTAGAACCAAAGGAACCGAAGGTCTAGGATATGACAAGCATGATAAAAAGAAAAAGGTCTACGTTGATCTCCCAAGTAACAAAGTCTGTTCCTTTTGTGGCAAAACTGGGCACCTGAAACATCAATGTTTAAAAAGGGAACAGCATAACAAAACGAACCAAATATATGTCGATAGAGTTTGGATTAAGAAATATGATTCTTGTATAATCGACATGGAACCCAAGGATGGCTGGGTTCCACCCTCTAACAACTAAATTCGTTTTGCAGGTTCTAGTGAGGGGGAACAGCTCATAGTATCTCGACAGTGGCTGTTCCAAGCACATGACAGGCGATAGATCAAAATTTCTCTCACTAGAAGCCTATGATGGAGGAACGGTGACCTTTGGCGACAACATGAAAGGTGAAATCATTGCAAAAGGCAAGATAGTAAGGTCAAGTTCCCATGCTATAGATAATGTATTTTTGGTCGAGAATTTAAAGCACAATCTTTTAAGTATTTCTCAACTTTGCGACAAAGGTAACTCTGTAAACTTTACTTCTGATAAGTGCATCATTTCTAGGAACGACACAGGAGACATCATTCTGGAAGGAATCAGAAAAGGGAACATCTACGTGGTGGACCTGCACACTGTTCCTAAAACCAGTCTAACATGTCTGAGCGTTATAGAAGATGACCCTCTTCTTTGGCATAAACGATTAGGTCATGCTAGTTTTTCATTGCTTAATAATTTACGATCTAAAGACCTAGTAAGAGGATTACCGTCCCTAAAATTTCAAAAGAATGAAGTATGTGATCCTTGTGCTAAAGGAAAACATGCAAGGTCATCCTTTAAACCTAAAAATGTCGTGACCACCTCAAGACCACTTGAATTAATTCATATGGATCTTTGTGGACCTATGAGAATACAAAGTCGCAGCGGTAAGCGATATGTTTTTGTTATAGTTGATGATTACAGTAGATTTACATGGACTTTAATTTTATCTAGCAAAGACGAGGCCTTTGATGAATTTGTTGCATTCGCTACTAAAATTCAGAAATCTAGTAACAATCAACTAGTCCACATAAGATCGGATCATGGTAAAGAATTTGAAAATTCAAAATTTATGGATTATTGTAATGAGCATGGTTTAAGTCACAATTTCTCCGCACCTAGAACACCACAACAAAATGGTGTGGTTGAACGTAAGAATAGAACTTTAGAGGAAATGGCTAGAACTATGTTGATTGCTAGTGGTTTACCTAGAAATTTTTGGGCCGAAGCCGTTAATACTGCATGCTATATATTAAATCGCATTTTAATTAGACCTATCACTTCTAAGACCCCCTACGAATTATTTAAAGGAATTAAACCTAATATTTCATATTTTTCGAGTCTTTGGATGTCGATGTTTTGTGCATGTTAGTGGAAAACGAAATATAGGTAAATTCGATGAAAGAAGTGATGAAGCGGTATTTCTTGGCTATTCATCTCATAGTAAAGCATATAGAGTTTATAATAAGAAAACCATGTGTGTTGAGGAATCTGTTCACATTATATTTGATGAAACTAACTTTATGACAAGTGAACAAGAAACAGGTGATTTTAAAATAGGTCTTGCCGATTTAGATGATGAAGAAAATATACAAAAGGAGCAAGATCAAGAACAACAACAGGTTCAGAATGCTGAACCAAATCAAGAACAGGAGCCACAGGCAGAACAGGAACAGCCTGCAATTCCTAATCCGATTATCCCAAGAGAAAATCAAGAAGAAAGAAATGATGGTGAACCAGATCAGAATCAAGTCAATGAGCCTGCTTCCACGTCTGTCTCCACAAGAGACTTTGTTCCAAGACCGTGGAAACACCAAAAATCACATCCACTTGACTTGATCATAAGCGACATGAACAAAGGAATACAAACGAGGTCACAAATGAGAAACTTTTGTGCACACTTTGCTTTTCTTTCAACAATGGAACCCAAGAATCATGAAGAAACCTTACAAGATTCGGATTGGGTGGTAGCAATGCAAGATGAGTTGAATGAGTTTGAAAGAAACAAAGTATGGCACTTGGAACCTAAACCGAAGAACAAGAAGATTATTGGACTGAAATTGGTATTCAGGAACAAGCTGGATGAACATGGAACAATCGTAAGAAACAAAGCAAGGTTAGTGGTAAAAGGTTACAATCAACAAGAAGGTATTGACTATACTGAAATTTTTGCTCCCGTAGCTAGATTAGAAGCTATTAGAATTCTTATTTCATTTGCTGCTTTCATTTATTTTTAATTATATCAAATGGACGTAAAATGTGCATTCTTAAATGGGTTTCTAGAAGAAGAAGTGTTTGTGGAACAACAACCTGGCTTTGAAAACCTAACTTCTCCGGATCACGTCTTCAAGCTTGACAAAGCTCTTTATGGGCTAAAACAAGCTCCTAGACAATGGTACGAGAGATTATCTAAGTTTTTGATTGATAACAAGTTCATACGTGGTAAAATAGATAAAACCTTATTCTTTAAAAATAAAGGTTCGAATATTTTAGTAGTTCAAATATATGTTGATGATATTATTTTTGGTGCTACTAATGAATCATTATGTAAGGAATTTGCTGACCTAATGAGTAATGAATTTGAAATGAGCATGATGGGAGAATTAAATTTCTTCCTTGGTTTGCAAATTAAACAAACTGCTAACGGTATATACATTCATCAACAAAAATATATAAAGGAACTTCTAAAGAAATATGGACTAGATAATGCTAAGACAAACATACACCCATGGCCACTAACATTAGGTTAGACGAAGACGCTAACGGTATTAACGTTGACCAAACAATGTATAGAGGCATGATAGGATCACTACTATACTTAACAGCTAGTAGACCCGATATATCTTTTAGTGTTGGTTTGTGTGCTAGATTTCAATAAAATCCTATTGAATCACATCATACGGCAGTTAAAAGAATTCTAAGATATTTAAAGGGAACAGATGACTTATCCCTATTTTATCCGAAAAGTGATGTCTATGACTTGAAAGGGTATAGTGATGCAGATTATGCAGGTGATCTTGTGAATAGAAAAAGCACTTCAGGAATGGTACAGTTTCTTGGATCTTGTTTGGTATCATGGAGTTCCAAGAAACAGAACACAGTAGCTTTATCCACTGCAGAAGCTGAATACGTGGCAGCAGCAGCCTGCTGTTCCCAAATGCTTTGGATTAAACAACAGCTAAGAGATTTTGGTATTAAACTTGAATGTGTTCCTATTTATTGTGATAATACTAGTGCTATTTGCATTTCAAAAGATCCAGTGCATCATTCTAGAGTTAAGCATATTCATATTAGACACCATTTTGTTAAGGATAACGTAGAGCATAAAAATATTATTGTCAAACATGTCAATACTAGTGATCAAGTTGTAGATATTATGACCAAACCGCTTCCAAGAGAACAATTTGAAAAGATGAGGTTGGAGCTAGGTATGATCAATCTTCACTAAAGTTTAATGCTAGTATTACTCCTCAAAACATCTTGAAAAATCGGAAGGGTTCAATCAACCACAACAACCAAGATTGATTATTCAATCATTGCGAGATTTGGGTATGCTTCTATTTAAATTTATGTCTTAAACTTAATCTTGATTGCTTGCATGTTTGAACTGATTAGACCAAGTAGCATAAGTTATTTTATATTATATATTATTATTATATTATTACCCACATATTATAAATTATTTTCAAAAAATCACAAAAATATTTTATTTTTCACAAATTCCAGCATTTTATTTTTTTATTTCGGTGAGCCAACATTATTTTATAAAATGGAAGACGGATCATCGATGTGTTTCGGAAAGTAGTTATCTAAATCGACATATTCAACGAACTAAGCTTAATTTATAACTACCCTTACATCTCCTAAAGTCGTTAAACCCATTTTCCAACTTCAACCTTCACCAATTCATCTCATCATCACCATGAAATCTCCCAAGACTTCATCTAAACCGAAAACAACAAAACCCATGCACGTCGGCACGAAAAGGACTTTTTCTACCACAAAAGGAAGCTCATCTTCAAAACCCGCAAAGAAGGCCAAGGTAGTAGATCCTGATTGTGCTGAGGAGGTTTGTTAATGTGTATCTTTTAGAAGTTTGGAGTCCCATTGGATGGGCTAGAATTTCCCATGAGTGCTAATAATAAGATCAGTGAGAGGTGCCTTACAAATTTGCACCTCCAATTAAATGAAAAGGGGATTCTAGAGCATGTCGTTGAGGAGGTTGAAGTAAGTTCTGATGCAGAAGTGGAGGAGAAAGTAGAAAAAGAAGAGGAGGAGGAAGTAAAAGAAGAAGAAAAAGAAGATCAGGAGGATGTTCCCACTGCCACTACTGAGGCAGAAACTGATAGGGAACAGGAGGATGCTGTGAGTGAGGGGGAACAAGTTGAGGGAGAGGGAGAAAAGGAACAGGAAGATGATGAGGACCTTCATGTGCCTCTAAAGAAAATCAAGAAAACTTCTGTGCTCACACCACGAAAGAGCAAGAGGTTGGCTTCCAAAAGTTCCTCGAGCCAACATGATGACATTACTTCTCCAACCCCACCATCACCAAAACCAGACTCACCCACACCAGTTGACATTCCATCATCACCACCATCACCAATTCCCACTTCACCTACACCTACTGGTTTTGATAGGGATGACTCACCTTTTCCTCCAACTCCCATTGATCTTATCCTTGGCAAATTTGATTCCTTGCAGTCTCAACTCATTGCGTTTCAAAGTGAAGTTCGTGCCTCTTTATCTACCATTGCTGAGCAACTCACCGACATGGAAACACGTCTTGGTGCGAAGCTTGACACAGTGGAGGTGCAAACTGCATTTGTTGATGAGGAGCCTGCTGCTTGATCCCTCCTGCTTCTGTTTTCATTAAAAATTTAATGTTTGGTTGGCCCATTTTATATGTAATCTTTAAACAATATTTTCTTTTGCTTTTAATGTACCAAGCTGGGGTACAAAACAATTTATGTTTTGCTTATGCTACTAACTAACCCACAACTTTTTCATCCGTTATATCATCTTTATTTTCCATCCCCATGGTCTATGATGTTTGAATGTGTGCTTTCTTGATTCATGTTTTGGCATTTATTTTCTTAGTCTGCTGCTTACTATCTTAATTTGTCTAATGCTTGCCTTAGAGCTGTGGATTGATTCACACCCCTACTTTTTGATTGATGCCAAAAGGGGGAAGAGTAGCAAACAAACTTAAATGAATGCTTGTGAATGCTTATGTTTTTGCTTAATCTTGAAAATTGATTATTAATCTTGAAAATTGATTCTCTGTTTTGTTCTAAAACCTAAGACTTTAGATTATTTTAGTTTGTTCTATGTACTTAAGGGGGAAGAATAGCAATTTGTTGACTTACTGTTTTGATATTCTTACACTTCATATGAAATGAATTACTTGTCTTATGAAATGATCATCATGGGAGTACTTATGGATAATTTGATTAATTGTTGTTTGATATGATTTATTAAATATCACTTCGTTTATCTTTGATTCTTAAAACTCATGATATTTTTGATTTACTTAGATTGTTGTGCGTCTTATCTTATGTTTTTGTGTTTCTTATTTTATGTTTTTCGTTTCTTAGTTAATTTTCTTAATTTATAAGTTTTTATTAGTTAGTTATTTTTATGTTTTGTCTTGTTTTAAATTTAAAAACTTAAGTCATGTTTAACCACATGATTTTCGGAAAAAGTTTTAAAAATTTTATTTATTACATGAGAGTTTAGTGAATTATTTGTAACGATTTAATTTACTAAATTTAGTTGAATGTGTGTTAATCTCAAGCATGTTCATTATATTTGTTTTACTCTATTTTTCATTAAGTTTGTTTATAAAGTTTGTCATCATCAAAAAGGGGGAATTTGTTGGCCCATTTAGTTTTGATGATAACGTAAACTTTAATAAACAAACATATTTTGTCTTTGAGATTGTTTTGATAGGTCAAATATCCGATCTTTATAAGGGTCGTTGATGGACCATTAAACGTTGAAAAGGGATTGCTAAGTAACTGTTCCAAGATCAAGTCAGAATTCGAAGATTGGTCAATCGGAGACAGTGCAGTGTTCCCAGAATCAACGGTCAGAGGAGTAGTCAACAAAAATAATTAGGAAAATAATTTTTATTTTTATTTTTCTTTTTTAGATTTGTTTTACGGGTAAATTAAGTCTAGAATGCACAAGGAAATGAATTAAGAAATTAATTTAACTAACTCCTAAAATTATTCCATAAAGTTAGGATCTTAAAATAAGTTTTCTTAAATTGTCTTAGCAATTTTTAGCTAAAAGACAAGAAAACTTGGAGTAACTACCAAGCTTTCCTACCACTCTCACGCGGAAACTAACCCTCAACTCCCACTATCTTTGATCATGGGATTATGGGTAGTTTAGATCTAGAAATCTATATAAATGATTTTTCTACAACCGGCACAATTTGGTGATCATTTGAGAGAAAATTGTTTTTCCGAAAATATTGTGCCCAAAAATATTTCGTGAGGTTTACAAAATAAAGAGAGGAAATCTTGATTGATTTTAATTGCTAATTAATTTCAAGATTTAATCCTTGTGCTATTCTTGATATGATTCATCCATTTTAGATAAATCTTGTAAAGGGTTTATTTGAGAGTTTTTGTTATTTAGACTTGGGTAAGTCTAAAGGGTAGAGAGAAGAGAAACGGTAAGAGGTTACCGTGAGTAGAAGAGAAACGGTAAGAGGTTACCGTGAGTAGAAGAGAAACGGTAAGGAGTTACCGAGAGAAGAAAAAGAGTAGAGAGGAGAAATTATTTTATGTAATAGAGGAGTGATTTACATAAAGTAATAGAGAAGAGAAATCCCTAGTGGGTCGTGGTTCTTTTTCCCACGTTAAATCTTGGTGTTCCTTTATAGTTTTCTTTTATATTGTCTTGAGTATTTTTGTTATTCAAATTCCGCAAGAAAAAGGGCTAAAAATACTCAAAGTGCGCAAGTAACAATTCACCCCCCCCTCTTGTTACAGTTCATTGTCTCTAAGTGTTTCTACACTTAGGGTTGTTATTAATTCTTGAAGTGGGGTTATATTGATTGTAGATATTATTGGAATAGAAGAATTCATGTTCCTTTGTGTTAAAGTTTTTAGAAGGTCTTTTTGATGGATCAATTGAAATATTACCAAGAAGGAGCTATTTTGACGGTCCATCCAGATAGCCATTGAAGAACAACAATGAAAGTGGATTTTGGTTTTCAGTTTTGAAGATGTGTGATTGTGTGGAAGTTAAATTTGCTCATTAAAGGTAATCTTACAAACACTATTATCTTTTAAATTTAATTTATTTATTATGAAGTTCAAATTATGTTTTGTATATTGTACCATGAAAATGAGTTATGATTATTGATTTTAAAGAAAATCAAGTGATTTATTGATTAGTTTTATATTGAAATGTTCAACATTCACAACAACAAAATATGGAGTTTCTAGACGCTTGTTTATAGACACTTATGCAACTGTCGAAAAAATTAAAACGGAGCTTTTTGACAGTTTATTTTAGACTATGAAAAGCGTCGCAAAAACACTTAAAAAGCCTCTAAAACCCCCAAAAAACTTTAGGCGGTTGTTTTCCTCTCAACCTAAAAAGAGAAAACACAAATGAAACCCTAAATGACCCTTCTCTATCCCGAATAGGCGAATACCCTAAAAAATATTCAGCTTGCTGCTAATACCCTAACTCCCTCCTCTTCTTGCCCTAATAATTCCGGCGGCTATCTAATACCCTAACTCCTCTTCTTTCCCTAATAATTCCGGCTCCTAAACGTCCTCTTCTTTCTCCTTTATCAGTGATAAATGGCGATATAACCCCCTTTTCTTTCTCCTTCATGAGCGAAAATGGGAGCCAGTGCAGAATGGAATTTGCATTTTCATATCAGCAATTGAGAATTGGAGCAATTCGGAGCATATCCTAGTAAATAAAGACCCAAAAAATTTCAAGATTAAGAAGATCAGTAAACATTCGTGGCCTGTGAGGTATGATTAATACTCCATAGTTTCTGAACATTAATTATCTTTGCCATCAAAAAAAGATTTAATTTGACTGTATTTTCAACATATTTCATCCTCCTAAACGTTTCCAAAATAGGTTTTTGTTGTTCAAATATCTTTTTAAAGTTCTTCATCTTCTTTAATTTGATTGTTTTTGATTCTGATTGACTTTACGATTCGGAATGTTGTGTTATTTTCGATGCAAGTGAAAAAATAGGTTTAAGATGCCGGAACTCACAAATTCACTGGTAAAAGGCCTGCAGTCGTGACCAGTGCTTTGTTTGAACAATCAGGAAGATCTGGTCAAATGGTACGAAATTTAGATTAGTGCTTTGTTTCATTTTGCTTCCCTTCTATCTTTTATCTTTCTTTTTGAAAAGCTCATTTCTTGGTTAGCCAACAAAGTCAGATGCAGAGTGATTGCATATTGTACACGTGAAGGCATATTCTTCCTTGTTCTATATGAAGTTGTGTAATTTTGTGGCCATGTTTGCTATGGTGGAAATTTGTGGATATATGATGTTTAATATAAAGAAACTTTACGTGCTACTTTGTAAATCCTACATGAATCATCCCAGAATTTTTCGATTGGTTTTGTGCCACATTCTCTCTTTTAAACTGTTAAATATAACTGTCTTTGTGATGTTCTGTTCCATAAGACTACTGGATACACACTTAGAATGTCACTTTACAAATTCAGTGTCAAATCTTTTACAATTGCTCGACTTAAATTCAGTGTCAAATCCTTTTTTTTTTTGTTATCTTTACTATTTGCTTTCAGTTTCAAGCTCTTGTTGGATTTGAGATGATTAGTGAACTAATCTTGGATTTGAGATGATTATTGAACTAATCTTGCATTCGAGCTATTTTTAGGTATTATTTGATTTAATTATAAAAAATATAAGTAGCCATGACATTAATTTAAGGGTAGGTTTTTTCTTGCATCTTTGTTTTCTATCCTTTGATTTTCTCTTAAATTTCTTCGGTTTCCTTTCTTCTTTTGTTAAATTTCAAAGTTTGAGAAAGCTTCACTGCAAAATCAGCCTGCTACGGCTCTTAAGAAACCAACAATCGATTGAACTAGGCGAGGTGTGGATGAATTGTGTGCGAACAGATAAATCTGATGATTGTGATGACAATGTGATGGACGCTTGTGATATTTGTTCCCATCATTCTTCCCTTGAAATTGTTTGTTGTGCAAAAGATAGTGTCTTATCAACTAGTAATTTGTCCCTGTAAATGACTGTTAGCCTTTGACTTAATTACATTTTCTTCAAGCCATACAAAGTAATGGCATATGTTTGCTATGCTATATTTGCTATTGATGCTTTATATTGATCTGGTTGTTGCTGTGTTGTTGCTTTGGTTGCTTAGGTTGAATAAAATGGCATATGCATGATTGCTGCTGAAATTCTATTAAGTAATTAGCAAACTTATAATTTTAAAATCCAATATAACAATATGAGTTAAGCAAAGATAAGGCAAAGAGAATATGCATGTGACGCTTATATCTTTGGGTATGTTTATAGTCTTCCTCACTTAAACTATCAAAAAAACAAAGGTTTACTCTTGTGTGTGTGTGCGACCTGTGCGTGTGTTTTCTTATAAGGTTAGCTGTCTCTTTATAAGTTTGCTTCCCTTAATCTTTTTGACTTATTAACTTAAGGAAATATGTGTTGCTAATTTGTCAACAATATGTTAAGACACAATTGTTTTACACTTAACAAACATGGCTAACTTCTCTATGGACTGTCTAGCACTAGAAGCTCTATTGCTTTGTTGAGTAAGTCTTTGTGTGTTTCTATTTCTCTTCATTTCTACCCACATTTTCAATTAGAGTTTTGTTTTCTGAAATTGATGTTGTATTTTTTCTTATTGTTGTAATTAGAATTGGTCGTGCTTTGCTTTGGAAAAAGTTAGGAGAATTGGAACTATTACAGACCAGCAATTTGTTTTATATTTTCATTCATTTTACATGTTATGAAATCCAGAAGACATACATCTCCTCCAATAGCATATAATGAATTGGTACCTATCTACACTTAACTTTCCGCTGCTGAATTGCTATTGAGTATGCATTTGTGGTGTTCTATATCTGGTATTGTTCTACCTATGTTTAGTTCAACTATTTTCATTGCGGCTGTCTGATAGCTCTACTGGTCTGACTTTGTTTGTATGTTGCTAGATCTATTATTTTGCACAGTAGGACAGATCAATTAGTGACTTCCCTACTGTTGATGCTGCTTTGTTTGACAATAATGCTGCTTAAATTTATTGATCTATTTTCTTGAAATTTATATTTGTTGCTTTTGTCTTGGAATTTTATTTGTTGTGGCTCTTATCACTGTTGCTGTCTCGTCCCGCTATTGGTTTTGTTTAGTTGTTGTATAGATGTTGTCATTGTTTTGTTATTGATCTATTATTGTAAAATATTTTGATTTAGAAAGTATATAATTATTAAAATATTGTTTTTGAATGCAGGAATGTCAGCATAGTGTGCATGACGACGTCAATTGAATTGAGATAGCAAGACGTTGTACGTACAACATTATTGCAAGTCAAATCATATACTTAAGCATCATCAATCATCCTAAATGCAAAACTATTTGTTGTCGTATTTATTGTACCTATTAGTATTTATACAATTTTATTCTTGAATAAAATTCCTTTAAATCTTTTTTGGAATTTCTGGTTATTATACAATTTTGATATATTCTTTATGTTTAAATTATTTCTTAATTTTTAATTTGGTATAATTTATTTCATTTAAGCGTATAAAATATTAAATATCATCCGACACTTGAAACCGTCTAAAAACTTTGGTATATACCACGCTTTAAAGCGTTGAAGATATTTAGTATTTTCCACGCTTTAAAGCGTCTAAAAATCCTGAAAAATTGTAGCATGGATTTAAGCTAAATATTTCGTATTTTCGACGCTTTAAAGCGTCGAAAATACTTAATATTTTCTACGCTTTAAAGCGTCGAAAATGGTGAAATAGCAGTTTGATTTTAAGGTGCGAAATCTTATTTTCCACAGTTAAAAGCGTCGAAAAAATTCATTTTATGGACGGAAATAAGCGTCTAAAAAAAAGCGTCGAAGATTTGTGACTTTATTTTTTTCGACGCTTAAAACCGTCGAAAAAACCAATGTTTTTTCCGTCGAAAATCTCCGTGTTTTTTTGTAGTGATTGAAACATGTCCGTTATTGGGAATTGGCAACGGATATTTATATCCGGATTATTATGAAATCCTATAGCTTGATAATAGGTAAAGGTTATTCGGATCGGTCTCGAGCGCCCGGTCCCGTTTCGTTCTTGCAAGAACCGTATTTCGGTGATGACGATCACCCGTATTCTCAGGATATAGATCAAGCCTACTTCCTGACGTTCCATATATTCCCACGTTTTTAATTGCTGTTATATTATTGTTTTAATATGAGTTTTTAATATATACGGTTGGTATATAAAGTTTTGTTTGTTTCGCAAATGAACTCATATGTTTCATTTGTCGTATTTTGAGTTCGCTATTTACTTGTAAAGTAATAGCCGTATTTTGACTTTCGCTATTAACTTGTAAAGTTATAGCCGTGTTTTGATTCGCTTTGAACAAAAGGTTCTTTGCCATATATATGTCGATACCAAACGGTCTTTTAAAAGAGTTTGGGTTTTGATAATATAATGTATTATCACTACAACAAACTTAGCTTTTTGCGACATTAGATTTAGTGACATTAAAAAAATGCCACTGATTCATATTTTTAGTGTAATAATTATTGGTTTTTATTTTAAGTTCAACCATAAAGTGATTTAGCTGCACTTAATTTAATCTTTAGCGGCATATGTAATTGTCACTATAGTCTATAATGACATTTATAAGAAATGTCACTATATCCTATGTCGCTAAAAGATTTAGTGTTACATTTTAATATGCTGCTAAAGGCTCTAATAAATGTCACTAAATCCTCTATATACACTATAAGAAATTTGAAATAGCGACATTTAAATTAAATGTCGCTAAATATATCCCACTAAAAGCAAATTATGTTGTAGTGTATAAGGAGTTACCAAAAGAGCAAACGATAAAATGGGAGATGTTTGTTAATGACTTGTATATAAATGTAATAGTTTGTTGGATTACTGAACAATTCAATTGTTGACAGTCTTTGATGGGGCCTATCCCTTACGGGGGATAGATCCATTTTCAGGTTGCATCTTATGTGGAGAGATGTCTACATGTGTTATGTGATACGTGCGAGGCGAGGACTTCTTTTTGAAGCACATTTTGTAAATTCGATATTCGTATATTAACTTGTAATTATTTTATAATGTTTTGTAAATAGTATTCACTTATTTAATGTAAAAGTTTTAAATACTCTGATACTAGTTTGCTGTGGCTATCGAGGTACAAGTCGGATTCAGCTCAGACTTTTATAAGTCTTCCGCTGTGCTTTGTAGACAGTATTATATTACTGTTTATGCTGGTTTGGGGCAGTTTCACACACTTTCCTTAAGTTAAACCATAACACATACATACAACTACTACCACACTTAGAATACCACAAACATCATGAACATCCATCACGTACCATAACATGGTAAAAGCACACAAAATAGGACAACATACATAATCTATCCAGAAACGTGACTTAACACTGTCAAACTGAAAATCGAACTTCACCGTTGCGTTCGGAAGGCATCAAAACCCCTAGGTACCAATTTTCATGATTTATAACAAAGTATAAGTATTTTTAACTTAATTTAAAAGCCAAAATGCTCCAAAAACACCCTTTTTCAACCATTTTCAAAACCTACAGGATTTTGTCAATTTTTATGAAAAATACATACAAATTCCAATGTTCACATTTCCCATTAAATTCATATCATCAAAATCATAAACAAACCATTCATCAACACATTAAAATTTACATACCTCACCAAAATAATTCCTTATACTACAACACAAATTTCTCCATGAACAACCCTACTTTATACATATATATATATATATATATATATATATATATATATATATATATATATATATATATATATATATATATATATATATATATATATATATATATATATATATATATATATATATATATATATATATATATATATATATATATATATATATATATATATATATATATATATATATATATATATATATATATATATATATATATATATCTATATATATATATATATATATTTAGGATCAAATGAGAAGGATTCTAAAATGAGAAGGATGAGAAGGATTTTGTTTGATTTTTTTAGTTACTATGTATTTTAAAAAGATACTTATGTTATAAAAAAAGAACACTTTAAAATTTATGTCATAGTTACTTTTTCTGCGTAACATAGTGACTTTTACACTTATGTGTTTTTTGACTCAATCGTGTCCTTAGATTTTTTTTGTTTTAGTGAAATCAAGGGTGTAGAATCCTTCTTACCCTTCTTATTTCACCCCCTTCTCATTGGATCCCTCCCCTATATATATATATATATATATATATATATATATATATATATAATATAGATATATATATATATATATATATATATATATATATATATATATATATATATATATATATATATTATATATATAATAGATATATATATATATATATATATATATATATATATATATATATATATATATATATATATAATAATATATATATATATATATAGATATATATATAATATATATATATATATATAATTATATATATATATATATCTATAATACATATATATAGATATATATACATATATATATATATATATATATATATATATATATATATATATATATATATATATATATATATATATATATATATATATATGTCCCACTAAAAGCAAATTATGTTGTAGTGATATGCAATTTATGAGCGTGTGTGAGAGAGATAGATAAGTTTACCAACTAGTCTCTAATATTGTCTTTTATCTGTAAATTTTTCTTCTTAATCATCTAAAAACCATAACTAGTAACAATAGGTGTCTTTGCAGGCTTACAATCGACTATGCATGTTTCTGCTAGCAAGTCAAGAATGTACTTCCTTTGGCTAATGAAGGTATAAATATAAAAACCCTAAAAATAAGTACAACTGATAGTTGGCTGCTGCGACACATTCTAATTTCTCACAATTCACAAATGCAAAACCCTAAACATTACTCTCTCCTCTCTCAAAGTCTCACCTCTAATAACTTCTCTGCTACACTCCATCAACAAAGCAACTCACAAATTGTTCGTCACTTTACAATGCAAGTCTAATGGTTTGATTTCTTTATTTTTTTTATTATAATTACAATTTTAGTCTATGATTTCATTTTTCCTTTTATTTTCAGAGAGCTACATTTCATTTTTTTTTTTTTTTGTTTATGATTTTGTTCATTTTAGTCTCTCTCTCAAAGATTATTTATCACCTCACCATGAACGAATTTTTCTGATTTTGTTATTGATTTCGTTTTTGTTTATGGTTTTCTAGATATTGTTTATAATTTCATTTCATTCTCATTTTTTGATTTTAACCTTTTTAATATGTTTCATTTATTTAGAGTTATATTTTCTGGTTTAATATGGAATTTCATTTTTTGGTCATGATTTTTGGTTTTACTTTTGTTTAGGTTGAATTTCCAGAAGAAGAATTGAAAATAAGAGAGATAATTTGCATACCCATCTATCAAGCCGGAATTCAAGCTGGAGATGCTTTTGGGAACTTTATTATCTTTAACATGGCATTCAAACTAATTGTTACTGATTTTGGCAATGGAAAATTTGCGAAGAATAATCTCAACTATCATCCGTTGGCCAAAAATAATCCCAACTATCGATTATTTTTTAATAATCCTAACTATTCATTGAATTTGCTCAAAACAGTCTCACACCCTCAATTGGGTGATATTGCAGTTGCTTCTACTTTGAGCAGGGATAATGTTTCTATTTATGATGAAAGTGATGAAGAAGGGACACATGTTGCGAATGAGTACACATATTAGAAGGAATTCAAAGGTACTGTGGGACTGTTTTGAGCCAATTCGATGAATAGTTAGGATTATTAAAAAATAAACGATAGTTGGGATTATTTTTGGCCAACGGGTGATAGTTGGGATTATTCTTGGCAAATTATCCTTTTGGCAATTGTATATTCTATTGCATATGATTTAGATTTTTAAGAACTATGATCATGTATTCCTAGTTTTATATAGACTTTCATTTTCATTTTAATTTGTAAGTACTAGAAATGTTTGTGTAGTGTTTTTGATTTTAACATTAATTTGATACTACTTTAGCCTGAAAAAATGATTTTAAGATATTCAGTTCATTTAGGATTTTCGGTTAAATCGGTTTTTTGATTCAATTTGGATTGGTAAAAAAAAATTCTGTTCGGTTCAATTTGGTTTTAATAAAATGTAATTTGGATTTGGATTGAAAATATCAACGCCGAATTTAATTCGGTTTGATTTGGTTTTGTATCAAAACCAAACCAAACACCGAATTTACACCCCTACTTGATGGTGTATACCCATCTGCATCCAGTTGTCTCTTTTCCCTAATGCAACTCACACTTCTTCCACATCTTATTTTTGTCAAGAGCAGAGATATCTTCTTTTAATGCCTTTTTTCAGTTCGGATCCCCAAAAGTTTCTTCAAAATTATTAGGCACAATACTAGAATAAAGAAAAATATTTAACGCCACTACTATTTTTGAAAGAGCCTCATTATTCTCACTATTTACTGGATATCGAGACCTTTATGCCTCAAATTCAATACCATACCTCATCGTAGGAATCTCCCTTATACTTCTAGGTGGTAACTCATACCTGTTTGGTATCTCGACATTAAGCATATCATTAAGCAAAAATCATTAGTCAATAGTACATCATTAGACAATATATCATCTAAGTTTGGTCATTTAAAAGGGAAGTCTAATGATGGTCTTTAACCACTAAGGTTACAACATTGGTGTTAGTGATGTCAATCAAAATTTATTTTCCATTTCAGGTAAGATTTTGGCACATAATGAACTCCATATGGTGAGCCGGTTATAGGTTACCGGAAAACACCATTGACTCTGATACCATGAAAAAATAAATAATGCAGAAATTGGGTGTTTAGCCAGTGAATATTAATTTTAATATTGATTATTCAAAGAAACACTAGCTCCGATTTATAGAATGTTAAGAGGAGTAATTTAGGACATAAAAATAAATAATAGGATAATTCAAAATAGTTAATATTCCTAAATATATACTTCATATATATTCCTAAAGAAGACACAAAGTCGTACGAGTGAAGGCGAAAGGTTGAAATCATTAACATGTTTTAATTATGTTTATTACATTGTTTATTCGATAGATCCTAGTTATGCCTAGCTATCTTTGTATTTTCATTTCCTTATAACTCTAGAGATGATCCTCTTCTTTTATAATTAAGCTTCACATGAATAAAATTCATTCTTTAGATTTTTATTTTTGAAGTGAACCTGGGATAATATTATCATAAATCAAGTTTAGCAGGTTTGAAGACCTTGGGGGAAAGGAGCCATACAAATATTTTCATTGACTACACCCGTATCCCATCTAGCGACAGAGTGGGCTACCGAATTGCCTTGTCTCTTAACAAAGCTACAACAATAAAGAAGATGAAGTGGAGAAGAGCCTACCACATTGGACTCTACTGCTTCTATCACACTCAAGGAATCTCCCTCCATATGCACACCTTCAAAACCATGTCTAGCAGCAACTTGAAGGCCAAATAAGGCAGTTGCTGCTTCACTAACAACTACTGGCAATCTAGCCTTTACTCTACGAACACCCGCAACAAGGATTCGACCTTCATGATAACAAAATACCACCCCCAAACAACGGATTGCATCAGTCGGCATATAAGCGTCAAAATTCATTTTAATCCAACCTCGCTGTTGGGCAGTCTAAGACTGAAAAGAGCGGTTACTACTTTGTTGAGTGAGACAAGTTTTGGACGTATACGTATGATACTCGGACACCAACTTGTGGAAATTTGCTTCCATCACCATTGGGTCACAATTACAACCCTCCAAACGTTGTTTGTTCCGATGGAACCAAGCAGCCCATTACGAAGTACAAATGGAGGTCAATTCTTCCTTTGTTGCACGCTCATACAACCAGCAATACATATCAGCGAAGGAGGAGCGAGGGACATCAAAAACAAGGCCACGAGAAGCATGGTGATCCCATATAGGCAAAGCATAAGAACAATCAATGAGGGCGTGAAAAATGGATTTAGCACCTGCATTGCACCTATCACAAGAAGCAGAGGGGACACAGTCTCTCTAGAATAGCATACTCTTAAAAAGCAAGGGACCCTTTGCAAGCACGCCAAATGAAATGTCTGAGCTTTGGAAGACCTGGGGTGAGCCAGACAATTGACCAAAGCTTTCGAAAATCTACTGCATCTGGGACTTCATCCTCATGATTGTGGCCTAGGAGGCCCAACCAATAACCACTCTTAACGGAATAAAAACTATTTTTGTATAATCACTAAAATAGATTGTCATTTAGCCACGTATATGAAAGTGATACAACAAGAATAGCAGTAATTGTATCTCCATCAAAATATTGGGCAAGGATATTACAATTACTGCATGCATTATCAAAATCAATAAGGTCCTTCATCACCAAATTTTGATCAGTGGCAGATTCTTTAGAAGGGACCATCAATCCTTAAGCTTTTAGAACCTAATTATCATACCAAACCCGGACATTTTGACCATCACCAATCCCGCACCCTAACCCCTCCATAAGAAGAGATTTAGCTCCCTAAATACTTTGCCATGTAAAACTAGGATCGTAACCGCGAAGCGCTTCCAGAATAGAAGTATATTTGAAGTGCCAAGCTTTGAGAGTATCAAGTAGAAGGGGGTTTGCACCAACTAGTATTGTTTTTCAAGAAGCGTTGCATGAAAACATTTTATGTCTCAAAAGCCCATACGTTCTTTTTTCTTTGGCAAGCACAATTGACTCCAACTATGCCAATAAATCTTCCTACCTCTTTAGTCGAAACCCGTCAGAAATTGACAAACAAACCATGTAACTCATCCACAAAACTGCAAGGTAATTTAAAGATACTCTTCAAATAAATGGGAATAGCTTGAATAACATATTTGATAAGCACCTCCTTACTAGCCTTTGATAAAAACTTCTCTTTCCATCCTTGAAGCTTCTTCCAGATTCAATCCTTTAGACACAAGAAAATCACCTTCATAATAGATCTCCAAAGCTGTTAACGAACCCCTCTACTATAAGATATCTCGGTCTTTTCATATTTCACTTTTTGACCGAACGTTCTCTCATATTTACTAATAATATTAGCTACCTCCGAGCATTCTTGCACCGATGCTTTAGCAAAAAGAAAATTGTGATCAGCAAAAAATAGATGGGACAAAATAGGGACACCACGACATATGCGAATGTCGTGGATATCTCTCTTTGCAATGCCAAGAGAGATCAACTTTGAAAACGCCTACATTCTAAAAGATTTATCCACTTATATATAGTATATTTTTTGTATAAGGATTTCCGAGGAAGTAAACATTTTCAAGCTCCTTCTGTAAAATTATTAAGATAAAAAATTTGAAAATTTCTTTTAGGTAAATATGTTTGTTATTATTAAAAATCTAAGGGAAATTATCATTGGTGCCCCTGAGGTATGCGTTATTCTCAATGGTGTATAAACTTAAATTTTTTTTCCAATGGCACCCCTAACGTTTAGGGGTAATAACATCTGTGACACTTTTGTACTTTTTTTCGTTAAGTGCACATTAATTTTGAAATGTAACATAACCATGGTTACTAATTTGTTGATGTTTATATACCCAGGCTAATTTATTTGAGGAGCTGGTCACCTTTTCGATTATCCTTCTTCTCTCTTCCCTATCATCTTCCTTCTCCTTCCATGGCTACTTCATCCAAGAACTCATCATTTTACGGCAAGGTGTACTCTGATACCTCCAAAAGACATCAGGCGATCCCTAGAGTTGAAGCTGGTGATAACTGGGTAAGGTTGAAGAAATGCGATTGTGACCCGTCTAAGTTTGTTAGGGTTTTGGGTTCAGTTACCAATCTTGGAAGAATCTACTACAAATGTATTTCGTGCCAAGCATTCGAATGGGGCTATTCTTATAATTTGAAGGAAAATCTTCATGAAGCTACACTTACAAATGCTGAAGGTCCTGCTTCTATTGTCATGAATAGAGAAGAATTCAATGAACTCAAAGCTAATATTTTAGGGTTGTGTAATAAAGTTGATGGCTTACTTAGGGTTGTTGACTTCATGAAATATATTGTAATGTTTTTCTTGTTATTGTTGGTTGTTGTTATTATTAAGCCCTAAATTATGTATTATAAACTTAGGGCTATGGTATTATGTATTGTTAACTTATTGAAGCCAATGAAATGGTTTTTGTATCTAAACATTGTTCTTAACCATCACTACAGAAATGTGTTGCTATATTACATTGCTTTGAATGATTAAGTTCAAATGCCATAATACATACAAACAAGGATTACCCTACTTAGTTCCAAAAGTTAATAGTTAAAAATACATGACATTAACAAATTTCAGTGAGTTTTGCCCTTTCCCTTCTTTGTTGCCTAGGACTTTGGCACTGATTTCTTTGCACTGACTTTGGAAGTTGAGGCTTCATCAGTGTTTCTTCGTAACCTTTGCTTCAATGTTGCTCCTCCTTTACAAGTGGTCTTGTTGTGACCAAACTCCCCACATTTTCCACACTTAACAGTCTTGCTCCTTTTTCCCTTCTTTTCTTCATCATCACCTCTTCTCTTGTTCCTGCAAGGTCTTCCAACTCCTCTCTTAATCACAGGGGGCAAAATGGTAGGATAATCTGATGCTGGTCATTTATCTTGATCAGGGATGGGCTTTATGCTTTCACCATAGGCCAGCTTGCACTTCTCAACTGAGTACCATTAATGCACAAATGACTGTGGATCAAGACCCTCATGAAGAATAGCACGCATTGCATGCTTACATGGTATGCTAGTGAGTTACCACACATTGCAAAGGCATGTGTGTTTGTTCAAACTCACTGCAAGAGTTGATTTACCCTCCATGACTTCATACTCTCCTTCACTAGACATGAAAGCCCTGCATGACCTACTGTCATTACACAAAGATTGCACTCTCTTCACAATATTTGGACACAACTTCTCCCAATCACCACTTTTTTGCTTCCTTGTAGCCAACCTAACCATTGTCAACCTAACCATTGGCACTAAGGTGCTTGCAACAATACCTCCTTTGTACCTTAGGCCATAAATCACTAATAGCTTTGTCAATTCCCTACATGTGCAAATCAAAGTATTGAAAACAGTAAGTATTAGAGATGCCAAACATTGTATGTGACACAAAATAAATGAACTAATTTGTATACCTTCTGCCTGTCAGATATCATGCACCAATTGTTTCCTCTCTGACTTGGTTCAAGAACATGCTTGAGATGCCAAATGAAAAACTTCCAGCTCTCTTCATCCTCGCTTGAAACCACTGCCCATGCAACTGGAAATAGTTCATTGTTGCCATCTAGGGCAATTGCAGATCACAAAACTCCTCCACAATTACCCTTTAAATGAGCCCCATCTACTCCAATCACACTCTAACAACCAGCAAAAAGGCCATCCAAGGAAGCATTGAAAGATATGAAAATGCTCTTAAAAACTAGGGGTCTATCTGGATGTGTAAGGGGATACCAATCACAATTTGCATGTGACCCTTCATTTGTGGATTTAATTACATCACAATAACATGGCAAGGAACTGTATGATGTGTCATGCCCACCATTTATGATACTTAATGACATGTTCCTGACCCTATATAATCCTGCTTGAGCCATCTCAACACCATACCTGGACCACAATAGTTCATTTAATGCTTTACCTAGGATGTCATTATTAGCCCTAATGTCCTCAAGTAAGACATTGCACGCCCATTTAACACTCACTATACTGTTTCTAGTTTCTATACCCAAACATGTGTGTTCATCATTTTGAATTATTTTGATAGCCCATGTAACCCCATTAGGCAACCTAGAAGCATGCAATCTCCATTCACAGTTTGCATCACTACACTTGGCTGTGTACCTAGTCTTATTAGCCTTATCAACAACTACTGAAAACCCAGATTGTATGCAATAATCCCTAATAACATCCCTCAGATGTTGCTTTTCTGTAAACAATTGTCACTCTCTAATCTCAATGTTGCCAAATGTCCTGTCTTCATACAACTTTTCATTCCTATACAACCTATTCAAATAACTATCAAAACTATCACATTGATCATCCCAAACTGGACCCTTAAATGGATCAAAGTTATCTCCAACTAAATCAACATCATCCTCCTCAACCTCTTCATCACTGTCAACCAATGAAACACTCTCAGTGTCACTAGTAGCCAATGACATGGATGGAATAAAGGATTCATCCTCACTTTCACTTTCACTAAGCAAGGGCCCTGAAGGAGATGCAACACCCTCATTTTCCTTACGCTGCTCAACAAGCCTTGGAGACCTTCTAGTAACCACCTGCTTAATTTCCTTTCTTCTCATAATACTCTTTGGAATTCTTTTGGTTACAGCAATCTTTGGAGTTTTGGTTGGGGTATCCTTAGTCTGGATAGGTTCCACTACTGGGGTTTTTTTGGGTGTGTTCCTCTTTGGGGTTTTTTTGGGGGTGGATTTCTTTTGGGTTTTTTTGGGTGTGAGTTTCTTTGGGGTTTTTTTGGGTTGGGGTATCTTCCTTAGCCTCCTCATCATCCTCCTTGTCTAGCTCATTCAGGAACTCCACATTTTCAAGTATAACATCATTTATGTCACCAGGAGAAGGTAGGGGCTCCACTGCACTTTTAACAGGTTTCTTCCTTGGTCTAAAGACAGGGAGTTTGGGCCTCAAGTACCCCTTAGGGTTTTTCCAAGCCTTGGGCTTTATAATTTGTAATGGGGTTGGAATGGGCTCCACTACAAGCTCTACAACATCATCAACTACCATGTCCTCCATAACGCGTTCTACAGGTTCAACAACATCATCAACAACCATGTCCTCAATCATACACCTATAGGTTCAACAACATCATCAACAACCATATCCTCAACATGTTCAACTAGTTCCTAAACATGTTCTACATGTTCTATAGGTTTTACAGGAGTGGGGTCTACATCATCATCCACATTCAAAACAGATTGGTTCTCACGGGGTACACTAGGGGTTGGAATTATCATGACAACATCATCATCATCACCATCATCAGATTGAACAGGGTTTGGTTTGGGCTCCATCTCTTTCTTCTGTGCATTTTGCTTTAGGGTTTCCATAAGTCTCCTAGCATTATCTAACAATACACTAGGTTTAGAGTCCCCAACTTTGATGCAAATAGTTTCAACTCCCCTATTTCTGCTAAACATCTCCAACAATGCTTTGTCATCAACAATCTGAACGTGTTTCTTTTTGTACTAATAACTAAAACTGGGATGCTCAGGCATCAAATGTCCCAAAGACTCAGCTTTATCCCAATAATCTATGATCATGTCTAACAAGTTGACTAAGTCTACATCCTCAACAAAGACTTCTGTCTCATTACCCTTATACACAAACTTCAACAACACACAATCATCCATTTCAAATCTATCAACCAAAAAAACAAAAAAAAAATCATCAACAATCATACAATGCACCAAAAAAATCAAAATACAAAAAAGCCCTAATTTTTAGGGTTCAATCTTACAAGGAACGATTCAAAACAACTTTAAGCACCATAATCCAACAACAAAACCCTAATGCTACCACCTTTTAACACGAAAAAATGGAAAATATTGCACCATCACAGTCGGCATTTAGGGCGAATAAAGACACAAGCACACATCTTGCATGTACAGAAAGAAACATAAAGAAAATTCTAGAACTTACCAACGTTAAATCGAGCAGCAACAAGGAGGAAAAATCGTCAACAATGGCGTGATCAAGCAAGGAGATGATGATGAGGAAGAAGACAGAGAATGATCGAGGAGGGAAAAGGTACAAAAGTGTCACGGACGTTATTACCCCTAAATGTCAGGGGTGCCAATGGAAAAAAAATTAAGTTTATACACCATTGAGAAAAACGCATACCTCAAGGGCACCAATGATAATTTCCCAAAATCTAACCATCCTTTTCGTGATTGCAATTAGATGGTGGAAATAGCAAATAAAAATTTAATGTTATTATGATAGGAAAATCTATATACAAGTGCAATAAAAATGCTCATTCAACTTCAATTATTTCAATTTTTTCGCAAAGTTCATCTCAAGGTATTTTCATTTATCAAAGTGATATCAAATGACATTCCCTCTAATTCACAACTATTGTCCCATTTCCTTATTGGATAAGTTCATCTCAAATGTCTTATTTCAATTTGTAGTCATGATATTTTTACCTAAATACCCCATGTTCATACAATGAATGACAAAATACCCCTACTTTTACTACTTATAATACCCTAACTACCACATTTACAATTAATTTAATAAATTAAAATACCCTAACTACCACATTTTTTGTGGACCCCATCTCACTCTTAATATCCGTACCCAATAAATGATCAAAATACTCTGTGTTCATACAATAAATGACCAAAATACCCTCACTTTTACTACTTATAATACCCTAACTACCACTTTTACAATTAAATTAATCAATTAAAATGCTGTAACCACCACCTTTTTGGTGGACCCAATCCATTCTTAATATCCATACCCAACCAAATTGAACAATGAATTTGAATTAAAAGGAGTAATAAAAAACTGTGAATATAGAATATATCATCAAAATGACATACTTTATGGTAATTTATACTGCAAATCATTGGCATTAATCCAACGGCAAGTGGAGGACAAATATTGATCAAAGGTGGTCGGTTGTCGTGTTTAAGACTCACTCTTGCATACTACTTATACTTGTACTCACAATATGGGATGTGAACAATGGGAGTTTCTAGTATGAGGACTAAACAAGTAGTGTGAACAATCATCAATGATAACATTAAGGGGGTGTTTGGTATGAACATTTTCATACTAAGTAAGGGATTCAAATACCATTACTCCATATATTTTGTTTGGTATGATATTGGGTTAATCCAATCCTTTTCTTGAGGGTAATGGATACCCTTACTTTGTTACCACTAATTTATGTCAAATAGCCAATTCCCTTTCTATGATCAATTAAGTGTTTCCCTTATATTTTTCATACCAAACAACATCTAACTACAACACATACCTTTACCCTTACTCTTGTTTATCATTTTCCGTTCCATTAGATTTTATATTTCCATACCAAACACCCCTAAATGGCGAGCAAAGAAAAACTAAAGTAATGTGAACAACATCCACCTTAGATTTGTCAAAACAAACGTAAAATGTGTTACCGCCCTACTAATAAACAAATCATATATGATGACTAAAGATAGAATAATGGAGCACCTTTTCAAAAGGCACTATACAAAATATTACCTTTCTTCCCTCCTTTGAAAAGTTCTCATCTTCTATTTTGTGGCGATTTTATTTATTGTTCTCATAAATAATATTTTCATTTATGTCATAAATTTGGACAAAAATAACTCGATTTATCTTCACTTTAATATTTTTATAATGCTTATGGACCTTCTGTATCTTCTACTAACTTCAATTTAACATTTTAATATTCTTTATGGTTCCCCATGTTTCCCATTAACTTTTTAAAACCATTTTTTTGTTAGTTGTGGTTCCATATTTTTTTCCACTAACTTTCTTTTAATATTTTTAAATGCTTTTTATCCCTAATTTTCTCCAATCAAATTTACTATTTAATTAAATTTTATTTCCACTATTTAAAATATTATATTTTTCTTAATTTCCATGAACATTTCTTTTGGGAACTTCATTAGAGAGCGGAGGGAGTATTAAAGTAGCTTAGCATATCAAATATACTAAAACAATTATGAATGACAACCGACAGCATCATAAGGATATATATGTATATCCAATCCTTAAACTTCGGAGCCGTTTTCATTTTATCGTCACCCCTATTACTAAAATGCCCCTAGACTTAAAATTTTATAAAACACTTTAATCTCACTTTTATCACTCTAAAAATACTCAATCTAAACTTAAAATTTGTAGAGCTAAAGATAAAGAAATTCAAAACGCAAACAAGTAACCATTCGAGAATTCCTAATCTAATCTCATTCAAAATTTAGAAAAAAAACATTAAATCGACTCAGTCGTGCACAACCAGATCACGTAGGAGTCACACAAAACACGCGATTGGACTGTGGCTGATCAGGGGCGTGAAATGCCTTCTATAGTGCCTTATTTATTGCAATTGCTAATTAATTGACTGATAACAATAACATAAATGTTCTTATGTACTCCCTCTGTTCCTTATTGTTTTTCCACCTTACTAAAATGGGTAGTTCCATAAGTTTTTCCACTTTAGAATACTTTCCATTTTTGGAAAGTTTTCATCCCACTTTTATCCCTTAAAAGCCCACTTTCCTTACTTCACACTAATACTCCCTCCTATTCACTCAAAATGACACATTTGGGTTGGGCACGGTTTTTAAGAGTGGAATAGTGGGGTATTTTAATTGATTAAATTAATTGTAAAGGTAGTAGTTGGGTATTGGGAGTAGTAAAAGTGGGGTAGTTGGATATTTTAATTGATTAAATTAATTGTAAAGGTGAGAGTAAAAATAGAAATGGGAAATTTTGTGTGAATTGACCCAAAATAGAAATGTGTAATTTTGAGTGAATAGGAGGGAGTATTTAATTATTTTCTCTCTCATACTTCCAATATAATCATTACATTACACTATTATTTAATTATTTTTTCTCTCATACTTCCAATACAATCATTACTTTCCACTACTATATAATTAAAATAATACCCACTACCACCAAAGATTCTATTTTTCTTAATTTTGGTGAAAAACCCAAATAGAAACATCAAAACGGAACGGAGGGAGTACGTTTCTAGCTAGTGTATTATGTGGAAATTGGAATAGTAGTAGCATGTGTTATTTGATCAATAAAGTTATCTCGTATTGCTATTAATAGGCGTTGCCAGATCATTATGGGACAACATAATTAGCGGTGTGATTGTGAATTAAACAAAAAAAAATACTCCTTCCGTTTCCTAATATTCTTCCCATTTAGAATATTCTATTTTGGAAAGATAAATTTTATTAAGATTTTTAAGACATATTTAGAAGACAAAATGTATCCATGTGAGATCTCATTAGATTCATTTTAATGTATACTTTTTTACTATATATTTTTTGTAATTTTAAAAATGCGTATTTAGAGATATTTAGGCTTAAAATTTACTTTGAAAATTGTGCAAAAGTATGGGAAGAACATTTGGAAACGGAGAAAGTACTCTTATTGATAATCGAGTCTAATTTCCAAACCAAACTCAGAATTTATCCATAAACGACATCGTACAAACTAAAAGAGTATATATACTGCATTCATACACCCATATATCTCAACACAATAAAATAAAATAAGTATACGGAAAGATGAAATATTAAAACAAGATTCCATCGGACAAATCATAAAAAGACTTTCGGAAAGTCTTTTTACCAAATTAAAAAAGAAGAATGTCTTTTAAGTATTTTTAATATTATTAAGTAGTACAAAACCTATTCATGTATGATGTTTTAATTAATTTTTATTTAAGGGGTAGTTATCCTTAGCATGCCAGTCAAAAAAAACCCATTAGGCATAATTAATGTTATTATTATTCATTTATTATAAATTATTATCTCAGTTTAATTGTTTTTGGATGAATTGTGATAAAATGAAGTCTGTACAAATTACATCTCCTCCATCATTCAGTAACTACAAGAGGAAGAAGTTAATCACAATTCTGAGTATTGATGGTGGCGGCATTAGAGGGATTATTCCAGCTGTTGTTCTTGAATTTCTTGAGAATCATCTTCAGGTATCATTACATACTCCTCCTAATTAATCACTGTTTTTCATTCTTAATTATTTACAAGTGCAAATATATACTTCAATTCATATCATTGTTTCAAAAATTGAGTTCAATCCAATTCAGGCCTAAAATAATCAAACATTTTATTGAGTTTTCCTACGATAATCTTCACTTTTGATAAACTATGAATGCTCAAAATTTTAAAGTCACTTACCCAAGGACATTGTTTTTCAAATAATAAACGTTTTTTGCAGGTTAATTGCCAAAAAAATAAATTAAAATGAAAAGTTAAAATCCAAAATAAACTCACTTGATTCTTGTTTTTAATTTTTATATTTTTTTAATTTTAATATTTAATTTTGCATTTAATTTTTTATTTTTTTGTGCAAAATAACTTGTATAGATAAGAGGTTAACTTAGTACTTCTTAGCAAGCAATCCTTATACCATGGTTAATCAAAAATTAATAGAGTCAAACATTAAACATACAATGTGATATATAGATGGTACATCCAAGATCTTTGGGGATTATACATTATAAAAGTTGAAAATTCTACAACAATTGATTCTATCAATAAAATCTCTATCTTTTATATAAATATATAATATATATATATATATATATATATAAATATATATATATATATATATATATATATATATATATATATATATATATATATATATATATATATATATATATATATATATATATATATATATATATATATATATATATATATATATATATATATATATATATATATATATATATATATATATATAATATATGTATTTAAAATAGTTGTGATGTATCTTAAAAAAAATAGTTTGACGAGGAATCATGGAAATATATTAAAAAATGTAGGAGTTGGATGGAAAAGAAGCAAGAATAGCAGATTACTTTGATGTGATAGCAGGAACAAGCACAGGTGGTCTGATAACAGCTATGTTAAGTGCACCAAATGAACACAATCGTCCTCTTTATGATGCTAAAGATATTCCTAAATTCTACTTGAAACAATGCCCTCAAATATTTCCTCAGGAGAGGTATTTCTCTATTCTACAAAATTGTTGCATTCTACCTTATAACATTTCACATAAAGTTATCCGCTTAAAAGATGATCATAAAGAACATACATAATTGAATCAAAGTGCGACATATTTTGTTATCTAATTGATTGAATTTTTTGTTAGGCCTTAATTTAATCATTAAAAATTCTTGTGAGAAACGGTCTCTTTGAGAGAGCATTCCTAATTTAGTGAGCCCATTATCGTTTCTTAATCTAATTAAGTTTTTGAGTTGGGCTTGAGAGACGTCTCTCAAAAATACGGTCTCTGGAGAAATGTCCAAAAATGATTTGAATACTTTCTCCGTCTCATTGAAATTGCAACTTTTTTCATTTTGGTCCGTCTCACTTCATTTGCAACATTTCTATTTTTGGATAATGGCCCATCACCTTCTTTTAATCTCATCTATACATTTTAACTCTCTTTTAATTTTATCTACACAATTCATTCTCTCTTTTTATTTATTATCACTTTTTTAATATTCATCCATTTTCTCTTTGTTACTAACTCATCAGGACGGAAGAAGTAACTCTTTATTCTTGGTCAAGTTTTGATTATTTTTCCTTAGTAATGATTAACTATCTACATCACTAGACTCGGTACTCCCTTAATTTTTAATTAATTAATTGGAAAAAAAATTTTCTTCCCACTTCCATGATTATGCTGGGTGGCCAACATGTTACAAGTTAAAGTTTGCTCCACTAATTTGTTGATCATTATCATCCACACTTAATCTAATTAATTATTCAATATAATCTACTTTCCATTTATTTATAGAATATTTTGCAAACTATAATTTAAATTTTAATAGCTTTACGAATTACAGCTTTAAAGTTTATTATTTTTGTGAATTACAGTCATCAAAGTATTAATGTTTACATATTCAGGTCAAAAACATTAATACTTTGGTGGCTGTAAGTTACAAAAAATAAATATTAAGCCTGTAATTCGCAAAAGTGATAAATTTTAGTTAAGACTATAATTCGCAAATTCTTTTTATTTGTATTTTAACTATATATACTTCATGGGTTATATTAATTGTAACTTGTAATATCTATTTATCATGATAAAAAAAAACTGATATATTTTCATTTATTTAAATGTAGGGGGCCATTGGGTAAGCTTGTAAGTTTTGTGAAAGCCATTTGGGGGCCTAAATATGATGGGAAGCACCTCCATGAAATACTTAAAAATGATTTGAAAGAGACAAGGTTGCATCACACACTCACTAATGTTGTCATTCCAACTTTCGACATTAAGACGCTTCAACCCGTTATTTTTTCTTCCTATAAGGTTAACACTTTTATCATTAACTACACATCATCAAAATTTTTGCAGGTCCTATCCTTGAAGACTCCTCTAGAGTCGAAGGACTCTTATGACCGCCCTCTCCTTATGGGCATGAGACGCCGTCGACCTTCCTTCCCCGGACCCTGGCCATAGAGTATCTATGTGCGGGAACACTGGGTATGATCATGATGATGAGACATCATCAAAATTTTATATTATCTGATAATCATTATATATAAATCAATAGAACTTATATAGAGCATTGTTCACTTAAAATTAAATGAAAATAAATATATCTTATTATGATTATGATTTGTCAAAAGACAAAAATATAATTGGGTGAATAGTGCTCAATATTAATATTACTATTTATTTATATTTTTAGAAGGTCTCCAGAGAGACCGTCTATGACATAAACGACTCTTTTAATAGCCCAACCCAATGACTGACATGACTATTCAATTACTCATTGAACAAATGGATTGATCCATATTTACCTATACATGCTATACCAAAATAAATATAAAATGAATTAGAATGAAACAACATAAGAAAAAAGTGCTAACTTCTCAATTTTCTGAACTATATACAGATTTCAAGCTACCCTGATATGAATGCAAAACTATTGGATATATGTCTAGGCACGTCAGCGGCTCCAACATATTTTCCTTCCCATCAATTCGAAAATATATATGATGACGGAAAGACACGAGAATTCAACCTCATTGATGGTGGAATTGTCACCACCAATCCGGTACGCTCAACCATATATAATTTCTATCATTTTTAGCACTTTCAATCATATATACTAATAAAAATATTAGAATTTCATAAAAAGCATTCTAAGAAAGTCTAGATAAATGAAATTATTTTGTTAATTACATATATAACCTAATTTAGAATTTAATTTTTTTAAATTAAAGCTGATTTAGGTAAAGAATTTTTATAATTTATTATATCAATATTATATACCCCACCTTTATTTATATATCATATATATACATATACTAAATGGCATCCTTAACAAGTCTTGAAAAATATACTAATAAAAATATTAAAAAATGACAGATAGCATCCTTAAGAAGTTTTAACAAATGAAATTATTTTAGTGGATGATAGTTTATATAAAAGATAAAATTTACCTAATTTAGATTTTAATTTTTTTAAAAAATTGGAGCTAAATTGAGTAAAAGTGTTTATATAATTTATTATAGCAATTTTATATACCCCGACTTGTAATTTGATAGTTTAATTGAATGAATCATACATACAAATAAAAATATTGACAAATGACAAATGACATCCTTAAGAAGTTTTATCAAATGAAATTATTTTAATCGATATAGTTTATTACGTGATAATATTTATCTAAATTTAGTATTTGATTTTTCAATAAATTGGAGCTAAACTGAGTAAACTATTAATATAATTCATTATAGCAATTGCATATACCCGACATATGATTTAATATGTTTAATTGAATGAAAAAGTAATATCATACATACTAATAAAATTGTTGAAAAAATGACAAACAACATCTTTGGAAGCCTTGACAAATGGAATTATTTTAGTGGATAATGGTTGTTTTACATGAAAATATTTACCTAATTAGAATTTCATCTTTTTTATAAAATTTGAGCTAAATTGAATTATATAATTTATTAACAATTGTATATACCCAAATAATTAAAATCATACATACTAATAAAAATGTTGAAAAAATGACAAATAACATCTTAGGAAGCCTTGACAAATGAAATTCTTTTAGTGGATAATAGTTGTTTACATGAAAATATTTACCTAATTAGAATTTCATTTTTTTTTTATAAAATTTGAGCTAAATTGAATTATAGTATAATTTATTAACAATTTTATATACCCAAAAAATTAAAATCATACAAACTAAAAATGTTGAAAAAATGACAAATAACATCATAGGAAGCCTTGACAAATGAAATTATTTTAGTGGATAATAATTGTTTACATGAAAATATTTACCTAATTAGAATTTCATTTTTTTATAAAATTTGAGCTAAATTGAATTATATAATTTATTACCAATTCTATATACCCAAATAATTAAAAAAAACAATAAGTTTTCTTTTGAAAATTCATGCATTTCATAAATTTTATCACATTAATAAGTACTTGCATTACTCTTTAAAGTTATATTTTCCTAAATTTCATACTAATAAATTCATGCATTGCACGAGGTTTTTTACTTTTCCCTCCGTTATTTTAAGTTTGTCCACATTACTATAACGAGCAGTTTCAAAAGTTTGTCCTATATAAAATACTTTCCTATTTTGGAAAGTTTTTATCTTTCATATATTCTCTTTATCTCTCATTTAACCTTATTTCTCTCATAATACCAATATAATCATTAATTCACACCACTATTTTAATAAAATAATACCTACTATCTACAAAGATTACACCTTTCTTAATTTATACATCTTCAAATAGGACAATCAAAAAAGAACGAAGGGAGTAGTATCATTAAGATTTCATTACTTATCACTCCGACAAAAGTGAGATTTGAAGAAGTCGAATATAGCAAACTTACATGTATTAGTGATAACAAAAAAAACAATAAGTAATTTCACATAACAAAAATTCAAAACTAAAGAATATATTACACCCTTAACGATTTTTTCCTTACTTATATGCCCCATAGATGAAAATAATATAACTCAACTAATGAAAATTATGAGCTTATAAGCTTATTGTTTCGAGGTCAGGCAAGTAGTATTTTGTTCTCATCTCATTCTTTTGGACCAAGGTTTTAATTATCTAGCTTGGCTCGATGCACTTAAATTTATTTCATTAAACCTAATATTGTGATGTGTTATTTTTATGGGCAGGCTTTTATCGCAATAAATGAAGTAACGAAACAAGTAATGAAAGAAAATCCAGATTATGATAGCATCCACGACAAATTACTTGTATTATCGATTGGAACAGGTTCAGCTAAAAATGACAAAAAATACGATGCAAAAATAACAGCAAAATGGGGTTTAATGTCTTGGGTATATGAGAAAGGTTCATCTCCAATAATTCAAGCTTTTTATGAAGCAGGCTCTGACTTGGTTGATTACCAGAACAATATCGTTTTCCAGTCATTTCGTTCTCAACACAATTATCTCCGTGTGCAAGTAAGTTTATTTCTTTGTAGTCCTTCTGTTTCTTAAAGAAGTTACCACTTCCCTTTTAGGTGTTTTAATTGTTGTTTTCATAAGGAATTTTTCCATTTATATCACAAAATTTTGGACAAAAATAACATCACCTATCCTCATTTTAATAATATTTAATAATGATTATGGTTCCACATTCCTTCCACTAACTTCATTTTAATTTTTTTATATTTCTTAGGGTCGCCACATGTTTCCTACTAACTTTCTAGAAATTTTTTTTAATTAGTGGTCTCTTTTTTTTTTTTTTTACTAATTTTCTTTTAATATTTTTTTAATATTTGTGGTCCCCACTTTTCCTTCATCAAATATATTATTCAATAAAATATCTCCACTATTTAAAAGTAACTATTTTTCTTAAATCCGGTGAACATTTCTTATGAGTTAATCCCAAATGTCACATTTCTGATTTTAATCATAATTTTTTAATTTAATATATCATGTTCACACAAGTAATGATCAAAATATATCCACTTTTACTTCTTACAATACTCAACTACTGGTTGGATTTGGAGTTGTAGGTTCAATTATCAGTTGCCCTCAAAACCATATACATCAACTATATTAGATTGGAAAACGTACTACTGGTTGGATCTGGACTTGTAGGTTCAACTAGATTAACAAGTGTATTGTATTTATAAAAAAACTAGTATTAAAACATGTGCAATGCACAGATATTTTAAATATTGACATGTAAAAAAGCATCAGCTTTAATATTTTATTTAAATTTTTACAATAAAAATTTCAAGAGTAATTCATAACTAATTAATACACAATAAATTTTTAAAAATATACCTAAAATTAATATAGATACATAATGTTATATTTATACTACTTGATATAAAAAATTTACTAAAACAACTTGTTATAGAAACTTAATTGTTACAAATGATCTTTAAATGGTAATAAATATCTTTGTTTAATTTTATGTTGATTTTAAATTGTAATTGTACACTTAATGCCACATAAGCACAACACCTATAATATTTTGTCATTTGGCAAGAGTGCTATAAACATGACATATGTCATTTAGCAACTCTTTTATATAATTGTATGATATGATATGAGATGTTAACCTCCTATAAAAATATAAACACTAACGAAACATTCTTCTCCCTACCCCTAATCATCGAACATTATGTGTTTGACATATTTCATGCTAAATCATATCATGAACAGTGTTATGTTGTGCTTGTCCACACAAAAATAAAATCAAACCATAAAAATTGTGTCATGTCAAATGACCCATATTGTACCTATCATACCTCGTGTCAAATCATGTCAAATAACATCATGTCGAGTTAAGCAGACCCATACCTTTTTTTCATGTACCTCAATGCTACTAGTTGGCTTAACATGAATGAAAAAGTGAGTTATTGAAAATATTTAGTAAATTAATCAATAACTATCTATTGTTTATCCAACAAAATCTAGAGCAATAGGCAAACATTAAAAAAAAAAGAAGTAAATTGTTAATAATAAACCGACATTTATATAATCCACTAAAATTGAGACCACCTATTATTTATTTTCAAATAAACCCGTTTATTAGGTATATTTGCTAAAATATATCAACCTATTGTTCATAATAATTTTCAAAGCTTATTTTTATGTCATGAATTAGGAATAAACTATAATTGAGTTTATTTTCAACAATTATACAGAATGAGTAGATTTATTTAAAAATAAACAATAATTTAATTTATTTTCAACGAATCAAGCAAAAATTAGTTTATTTTTTACAATTTCTCCTAAAAAATTTTTATCAAGTAACTTAAACATTGTAGCAAAATAACGAATTCAAAACATTTTATTTTTTTGGTATTTGACAAAGCAACAAGGCAAAAACAAGCCAAAAATACATAAGGTTCTAAAAGGACTACTAGGTTTTCTTTTTGCAAATACTTGAGATCGGCATGAAGTCCTAATTACATCTTCAACCTAGTACACTCCAGCCTTTCTAATTAACATTGCTGCATTTGCATCTTTAATATAAAAGTTTTAATAGAAAATGTAGCGTAATGCACGGAATTGAAGGGGTAACAATTAGTAAGGTCAAAGGTAATACTAGTCATGAGACTATTCTATGCTGTGTAAATAGCTAATCCAGATCAACTATTCTTGTGAGAGACAGTCTCTCAAAAAGACAACCTGAAAATAAGAAACTCACATTCTTATTTTCTCTTTAATTTGTATTCATTGGACTACTTAACCCATATATCTAATGCGTTTCTCGGAGAGACCGTCTCTCACGACAATTTATGAATGCCGATTGTTTTGAAACTGAAAACAGGATGATAGCTTAACAGGAATAGCAGCTTCAATTGACGTGTCAACAGAGAAGAATATGGAAGATCTGATTAAGATTGCGCGGAAAATGCTTGATAAACCAGCCAGTGGGGTTGATTCTGAAACTGGGTCATTAAAAGCACTTCCACACCTTGGCACCTATGCATATGCTCTCCAAAGGTTTGGTTCATTAATTTATGCTTTAAATGTATACATAACGAAAATTGCAGGATTACACAATTCATCACACGAGGAAATGTTTACACATAGATATTAAGATATCAATCCCTTTCTATCACCTATATATCATTCTACTATTTATTTGATAATCTTCACTCTAAATCTTTCAAAAACAGGTTTGCTGAACGATTATCGGAAGAGAGAAAGTACCGTATGGGCCAAGATGCTATCTGATGAAGCCATGGAAGAGAGAAAGTACCATAAAAGAATATCAATATCACGGTGATTTCCAGTATTTGTTTTCTACGTGTGATTGTATACAATACTAGTGTGAAAGATAAATATTAAAAAAACAAAGGGATTCTAATTTTCTTCTGGGTTGGGGATGAAAGACGCATCTTTTCTGCAGTAATGGACATTATCAACATAAGTTCTCATCTGTTTTCCTTCAATCGGCCCATATTAATTTGAAAAAACCAATGATCCATGACTACATTTGATCCAAATGGCCTAAAACAAGGCTCAGTGTTTTAGGAAAAGGTTTGCTTCCGCATGTAATATAACTAAAACAGATGAACCAGACATATTTCACCCACAGTAAAAATTGGAGGGAAATGTAAATTTTAAAGCCCGGGATTTTTTTTTTTTCCTGTTTTCTTGTTAAGAAAACGATTTGGTATACATCAATTGGAGTCCAACAAACGGGACTTTATGACATTGCTAACCAATTTAATCAATCTAGCAGACTATAATTAATGGTTGAACCTAAACAGTGAGCAGTATATAAACATGAAAGAATTGTAAGAATATACAAAGAACCCAGGAGTAGGGATATACAGAAGTAACCTCCAGATATCTACAGAAAGCAAACTCAGGAAAGAATCTGCAAGCAACAAATAAATACCGTTGTGTAGTTCTTGACGGCCATCAGCTATGCAAAAATCTGTTGGATAACAGTCTCGGCATTTCCATTATACTGTGCCAACAAATGGATAGCGTCAGCCCTGGGAAGAGCTAGAAATTCCTGCATAAAAACAGCAATAATGATTAATTCAAAACTACGAGTGCTCGCCTGCTTGCACTATCAAGTGGGCCCAAACTGACCAGAAAAAATTAAGAGAACCGGACTCTAAAAAATGTGACACAATTGTATAGCCAAAAAGAATCCAATAGCAGAGAATAATAACTGTACACAAATGTTGCTGACCTACCAATTGGCCACTAGCCACTGACCATGTATGCCCACTTCCCTCCTTACTAAACTCCCCTTTTTTTTGATTGTAAAGCAATTTAATTTATTTGCAACTGATTTTAATATTATATATTTTTTTTGTGAGTTTTACCTATCAGATTTTTTTTGCTCATAAAAATGATTTTAGGTTGTGTTCGAAAACATGTAATTTTAAATTACAGATTTCAATTACAAAAAGACGAACGAAGAATTTGAGAATGACAATTTGGATTTTTTTTTTTATTTTGCCAATTTTAAATTTCCAAATGAAATCATGCTTCCCAAACACAACATTAGTGGAATTTATGTTAACAAACTGGGAAGAGAAAACGGAATTCCTGAAGCAAGATTTGTAACTCACCATAACTTTCAGTATTGCACCTTCATCACAAACTTCTAGAGAAGACACTTGAGTTGGACTATCACCCTCTTCCGGAATTCCGATACTAGATGAAATGACTTGCGAAGATCCATGACTTTGTACATCGATATTGGATTTAGAAACAGTATCAGCCATCAACAGACTATTGACTTCTTTCAAGGCATCAATCTTCAAAAATGATTCAAAGCGGTCTTTGCACATTTGTATTTTAAACCACTCATTATGTGTATGAAGGGTTGCTTGCATAACTTTCATAAGTTTTGGTTCTTCAATGTCCAGCTTTCTACCAATTGCAACCTATCCAACAGTGAAATATTTACATTATTGCAAGTCATAATAAGGAGAAATTCTAGTCCTTCAACACGCAAAAGACTTGGCAGATTCAGATGCAGTTGAGTTGAAGAAATCATATTGACCAGCTATAAGCTGGTAGTGCAGTTTTGAGAAGATATAAACAACAATAAAACTTTATGGAAAGAGCTTTAGAGACAGTAAAACTACTTAACTTCAGAAACAGATTCATCCCATAAATGAAAGTCACTTCAAATGAACTCTAATTTAGATATGAAGAGTAATTTACCTGAAGTGAACTTGCCAGAGCTTTCAGTGGCAAATCTCTTTTAAAACCAACTTCATTAGGCCTAAGCAAAGCTAGTAGTGTTTCTTTCAAGGGTTTCAGCAAGCCTGGATCATTGGCTGCTAAACGCCCCAAATGAGAACATGCAACCTTCAAAGCACCAGCATGATCACCAGAATCAACCAATTTCAGAAACTCTACCTGACCACAAAAAACAACCAAATAAAAATGTCTCTAAAAGCATACCCATATCAGCTAAATCTTTATATATTTCAGCAGCACAGTATTTCTGAGATGGTACCTGCTTCAGTTGGAAAAGTAAAGCGGAATTCTGTTCGAAAAAATCAGGATCCAAAGTATTTACTTCTTCAACCACCTCAGCAGCCATACCTCTATCAGCTAAATCCTTTATGCACAAAATAGTCTCATGTCTATCCTCCTTGTACGTTAAATCTGAAGGGGTGTGTTTTTCACCACTCTATAAGAACACTTCCAAAGTAAGTAACAGGAAAAAATTAGAAAACAGACAAATTCTACCGGCTCCAATATGGCATTACTAACCTCTCGCTTACTGCTCTCACGAGAAATGCCAGCAGAAAATTGTAATTCGTCATTTCTTTCCCTCCATCTTTTACGCCTCCTTCGTTCACAGACAGCATAGCTTTGATTTCTTAGGCAAACCTTCAAATTCTTGATTTGAGGAGTCCCACTGGTGCTACAATAATCATGATCACTTGCATTTTCATTAGGATAGCGCATCTCTACATCTGTATCCTGCACCCTAATCATGTCTGTACTAATTTCAGTGCCATCAGCAACAGCATTAGTGATGGAGGATCCATCATCAGAATTTTTACTATTTACGCAATCCATATCATTTCCAGCCATGGACAAACATTCAGTAGCATTGTTATTATCAGCCTTCAGATGGCCAAAAGCAACAGGCAACCCGCATCCTGCTCAGACAGACAGAAAGAATCACTGTCCAAAACTTATAATATTTTGATTTGATGAATTTAGAGATCTTGAAATATAATAAGCATTGAGCATACCACCAGAGGAAGGCATAACAGGTTCAACAATACCCCTGTAAACACAATATTCATGGACAAGCTCATCTAGAATAGTGACATTCAATCTCATGCGACATATTTCATTCTGCAAAAATAAATTATTAAGAAAACAAGTAAATCACAAAATAAAGTTTAAACAGAGCATATCAGAAAAGATCAACAATTCACAAAGATGCGCCAACTAAACCATGCTAACATTAATTTCTTTTATCCAGAAACATTTACAAAAACATGTAGCAACAACATTCAATCACCCTCAATGATATTATGTGGCTCTTACCAAGGGTGGGGCTTCGAAACTCAGATGTAAGGAGTCGGTTTACTAGTTGCAATGACATAAATAAGTGCATATGATAAGAGCAGTTAGTTTACTATAGTTCATTATAATCCAATACAGTAAGACATACTTCCTCAGTCTGTTAATAGTTGCAACTTGCCACATACTTCCCAAACATGTAAAGCTTTTTATGGAGAAGTTGAAAGACTAAAAAGGCGCCACGTTGGCCATGGCAGTGAACTTGTAGAAATCAGAAATGTAGCTGATGTATAGAAAATGTAGTAATGGAAATGCAAATGGATCATCTAATATCAGAGTACAGATCAAAAATAACAATAGTAGATAGAAAAAGTAAAGATAAAACAAGCATTCAAGAGGCTTGTAACTCTCCCAAAAAGGAGTTTAAGTCTAGAGTATTGATTCCCCATGTTTTCATTAATTATGCTAAAAATCTCACGTTGACCACAAAAAACATGGATGACAAACAAACGCTCATATTGTTCAACTTAAAGTCTTAAATTATCTTGTAATTTTTTTTGAAATCTCAATTACTCAACTCCATTATTGTGAAGTAGAATCCAATACAATCAAGTCTCAACCTAGTAATATTATGAACGGAGGAGAGATAAACTGGGTAAAATTTGATTTCACATAACATTCATTCCCTGTTTTTTATTTTCTTTATTTGAATTTTGGCTATAATTGAATTTGATGATAGCTTCAAAAATAATTCTTAGTTATGTCATGAACAGAGGAGAGAGCAAGGGAAAGAGAAACAAAGGGAAGGAAATAAGATGAATAAAGGATGAGAGAAATAATAATATCACTTTTTCAATTATTTAAAACTTAATTAAAAATGAAAATATGTGGACCGGTAATAATATGACACGTGGTTGAGTCCATGTCAACAGCTTGACCGGTTACTGTAGGTTGAGAAACCAGAAGGTACTTTAATTAAAGAAGTGAGTAGAGGAGGGTATTCTAGATATTGCATAAGAAAATGGGAGGACAAAACAGCAAAGGTCAATAATCAAATATAATAACCTGAAAAGCCTGAATTAAGTTGCCCTTTGCAAATCTTAAGCTATCGACTGCTCCTTGTCTAGTGAGCTGAACTGCATGAGCTAGGGCTTGTATGTCCACCTGAATTACAAATTTGACAAGACGAAAAAATACTATTGAATAAGAAAATTTCATGTGGATACCTTCTTTATTTATATGCACTGCTAAAGAGCAAGACATCACTTAGTTAAGCACAAATAACCAAGTGGAAAGCACACAAATGAGAAAGGAGGACAAAACCACCTCATCAAATGGAGGCACTTCATAGAATGACTCTTGGGGCGTTGCTGGGGCGTCTTTTTCCTCAAGAAGCAACCTTTCAGTAAGGTCTGATATGGGTGATGAAATTCCTTGACGAAGGCAGAACTCCTTGTGTATACTGATTTCAAAAGCACCAAGAGTAATAAGAACAGTCTCAGACAGGCAATGTCAAAGAACCATCAAAAGAGGGGCATCAAACCTTATTAAATATCTTAATGTCATGGAGAACAAAGGATCATGTGCCTGCAGATGTGCTCTAAGAATAGAGGACATCAGTCCAGCAATTTCACATCGTCGTTTTTCTGACCACTGAAACACAGATAATCACACCAAGATCATTAGAATTTCTAATGACATCCAATCACCTATGATAATGTTCAAATGCATATGTATCAAGATGTACATGTACTGATTGTTTAATCTATTCATTCGTGAACATTTTACAAACAAGTCTAATTCCAAGCAACGTGAGGTTCAACTGAATGATGCTCATAAACTACTAATTTGTGTTGAAGCTTATAAAAGATTGTTAACTTCATCAAAATTGAGTCAAACTAAACGCCAAGCTTGACTTCTATAAGAAAATAGTTGGATCATGAATTATTTTTTTGGGAACTTGTGTGTATGAAACATAAACTTATTCAACAATAACCAAATATTTATCAGACAAATTGACTATAGGCATACAAATAGACCCATATGTACTTAAGGAACACTTTTTAGGGCTTGGCAATTACTTATCACGAGTGAAGTTTATATATCAATATAGATCTCAATTTGATATTGCATTACGTACCAACTAAAAGAAAAAAGTTTAAAAAGATAACTCGGCTTGAGCTTGAATGTAGGTGTTGATAAATCTAAATCAAACAAGTATTTGGAAATCACAATCAAGCTTAAGCTCTTAATTTAAAAAGGCATGACGCACCCTAAGGCGCTAAGCATCTCTTAAGTGTAGGCTCTAGGTGACAATCATAGACGAAGGCGCTAGCCTTTGGACTTGAGGTGCCCAATCCAGAAAAAAGAACTTCAAATCTCATAAAATATTCTTGAATAAAACTCATAAGAAAACTAAAGAAGATGAGAAGAGTAAACGAGAAAACATATTGCGTGCATAGGCTAACCAAAAGGCACTTTATGGCAAGGTTCTTACCTTAGGCTGCATAAGGCGGCGTAGGAACGCTTTTTAAATCTAAGCTTTAACTTAAGGTGGTACTTTTAAAGACATGTGCATAAGCATATCAAAAAATGATGGGGTTAAAACGCCAAGTTTAGCCCCTAAGAAGTTAACCTATAAACCAACTACATTTGCCAATGCTTTAAAAAATTCAGGGACGAAAACAAATACTCATAAGAGGGCTAAACGAAATACCATGAACAATGCATATATTGTAAACCAACAAACTTCTACGATACAAAAATTTTCATCTAAAGAACACCAAAAGAAGACACATAAAAATCCAACTTTGATTTCATCAAAACTACTAGAGCATCAAACCACCTACAAAATAAGGCAACCACTAATTATTTCTAAAAGTGTTCAAGATTGGAATCTCTGAAATCTTTTAAAGAGCCAAGCATGACAACCCTTCTCTCATTTGGGCGTGGAGGGGGCAACTAGGTGCCCCACTAGTTCAATACGCCTCAAGACATCACCTTGCATGAACTACTTCACCTTAGTTTGGATGCCTTTTAAACATATGCGGTCAGCTTCCTTTAGTCAATACATTAATGGACATGTCTGGCTCAAATCAAATTTCTTATGTAGAAAACAAGATCTTATGTTCTCATCATAATGCACCAAAGCATAACACTCCCATTTGTATTGCCTTCTTGGTCACAAAAAGGCTCTTATGTGATAACAAGCCTTATTATTATAACCATGCTCAAAATACTTTGGCAAAATAAACACAACAATTTAGCATATTTAGACCGCTTATTCCTCCTTCCTTAAAAATAGTTGTCAATTAAGGCCAAGATGGTAAAATATATCTTATAATACATCCATAAAAAAGTGGCTAGACCACATAATCTCCAAATACCAAAAGTAATCACACGAAGATATTCCGTACCTTTCTCTCTGACTAAAACAAAGACCAAATATCCATTTACTAAATGTGATAAAGGGAGAATAATCAACATCGTGTTGCATTAGACATACAAGGGCTCATTCTCAAAACTAAACTCATGGTTTGGTCTCTTAGTAAAAGGTGCTACTATGACTAAGGGTGTGCAAAATGAGACCGAACCGGCGGTCCGGACCAGAACTGGTTGAGACCGGGCCGGATAGGTTGCATTCGATCCGGTTTCCTGGCTTTACTTATTCACAATTCCGGGTTTCCGGTCCGATCCGGTCTAAACCCGGAAAAAAACCGAGTTGGACCGGATGTACATAAAAGTGATTTTGAAGGAGAATAATATTTACAATTATTATGTATATACTTATTTAAAAGGCTTTACATATTTTATTTCCAACACAAAATAAATTTTTAATTTAAATATTTTAATTTTATAATAATTAATTTGTCAAATTATTTAAAAATCTTCCATTTTCTAATTTATTTTTGGTAGCAAAAATTATTTCCGGTCTAACCGGTCTGGTCTCCGGTCTTAGCATATTCGAGATTTCGGTCTTCCGGTCCAACCGGTTTCAGTTCGGGTTTGGACCGGTGAACACTCCTAACTATGACAACAATGTGCTATATAAATTGAATTCAAATGAATGAATAGAACTTGGAATAAGCTGTGGACAATTAACCATTATTATTATTATTTTCAGTTAAACTAACTTATTGTTACAAGCACAAATTTTGGAAAGACCCAATCAAACAAACATACTTTGGAAGAGTAATGAAGCAAGGACAAAGGTAAAACGGTCATTATCTACTAGGTAGGATGAATAGCGTATTAGGGGCCTAATTCGAGTATAATGAGTATTCATTTGGGGAATTAAACAACTCAGCCTTTTTTTCTCTCCATTATTTTATTCTCTAGTTGTCACTATTGCCTCCACTCCTTCCTTTCCTCTTCAAGTTTGAAAAGTCTACTTGAATTTTTGCACAAGAAATTCGAAGAAAGAGATCATCGTCATCAAAGTTTGTTACGAACAACACTGATTTAGAGTGTCGTGATAGTTGTGACGTAATGTATTACAAGTAGATCAAACTCCATGTTGGGTGCGGCTTTGGACTCTACTCATTTAGATTTTAGATTTTAGATTTTAGACCCACAACATTCTAACACAAACCAATAGTCTCGACTCCATTCACCAAATACCCACTAGTAAAACCCAAAAACCCAATACCCAAAACCAAAACCTAGACAACACCAATTTCGACAAGCAAATTAATGCCTATCAACCCTCATACAACCTAGGGAAAGGCCCCTCATGATATTGGAGGTTAAATATGTCGAGGAAAATACTTTGACTTATACATACTAAATGATAAGGGAAACACTTGAAGAAGTAGTGGTTTCAATAGATGTCATCATGAGGAATCTTCCATAGCAAAAAGAATAAAGTTATAAACCACAATGCAAGAATCTGTTTGTATGCATGCTCTAAAATGGAAGGTTGAGTGGGATGTTAATGCAATTCTTAGAACAACTTAGAGAAGCTAGTTCGAGACCTAGGTACGCGTCAGCTTTAAAGTCTTAGAGGTTCGAGAGAATGTATTAATTCATACCAATGTTCATCAAAGAAACTCCTTTTGTCAAAGTCATTCAATGAATCTCATTGAATGATTTTTCAATGAATGGACCACTCATTACAAGCCTTGGAATAACTTGTGTGACTCGTATTTATTGAGGAGAAGGAAGTGCATATGTTCAAGTCTTTTTTCAAGTCTCTCATTAAAGTGGAGTTCCATTATTTGTAGCAATGGCACTAGGTATTTATAATAACAAAGTAGTTTTCAAGTGTGTAAAGTTCAAAAGGACATCATTTTAGAAAGTTATGTTTTCTAATAAAGTCGTTCAAGACTCGGATATCTTAGGCTGGACAGTAATGTTTTGAGCATCTTGGGAGATATTTTATTTCCACTTCATTAAGGATTTTACATGTTGGTTAATGTTTGTAATTAGTTGTCAAGGTCGTTTGCTTTTAGCCAGAGCATCTTAGGTTTCTAAAGAGTCTTTTATGTTCCAAATCATCGTAATTTGTGGCCTATGCAAGGAAAAGTTGATGAGTAAAAAATAAAGAGTTTGATGATTAAAAAACAAACTTTTCTTAAAAACTATTGTGTCAAGGATCTTGAGAGATTTGATTATAGAGTTTTTAAGTGTGAGTTTTACTCATAATTGACGTATTAAAGTAGTAAGTGAGAGTTGCTTGCAACTTAAATAATGATTTCTAACTTAAGTGAGAGTTCCTTGGTTAGGATTATACCTAATAAGTTCACGTGAGAGTTCTTATCTTAGCTTACGTATCCTTGATAACTTAAATGAGAGTTCCTTAGTTATCCAAATTTTTCTTTTCTTCTATCTTAAAACACATTCTCTTTCCTTTGGGGTAGTTATTGTTACTATTCAATTTTTCCTCTTTCTAGTTCAAGGCTCCAGGTTACTTCTTCCAGACTCTTAGAGGATCTCCTAAAACACTTGAAAACAAGTTTCTTTCTTTTCCATAGCCACAAAACAAACTAAACACATACCATACTGATACCTAGACATTTCCAAACCAAACACATTTATTTTCTAATCTGAAAGTCCATTAAGAGCTATTATTGTCGACTTAGTCTAGTGTACAAAGTGGAGTCGTGACAATAGTATACTAGAAAATAAATCATGGGCCATACAACTATAACCTGCTAGATATATATGAGGTTTGATCTAGGAGGGTATACCCGTTTTTGGTCATATTAGTTTACAATCATGTGAGTGAGTGTAAGTTAGACCCAAGACCTAAGAAAAGGTGTTTTTAACATACGAAGATGGTGTGAAGGGCTTTAGTATTCAATACCTTTCAAAATTACGTGTCATACGTATAGTTATAACATTTTATAAGATCAGTAGGTGTCACTTTGTCTTTTTAAAACTACAAATGAAAAAAACGATAGCACACGTGATGGTGCTAAACTACAAAAAGATGTAATTCATACTGTATGGAAGCATTACGGTAGTCAAGTAGAGCGAAAGGTTTTAGAGACTATTAAGTAGACTCATTGAACAAAAACTTGCCAATTGTCATTGTGTAATGGTTGTTATGCAACCTATTTGAGTGTTGTCACAACGTTAAATCCTTTTATACTAGTGAATGAATTTTCTCGGTCAAAATGTTGCATTGACTGTTAAGTGACGTATAACACCCAATGTTTCACGATTACAAAGTTATTTGTCATGAAGAGGTTGTAGAAAATTTTCTTCTAACATCTTCCCAATTTGTAGAAGTTCTTATAACATCTCCCTATAAAAATTTCATTAATACCCATTAATTTTAAAGAATGATTACAAAGTAACGAAAGATAAATCAAGCAATTCGAGAAGCTTGAGATCTCCTAAAATGAGTAAAACCCATCCATCAAGTGTTTAACAATATTCCTAATGCCAATGAGCCTCTAATTCCCCTTATTTATAAGAAAGCTACCACTTAAGCTATCTTATTCCCCAAGTCTTCTCTATATGGTAATTACCTAAATTACCCCTCCGTAGAATCCCTTCATAAGGCCAATATCAGGTCATTGCAGTACCAAACTAGTATCAAAAACATAGATACAAAGATTATTAGAAATCACCACAAATACCTCAAACATAATAAAGAATAACAAATGAGTCAATAGAGAAGGTTGAACTGGAGTTTTAAGGATTCATGGAAAACAAATTCAAGTTTGCAGCCCTTGATTATTAGAGCTCGTTACAAAGGTGAATGATAGTGTCTTTAATCAGTGTCCCATTATCTACAGCCAAGATGAAAGTAGACTTTAAAATATAAAAACGCACCACATTTGATGAAAAATTACCAACTTTCTAAGCATTGCAAAGTGCAAACATATAATTGGTCCACAACATTCAAATGCTACAATCCAAAGCACAAAAAAATTGTTGAGATTTATGGCGACTTAAGTGCACCAATTGATAGTGCTTTCATTTGTGAACTCATGGGATGGAGTCCTTTGGAGTGAATGGGTGTTTTAAGTGAGTAACTTAATGTGTGTTGAATAATGGTGATTAAAGTATGGATTAATTCATGAGTTATGAAGGTGGTGAAGTGTGACTTAAACATGGAAATCATGAATCTTAATGAAGAAGATGAAAAGATGTTCTACTATGCTCGGTCTAGCAAAGTTGTCAGAATGCCCACTAAAGACCACTCGACCAGACCACTTGATCGAGCCAACTCTATGGTGGGTCGAGCGAGCAGACATAATGTATCCAACAGCTTCCTGTAGCCCGCTCGACCAGGCTGCTCAACAGAGCGAGCCGCTGCTTTGGTCGAGCAAACCTTCTGACGCTCCTAGGATGACGTTTGACTATTCATGTGCTTCGGGCTATTTCATTATCATTTATTGATAGCTTTAACGTATTAATTGTTGCTCAGTGTGATCTCTTTTATAAATAAAGAGCTCATTTGTTCATCCAAACACATCAAACACAAACTCCTAAGCCTAAACACATAGCCTTTGCATTCTCTTACATCATTTCTAATACTTCATTGTAAGAGTTGTATTTCTCAATTGTTATAATATAAATAAGACACTGCACATCACGGAGGACGTAGCCATTATTGGGTGAACCTCCTTAAATCTTTGTGTTCTTTTGCATTATTTTATTTCCACTAAACGTTAAGTTCATTGCAATTGTTATCGTTCATCAAGGTACTTAGGATCTTATCAATCTTAGCTCACATTTCAATTGGTATCAGAGCCAAGGTTGTTTTTACGGTGGTATAAGAAGTTTTTGTTGGTAAAACATGTTTATGATGAAGCTTGACATAGAGAAGTTTGATAGGAGTGTGAATTTTGGCTTATGGCAAGTTAATATGAAGGTCATTTTGATTCAAAACGGTGTGCAAAAGGCCGTTGAAGGTGTAAACAAAATGCCGGGATGAATGACCGCGGCAAGATGGGAAGATCATTCAAAGGCACTATCGGCAATCCAACTTTGCCTTTTCAATGAAGTGCTAAGAGAGGTGGTTAAAGAAACCACAACCAAGGGGACATGAGAGAAATTGAAATCACTCTACATGGTCAAGAGTACTACCAATAAGCTAATTTTAAAGAGTAGACTTTACTATCTATGCTTGGAGGAAGGTCCTTAAAAACCACAATTAAATGAGTTTTATTGCATTGTTATGGATGTATAAAATATTGAAGTCAAGCTTGATGATGAAGAGTTGGCTATTTACTTCTTATGTTCTCTACCTCGATCTTACAAGAATTTTAGAGAAACTCTACTTTATGTTAGAGAAAATTTGAGTAGTGATGATGTGAAAAATTCCTTGACATAAAGGAATCTCATTGATACACAATTGTCACAAAAATTACTAGTGGGGGTGGAAACAAGGGTAAAGGGAGGTCAAAGTCACGGGGGCCTAACAAAATTAAGACTTGCAACTATTGCAAGCTTAAAGGCCACATCAAGAAGGATTGTTGGAAATGGAAATGGAAAATTGCTAGTTGATGGGGCTAGGGTCGCAGCTAGTACACCGATGCTAGTTACGTCAAAGATAGTGATGATGGTGGTGTTTTAGTTGCCACACATGGGTACGAAGATGGTGATGAATGGATTCTTGACTCGAGATGCACAACCCACATGACTCCCAACAAAACTTTCTTCCAAACATTTGAAACCATGGGAAACAATACTACTTGTAAGGTGATTGGAGTTGGGAGTGTAAAAATGAGAATTTTTGATGGGATGGTGAGAACCTTCACAGATGTAAGGCATATTCCGGGTTTGAAAAAGAATCTCATATCTTTGGGTACTCTTGATAAGTTCGGGTGTAAAATCACTTGTGAAGGAGGAGTTATGAAAATTGTTAGAGGGTCACTTGGGGTGATGTAGGGGAAGATGAATGGGAGTTTGTATGCTCTTGAAGGTTCAACTATCTCCGGCTTGGCAAACGTTTCAATAAACACAATGTCCGATCAAGAAACAAAACTTTAGCACTTAAGACTTAGTCACATGGGATAAAGAGTATGTATGAAATTTCTAAACAAGGTTTATTTAAAGCTCGGGAACCTTGGGTTTTGGGAACAATGGGTTTATGGGAAACACAAGAGGGTTAGTTTCAAACCCGCTATACACAACACTAAGGGGATACTTGATTATATTCATTCCGATTTGTGGGAGCCTTCAAGAAAGCTTTTACTTAGTGGTTGTAATTACTTGTTGACCTTCATTGAAGATTTCTCAAGTAAAGTTTAGTGTTACTTCATAAAACATAAAAATTAAATTTTTGATGTTTTGTTGAATGGAAGAAAATGATTGAGAAAAAGACCGGTAGGGGCATCAAGACCTTGAGCACCGATAATGGTCTTGTTTGTTGATAATAAATTTCTTCAATATTGTGCTAGTGAAGGTATTGTAAGAAATAAAACTTGTACAGGGCGTCCTCAACAAAATGGTGGTGAGCAGAGGATGAATAAAATGTCGTTGGAGAGGTCTTGGTGTATGCTAAACCAAGCAAAATTGGGCAATTTTAGGCCGAAAGCGGTGGCTAAGGCATACTACTTTGATCAATCGCTCACCTGATACCGTTTTGAAATCCAAATCACAACAAGAAGTGTGGTACAACACTCCAGTAAAATATTCTAGTCTTAGAGTCTTTGGTAGTTCGGCTTATATTCATGTAAATGATAGAAAGTTAAATTCTAAGGCTAGAAAATGCATTGTGGTGGGATATGGAGTGGGTGTAAAGGGGTATAGGGTGTGGTGTAATGAGCCTAAAAGAATAAATTATTTCTAGAGATGTAGTATTTGATGAAATTAGCATGCTAGTCTCTAGTGTAGTAAACCCATTGAAAATGTTGTAAATGATGTTGTAATTAATCTTATTGATGCACAAGAGGAGGTTCAACTTCCCAATATTGATGAAGATGAAAATAATGATAATGTTCAACAAAGATCTCCTCTTTTGTCTACAACAAGGCAAAGGAAGAAAATAGTGGCTCCGAGAAGGTATATTGAAGAGTGTGATTGTGTTGCATATGCTCTCAACATTGCTAGCAAAATCGAAGTGTTGCATGAACCAAGTAGGCTATGGCCTCAAAAGAATCAAGAAAATGATTAATAGCCATGAAGCAAGAGATGGAATCACTAGCAAAGAATGAAACTTGAGATATCGTTGACGGATCAATGGAAAAGAAGATTATTGGGAGCAAGTGGATATTCAAGAGGAAAGAGGGTCCTTCTAGTGGTGTTCCTCCCATCTACAAAGCAAGGGTAGTAGCAAAGGGATACTCTCAAGTTGAAGGTGTCAATTTTCATGAGGTATTTTTCACCGGTTGTGAAGCACTCTTCTATAAGAGCACTACGAACTTTGGTGGCGAAGGAGGACTTGAAGTTGCATCAATTGGATGTAAAAAAGGCGTTTCTTCATAGTGAGCTTGAAGAAGAAATTTATATGAAGCAACCGGAAGGTTTTGAAGTAGCCGATAAGAATGGTCATGTGTGTAAATTGAAAAGATCATTGTATGGGTTGAAGGCTTGAAGCAATCGCCAAGGCAATAGTACAAGAGGTTTGATTCTTTCATGATTTCACATGATTATGTTAGAAGTTCTTATAATAGTTATGTTTATCTTAAGAAACCTGAAAATGGTTATTTGTTATATTTGCTCTTGTATGTTAATGATATTCTAGTAGCATGTAATTCTTTGTTTTATTTGGAGAGCTTGAAAGAATTGCTTTCATATGAATTTGATATGAAGGATCTTGGTGAAGTCAAAAAGATCCTTGGAATGGGGATTTTGAGAGACCGGGCTTAAGGTGTCTTACACCTTAGTCAAAGAAAGTATATTGAGAAAGTTGTGCAACGCTTCTCCATAGAAGATGCTAAAAGTGTGTCTACTCCTCTTGCCTCTCTTTCAAATTGTCCAAGAAATTGTGTCCACAAACAAAGGCGGAAGAAGAGCAAATGGTGAGTTTGGTAAATAGATTTATGTCTAATCAGGGGAAGGCACATTAGGAGGCACTAAAGAGGTTATTGAGGTATTTAAAATGTACTTCTAATGATTGTCTAATGTATGAGAAGGATACAAGCAAGCTAACCGGGTTTTGTGACTCGGATTATGGAGGTGATCTTGATGATAGAAAAATCCACAAGTGGTTTCGTGTTCACTTTGGGTGGTTCCGCTATAAGTTGGCAATCATAGTTGCAAAATATATGGTTGCTCTTTCAACAAACGAAGCAGAGTACATAGCCCTTGCGGAGTCATTCAAAAAAGCAAAGTGCCTCAAAGGTCTAGTTAGTGAGATGTGCAACAAGGTGTGTTCGGTAAGTGTACATTGTGATAATCAAAGTGCAACTCACTTGGCTAGGAATTAAAAGACATTTTATAAAATGTCCATACACAATTGATATCAAGTATAATTTCATTTGGGAAGAAGTTGAGCACAAAAGGGTGATTTTGAAGAAGGTTGATACTAAAGATAATTTGGCCAAAATGATGACAAAACCAATGCCTACAACCAAGTTTGATTTGAGTGTTGACTTGGTTGGTCTAGCTCCTTGGTTGAAATGATGCCCTTTGGGGCATGTGAGGTGTGTATGTTGTTTTATACTTGTTTATATTCTTGTAAGATGAAGTGGATTGATGAATGCTTTGACTCGGGTGAATTCAATTAAAGGTGGAGATTGTTAGATTTTTGGTGACTTGAGTGCACCAATTGATTGTGCATTCATGAGTGAACTCATGGGTGGAATCCTATGGAGTAAATGGGTGTTTTAAGTGAGTAACTTAATGTCTGTTGAATGATTAAAGTATGGATTAATTCATGAGTTATGAAGGTGTTGAAATGTGACTCACACTTGGGAATTATGAATCGAAAGAAGAAGATGAAAAGATGCTCTACTATGCTAGGTCGAGCAAAGCTGTCAAAATGCCCAATAAAGACCGCTTGACCAAATTGCTCGACCAAGTGAGCTCCAGGGTGGGTCGAGCGAGCAAAACAGAATGTATCCAGTAGCATCCTGTAGCCCGCTCGACCGAGCAAGCCTCTGCTTTGGTTGAGCAAACCTTCTGACGCACCTAAAATGTTGTTCTTGACTCTTCAAGTGCTTGGGCCTGTTTCATTGTCATTTATTGATAGCTTTAATGTATTAATTCTTGCTTAGTGTGATCTCCCCTATAAATAGGGAGCTCATTTGTCCATTCAAATACATCAAACGCAAACCCCTAAGCCTAAACACATAGTTTTTGCATTCTCTTACGTAGTTAAGTTAATTGCAATTGTTATCGTTCATCAAGGTACTTCGAACCTTATCGATCTTAGCTCACATTTCAATTAAATTCGTACCCTAAAGCAACAAACCAAAAGTCATATATAACAGTACCTCTCTAGCCACAGGTGAGTTGCTGTCATCTTTATCATAAATCAAAGCGAGAAGAAGATGCTTAAATTCCTCATACGCTTCCTTCAAAACAAACAAAAATAAATACCTCGCCGTCAATAACACTGACTATAGCCACACCAAAAAAAAAAAAAAAAAAAAAAAAAAAAAAAAAAAAAAATGAGCTTCATACTGGATAAGCATCAAGAGCGCAAGGAGCAAGCGAATTTCGCAAACATTCAATAGCAGATTCGCGATCTTCCGGAGTTCCTCTCCTTAATAGCTCAATGAATTTCTTCAATCAAAAATATCAGTCAAAAAAATTCAAAAATAAAATAAAAAGACCTTAAATAAATCATTTAATACCTGTTTCTGGAGGCAAAAAAGGAGGCGGCGATCGAGCAAAATGGAAGGAGCATGGAGACGAAGAAGATCCAAAACAGAATCTACATCACCAGACTCCAAAAGCAGGCGAATTCGACGAATCAATAGACGAGATTGATACGATGAAGAAGCAGACGAAGACGAATATGAAGAAGAAGGTGAAGATGGAGGAGGAGAGAGAGAGGAAGAAGCAGGAGAAGAAGGAGGAGAAAGAGAAGAAATGGCGTCGTTTTCGTGGAACAGATTTTCAGATTTAGCAAATTCGATGACGAGAGAATCCAAAGCTTCCCAATTCACCGGCGTTGAATCCATGGCGTAGATAGAAGACAAGAGAAAGGATAGAGCCAGAAATTTCTGGGTGATTGTAATAATATTGAAGTCGGCAAATTCAGAGTATATTGAAATTAGTTCTTGATGGAGTATTATTCTACCTCTACTCCTTCCATCCATAACTAGTATGGACCATAAGACAGACTTTTTTCTATTTTTGTTTGTTTACTAATTGGTAGCCTCTAGTTCTCTCAAGTTACACTATTAAATTTAATAATAAAGATAGTTTATACATTTTATTATCTACAATACAAATGAAAATATTAAAATATCATTGTAATACGATATATTATTGAAAAAAGTACATTCAGCTCCGTAAAGGAACATAATTTATCGACATTTTAGAAAAAAAGAAAGTAAAAACATTAATTTACTTTCGTCAACCAAGATGAATTACCCGTGCTACTCACGGAGAGATAAGATATTGTGGTTCATGCTGTTTGTATACGATTATGTACTAATAGATAAAACTGTATCAAGGGTAAACGACATATAAGAGTTTAGGAAAAAAGAGCTAAAATCACAAAGGTATATAAACACAGCATGAGTATAGTTGAATACATGGAGCGTGGATACTTGGAACCAAATTAAGTTGCAATTGCATTAGGTAATAAGAAACTCCGATAAGTGATTATTTTCAAGTACCTTGGATAAATTTTCCAAAGCAATGGAGATATAAATCACAATGTATCTCATAGGACTAATTGTGTATGGCTGAATGGAGAGGAACGAGTATTATGTAATCATTATGCTCCTCTACGGTAAAATTACCACCACATAGTGTTATCATCTTGATCATAATACTGGCATTTAAGAATGCACAAAATCGGAAAATAAGGGTAGCACAAGATTGAAATGCAAATGCTAAAAGGTTAATCATAAATACTTTTGCCCCTATCATATCAATGAGTTACGAAAAGATTAAGCTTAGACTAACTTGAAGAATATTACATACAAAGTCAGAGGATGCAACAAAAAATATCTAATACTCAAATTGAAATAATTCAAACCTAGTACAAAAAATGGAAGTATGCGATATGCTTCATTGATCATCTTCTTGATAGGTCGGTACTGTGTCCATTTAGCGAACGTTTTTATGTTGTATTGAAGAAAATTTAATTGAAAGTAAAACACTAATGATTTTGACTAAAAGAATTTCGATTTGAGTTATTCTTATTATATCCTTCAGATAGGTATGTACTGTGTCCATTTAGCATACATTTAATATATTGTGTCGCAAATTTAAAACGAACCAGAAAGTATAATTTATGACAAAAATCACTCATCCTACAGACCTTTATGTAAAAAGCAATTATATTAAACATGATTACCGTAACCTTGCAATTGAAGCTGCTTCAAATATTCCATTGCTTCATCCAGCAATGAATCCTTATCTGTCCAGCATTGAAGATTAATCTTCCTACTCTCACAAATAAATCGAAATACATCAATATGCAACAACTAAACCAAGAAATTAACCATATTCATTACAAAAAACCAACAATTAAACCCCAAAACTTCAAAATTTGATAAAAATAAAAGTGGATAATACATATAAACAACCATGATATATATAGGCAAGTGTTACAAAACGATTATGACTTGAATTATCTTGATTTGAATATTACTAGAACTTCCAATTTACTAATCACCCCACAAAAATTAGTATATCATATAAACAACCATCATATAAGCAAGTATTACAAAATGGAAATTAGATTTGGATGAAAACATTAAAATACCTTTATTTTCAAGATATAAGTTTTGTTGAACATTTAGTGCATAATAATCCTGTATATTATAATCATCAAGTACTACTAAGGTAGTGGGACCAATCGTATCGATTTATTAAGTCCGTTTACATCGCTAAAGCTACTAAAAGTAGTGGGACAAAACGTATTAATATACGAGGTCCAAAAGGCATTTAAGTTATTACTTAATCAAAGGAAACAAGGGAAAAAGGGGGATCAAGGCAGAGGCCAAAAGCCGACTCGGCGATCCCCCTTGTGTAGCCACAGCCGAGTCGGCTTTTGGCTACTGGAAAAACTATTTTGGTCAGTAGGCAAAAGCCGAGTCGGCGATGGGTCTTTTGGAGGGACCGCCGACTCGGCGGTCTGGGCAAAATAGTGCCGTTGCTTTTTCTTCCCGTTTCCTATGTGATTAATGCCTCGGATTCTCTTGATTATGCCTTAATTCTGAGATTATAATGCTCATGAATGACTAAGAATAATGTCATTCAATTGCATTGATACCCATGATCATCAATATGATCATTATGGGTGATGATTATGAGGAGGCTCCTCCATATACTCTTTGAGTATAAATAGGTGCCTTGAGGGATGAGTTCCACACACCTTTTCTTACTCTTCTCCTGATTTCTAAGCTTTTCTCATTTGTTCTTTGCATACAAAAGAGTAATTAACTTTTGTTAGTGCATTTCCACAACTTGTTATTCCTCAAACACATTGTTATTGCTTAATACAACCTAAGTACTAAGGTTGTGTTGTAATCGATTGTATCTCGTTGTGAATTTCCAAACAACAACCCAAGTACCTTTGTGGGGGAAATATCACAAAAGGATAGTGAGCACACGCCTTCGATTTGTATCAAGTTTCCGGGTGACGTTCATCGTTACACAATAATCTTCAATTTACTTGTTACATTGTAATCGTCTTGTAAGTTTATTTTTGTCATCAATCAAAGGGGTTTATACAAATTCCCGAGTTGTAATTTGTATTGCATTATATACTTTACGTAATAATCTTTTGTGATAGTCTTCATACGATGGCATCAATGAAAGACTTTACCTCTAACTTTGCTAAGTTAGAAAAGTTTGTCGGCGTCGATTTTAGACGTTGGCAAAAGAAGATGATGTTCATGCTCACTACCCTCAATGTGGCTTATGTTATAAGCTCACCCAAACCGGAGGTTGCTAAGTCGGATGATCCGGAAACGGTGATTCCGGAAACGGAGATTCTTGAACAAAATCGCAAACGGTCAAAGTGGGAAAATGATGACTTCATTTGCCGGGGGCATATACTCAATGGTATGCAAGATGCACTCTTTGACATCTATCAATACCATGAGTCCGCTAAGGAATTATGGGATGCTCTTGAAAATAAATACATGGCGGAGGATGCTAGCTCCAAGAAATTTCTAGTAAGTAATTTTAATTCTTACAAAATGGTAGAGGATCGCCCAATCATTGATCAATTTCATGAATTGCAAAGAATGCATGCTAACCTTAAATTACATAAAATTGAAATTGATGAAGTATTTCTTGTTTCAAGCATAATAGACAAATTGCCTCCTTCATGGAGGGATGTTAGACATGCTCTTAAGCATAAAAGGGAGGAGATTACACTCTCCGACCTTGGACAACACATTATTGTCGAGTCTAGCATCCGGGTTCATGAGAACCGGAAGGATGATAATCCTAATGTACCAACAATTAACATGGTTGGGGAAGGGAAACCACAATCCCGTCCCGGAGATAAGAGGAAGAGGAATGACTCTTCTAAGGGGAAAGCTACTAATCCCAATACCGAAAAGGTATGTTGGGAGTGTGGAAAGCCCGGGCACCGAAGGAAGAATTGCTTCGTTCTAAAGAACAAGCAAAAGAAAGCCAAGGGGAATGGTCAAGCTTCAACTAGCAAGGGACCACCCACACAAGGTAATCTTGCATGTTTTGATGAAAATTCTAATATGAGTTTTTCTACTTTGAATACTAATATTAGTGCTTTGCAGGATGATTCCTTGGCTTGGTGGATCGATTCGGGGGCATCGAGACATGTATGTAATTCTACGCAATGGTTCAAAACCTTTAACAAGGTTGTTGATGGGGAGCATCTCTATATGGGAAACAATGCACCTATCAAGGTCCAAGGCAAAGGACAAGTTGAATTGTTGTTTACTTCGGGGAATCTTTTAGCTTTAAGAGATGTGTATTTCACACCCGAAATAGGTAGAAATTTAGTCTCGGGTCCTATTTTGAATCGATTAGGCTACAAGCTTGTATTTGAAGCCGATAGGTGCATTATCTCAAAAAATAATTTGTTTATTGGTAGGGCTTATCTATGTAATAGTTTGTTTAAGTTGTCTTTGGATTTGAATAAAGATGTTATTTGCAATGTTTCTTCTATGAATGAAAATGATGATTTACATTACTTGTGGCATGTTAGACTAGGACATGTTAATTTTGATAAAATTTCTTTTATGTCTAAACATGAGTTAATTCCTATGTGTAATAAAATGTCTAAAAATTGCAAAACGTGCATGTTAACTAAGATCACTAGAACACCGTTTAAAAGTGTTGAAAGAAAAACCGAAATTTTGGAGTTAATCCATAGTGATCTTTGTGATTTTCATAGTACACCGTCTTTGGGAAACAAAAAGTATGTCATAACTTTTATAGATGATTTCTCATAGTTTTGTTATGTTTATCTTTTGCATTCAAAAGATGAGGCTCTTGAACATTTTAAGATTTACAAACAAGAAGTAGAAATACAAATTGGTAGTAAACTTAAAAGGTTAAGAACCGATAAAGGAGGTGAATATTATGATCCGCTTTATTTTAATTCAATGGGTATAATTCATGAAACAACCGCCGGTTATGCACCACAATCTAATGGTGTGGCGGAGAGGAAAAACCGTACTCTACAAGAGATGGTTAATTCCATGTTATCCTACTCAGGTTTGAGTGATGGATTTTGGGGTGAAGCAATGTTGACGGCTTGTCACATTCTTAACCGAGTTCCAATGAGAACGAATAAGGAAACTCCTTATGAACTTTGGTACAAAAAGAAACCAAACTTAAGTTATCTTAAGGTTTGGGGTTGTAGGGCCATTGTAAGAGTGCCCGGCAACAAGAAAAAGAAGCTCGGTGAACGTGGGCTTGAGTGCATCTTTATAGGCTATGCCATTCATAGCAAAACCTATAGGTTCTATGTTATAGAACAAAATGACTATATATCGATTCATTCGATTATAGAGTCAAGAGATGCCATTTTTGATGAAAATAGATTTTCATCATTGAGTAGACAAAGACATCTACAAAGTTGTACCAATGAAAGTGTTGATGATAGTCAACAAAGTTCACTTCTAGATGTTGATGAAAGTCAACAAATAGATGAACTTGATTTAGTTGATCTTATTCCTAAACGGAGTAAGAGACAACGGAAAGCGAAGAGCTTTGGACCGGATTTCCAAGTATACTTGGTTGAAGGTGATAGAAGTGAAGTATCTTCTAGTGTTCCATATTTATATAATGTGGAAGGTGACCCATTGACTTATAGCGATGCTATGGCATCACATGATAGTGCTTTTTGGAAAGAGGCTATCGATGATGAGATGCAATCCATCATGGGAAATAACACTTGGGTGTTAGTGGATCTTCCTCCGACTTGTAAACCAATCGGTTGCAAGTGGATTTTCAGAAAGAAAATGAAAATCGACGGTACTATTGATAAATTCAAAGCCCGTTTAGTGGCTCAAGGCTTTAGACAAAAGCACGGTATCGATCATTTCGATACATATGCACCGGTTGCAAGAATAACCACTATTCGGTTATTGGTAGCGTTAGCTACGGTCTATCATCTAGAAATACATCAAATGGATGTTAAAACCGCATTTCTATATGGGGAATTAGATGAGGAAGTATATATGAAACAACCCGAAGGGTTTGTTTTGAAAGGACAAGAACAAAAGGTGTGTAAACTTGTCAAGTCTTTGTATGGACTTAAACAAGCACCTAAACAGTGGCATCAAAAATTTGATGAAACTATTTTGTCCTTTGGATTCAAGTTGAATCAAGCCGATAAGTGTGTGTATAGCAAGTTTGATAGCCATGGTAATGGCGTTATCATTTGCCTATACGTTGATGACATGCTTATCTTTGGAACTTGTATAACACAAGTCCAAGAGACAAAAGACTTTTTGTCTAGATCCTTTCAGATGAAGGATATGGGGGAGGCTGATGTGATCTTAGGTATTAAGATCATAAGGCAAGGGAACCGTATTAAGTTAAGTCAGGCTCACTATGTTGAGAAGATACTTAAGCGGTTTAATATGCTTGATAAAGCGCCGGTCTCTACTCCCATGGAACCGGGTATGAAGTTTGCAAAGCATACCGGTCAACCAATTTCACAATTGGAGTATTCAAAGGTCATAGGATCTTTGATGTATGCTATGACGAGTACAAGACCTGACATAGCATTTGCGGTGGGTAAACTTAGTAGATTTACTAGTAACCCAGGTCCCCATCATTGGATGGCGATAAGGAGAGTATTAAGATACTTGTTACGTACCAAGGACTTTGGTATTACTTATAGCGGAGAACCTCCTATACTAGAAGGTTATTCTGACGCTAGTTGGATCACTAATGAAGAGGATAACTCTTCTACTAGTGGATGGGTGTTTGTTTATGGGGGAGGTGCCATTTCTTGGTCTTCTAAGAAACAAACATGTATAGCTGATTCTACGATGTCAGCTGAGTTTATTGCTTTAGCTTCAGCAGCTAGTGAAGCTGAGTGGTTGAGGAATCTCATGTTTGAGATACCTTTGTTACCTAAGCCAATCTCACCGGTGGCGATTCATGCGGATTGCATGACGGCTTTAGGTAGAGCTTATAGTCAAGTGTATAATGGTAAGTCTCGTCATATTGCTCTAAGGCATAGCCTTGTGCAAGGACTTATTATTAACGGGGTCATAACTTTTGACTATGTGAACACTAAGTTCAATGTGGCGGATTCGTTTACGAAAGCCATGAATAGAGACTCAATTGAGAAAGCCTCAATTGAGATCGGTTTATGTCAGTAAAATCATTAGGGAAAGCCCAATTCACGCATGAGTAACATCGTGTCTGAATTCAATGTGGTAAAGTCCTCTTGGTTTTTGTTTAAAGCAACTCTTGCATGACCCATCGTTGCTTTGTACCGTGATGGAATAAGGTAGTCGTCTTGAAAGTTCTCAAGATCAAGAGTTGAAGAGCTCTTGGTGTTATATCCACGTCACGGGGATATGTTTAATACGTAATGAGAACCTACCTATATAAGTTTGAAGTGTGGCCGCTTCAAGTAGTCAAGATTGGCATAATGACTATGATAAACTTATGAATTAGATACGGACACGGCCTTATAATGTGTCAAGTTAATAACTTTGTGTTATTTGTTTTGTGTGTACTACATCTTCAAATGGTCAGAAGTGTCATTTGATTCAATTCCGAATGGAAATCAATTCTGGCTCGATCATTTGTTAAGTGTGTTGTACTAGGCGTTAATTCAATCCGTAGGGATATTAGCGTTGATGCATGAAATGTATTATGAGTTTTGGTAAATGAGAGGCTTATTATACCCAAAATGGGGGAGGATTGTTGAACATTTAGTGCATAATAATCCTGTATATTATAATCATCAAGTACTACTAAGGTAGTGGGACCAATCGTATCGATTTATTAAGTCCGTTTACATCGCTAAAGCTACTAAAAGTAGTGGGACAAAACGTATTAATATACGAGGTCCAAAAGGCATTTAAGTTATTACTTAATCAAAGGAAACAAGGGAAAAAGGGGGATCAAGGCAGAGGCCAAAAGCCGACTCGGCGATCCCCTTGTGTAGCCACAGCCGAGTCGGCTTTTGGCTACTGGAAAAACTATTTTGGTCAGTAGGCAAAAGCCGAGTCGGCGATGGGTCTTTTGGAGGGACCGCCGACTCGGCGGTCTGGGCAAAATAGTGCCGTTGCTTTTTCTTCCCGTTTCCTATGTGATTAATGCCTCGGATTCTCTTGATTATGCCTTAATTCTGAGATTATAATGCTCATGAATGACTAAGAATAATGTCATTCAATTGCATTGATACCCATGATCATCAATATGATCATTATGGGTGATGATTATGAGGAGGCTCCTCCATATACTCTTTGAGTATAAATAGGTGCCTTGAGGGATGAGTTCCACACACCTTTTCTTACTCTTCTCCTGATTTCTAAGCTTTTCTCATTTGTTCTTTGCATACAAAAGAGTAATTAACTTTTGTTAGTGCATTTCCACAACTTGTTATTCCTCAAACACATTGTTATTGCTTAATACAACCTAAGTACTAAGGTTGTGTTGTAATCGATTGTATCTCGTTGTGAATTTCCAAACAACAACCCAAGTACCTTTGTGGGGGAAATATCACAAAAGGATAGTGAGCACACGCCTTCGATTTGTATCAAGTTTCCGGGTGACGTTCATCGTTACACAATAATCTTCAATTTACTTGTTACATTGTAATCGTCTTGTAAGTTTATTTTTGTCATCAATCAAAGGGGTTTATACAAATTCCCGAGTTGTAATTTGTATTGCATTATATACTTTACGTAATAAGTTTCATATGCAGATCATCCCCTTGTTTCCTACATGAGGTTGAAAAGCTTCAGGCTCCCCAGGCTCTAATTTAGGTGTCTTCAGTGCAAACGGAGCAGATATGGGGCTTTGTTGGCTATGTGATGTGCTCGATTTAGAGCACATTTATATCCTTATTATGGTGTCGAGTCTCGTCGTTTCTCATTGGTTTTTTATGCTGTACACTCGATTTTACCCTGTTCTTGTCTCCGATGTGTTTTGAGGTTATTTTAGGTGTTTTTGGAGGTTTCGAGGTGAAATGGATCGAGTTCAAAGTTTAGGCATCATAATCGAAGAAGAGGCACGCGTTTCGAGGCATTCCCAAGTGCCCGAAGTCATTACCCGAAGACCTCGCAAAGCCTAGAGTTCGTGTGATGCTTGGTTGGAGTTGAAAAAGCGCAAAGAGGGCCAAAGGATCCTCTATTCAGGCAAACCTAGCCCAAATTCGGGTGAATGGAGTGTTGCACCAAGAGTTAAAGCCTTCAAGAAACCAGAAATGCCCAATTGGCTGGCCATTCGGGCGAACACAATCCATTCGGGCGAATGGATTTATGCATTCGGGCGAATGCTGAGAAAACCTCTTAGAATCAATTACCAAGGTTTTGGAAACCCTTAATGTGCACATTCGGGCGAATGCACTTGGATTCGGGCGAATTCCCCCTAGATTCAAGTGAATGGCACTCAAGTTCAGCGTTGTTTTGTTTCTTCACAAGCTTAAAACACGTGGATCTTTTAGCCTTTTAGGGCACACTATGTGTAGCCTATATAGACCCATTTTTCTGAGTGTAAATCTTATGTTCATGCTTGAGAGAACTCACTCAAACTTGTTCATCATTTTATAGCTTTTCCTTTACATTTCTTGCCCTAGATTAGTGTTTATTGCATTCCTTTACCTTTCAAGCATTGTATGATTGTATCTTTCATTTCCCTTTAACTTTATGTAAGTTTATTGTCTTTATTGCTTCCTTTGCTTTACTTATCTTTAGTTTGATGTTATTTAATGCTTTCTTCTTACTTGCTTTGATTATTGCTTTATTTATTGCTCTTTTACATTTCAATGTTGTTCTTGTTTTCTTATTTGCTTGGAAGTTGATAGTTAGATTTATTGTTTTGTTCTTGTTTCTTGTTGGTTTTGTTCATGCCATAATGTCTTCATTCATGTCTTCTTTCATTTCCTTTGCTTTAGTTATGATAATCGATTTCTAGCACGTCGTTAAACGCTAAGAACCAAGGCTATACAAACAATACTTGTAACTTCCCCTCGCTATCTTGATTGTCGCGATCAATCTACAATTGATCTCCCTTGACCTAGCTTTCCATGATAACTTAGAACCGAACTAGGGTGAATCCTCACCATCCTTGCTTTTCTCTTATTGGTTGTTGTTATCTTGTTTATTGCTTTCATAGTTTAGTATAAACACCTTTCATTCCCACCCATTTTATCTTCCATACACCTAGCCCTTGATCTTGTTAAGCTTTGTCCTAGTAGTTCGATCCCCAACTTACCTCTATATTCGTTATAGTTGTAATAGGGTGTTATAAATATTGTTTGTATAGCTTGGTCCTAGGCGTTTAACAACGTTCTTAGAAACCGGCTATCACTATGAGATGGTGCATCCGTTTTTTTATGATTTAAACGCAATTGTTTATGTGGCCTCTTAGGCTCATCCTGTATTTGAACATCTTCCTTTGAAAACTTTCGCTTGCTAATCATATGTAAAAGGGTACACATTCAAAAGACTTCTATAAGGATAATTGCCCTCAAAACAATTAAGTAATGATAGCATAAGTAAATAATTAGGCAATGGTATACATCAACATTTCCTGATTTCTGATGTTGTTCTTCCTCTACACCTAACATACTGTAAGATAGAACATTATTGAGCCAAGCATAATACCACTCAAGTGATTAAAGGAAGGGAATAACAAGCACCTCGGAATCCTCGTCCTCAAAGATAGTGTCAGAAACAAGTCTATAGTTTTCTTCTACAATCAAATCCCAATTCTTGTCAAACAAATTAAGAAGCTTTGTCAAGGAATGCTTGGTTTTTTTCCTCGAGAATACCAATTTCTTTCATTGTTGTGAAGACGACATTAATCTGAGATCTTCATTCTCTCAATAATATGTTTACACAAGCAATAAGGACAAAAAATTTTAAACTCCATGATCCACAATTAGGCTACTATTGTAGCAACCCGTCTTTCAAAAACAAGAAAGGTTTGCGGAAAAACTTTTAAGACGATTGTCACTTACTCTGAAATAAAATAAGAGCAACGATATAAACCTTATAAACCTAAAAATAATAAACCAGGTGGTAGAAAAAGACCTAAAGTCCACTCTCACACTTCCAGCCCGCATGGTAGGAATCATGCAATTCACCATTTGTATAAAAATATAAATCCACAATCAGTGGGGAGTAACTAGTTGTCCTTCCTAATCATAAAACACATAACAATATTATCTGTAATAACAACGAAGCTTAAATAATTTATCCACTAGTTATATGAATATATAAATCCAATTTAAAACCAACTTTTGTATGAAAATCAAATTTAAAACAATTAAAACTTTAATTGAATATAAATTCCAGAAATTGATTTATATAACCATATAAATCAAACAAGTATGGTTTCAAAAATTTTGAAAACATAATCAACAAGTGGAGAAGGAACGAACACCGGTGTTAGATGCCCACAAGATGGCCTTACACTAACACCTCCTAAGGTTTGTCGGGCGAACCCCAGTCTATTAAAAATAGACCTGCCTAAGAATGGCCAGTTTTCCCCTAATAGTGGATGCCTCCTTTGCCTTACACGACTGCGTACCAGGACGACAACAATTAACCCATGTATATATATGTATTAGCATGTTCTAACCATTTAGAGATGTCAAAACAGGCCTTACACTCTTATGGCTCCTTACTCGCACAAAATATATAATACCAAAACATTTAGAAATAATAAAATCATTATCAGCAACAATCATGAGATGCCAAAATAGGCCTTACACTCAGAACCATCATCAAAATACTTAACACAATTATAATTTATCAAATAAATTTATTATTTTTTTAAAATATAAGATTGCAACCATGGTTGTTAAAATCGCGATTCTAATCTACGATTCTACGATTTTACGATCCAAAAACAAGCGAGCGATTTGAATCGCAGTTAGAATCTTAAAGTTGTAGAATCTTACGATTCTAGTTCGAATAAAAATTTTAGAGGTAGAATCATAACACGATTCTACGATTCTACGATTTAACGATCCGATTCTACTAATATAGTATGATTTATTTTTAGTTTTTCTTATGTACCATATTTTACTAATCTCTTTCACATATACACATAAATTTCAAATTTTCCATCATGAAAACTTTTTAAAAACAAATTTCTTAATCGGTATGTAGATTTAAACTAATTATTGAAAATTTTTCGTTATATTCTTAAAAGTAAAGTCAGAGAAACTTTAATTCATAAATTAAAACACTTTTGAATTGGATAATAATGATAAGAAACTGGATATTTTATTATTTTTAAGTTTATTTGTAGAATCGTACGATTCTACGATTCGATTCTACCGATTCGATTCTACCTCTCCAAACGATTCTAAGTAGAATCACGATTTTAACAACTTTGATTGCAACTAATAAATTCCAAATTTTATATGAATACCAAAACTAATGTTATGAGTAAAGTCTGAGTTTAGGAATAAAGTCAACTATAAATTTGACATAGTCAACAAAAGTCGACTCTATTACTAACTCTTGACAAAGAGGTACTAATGAAAGTGTTATTCTATTCAAAAGTATAACTGTGTCAACAATCCTCCTAACATCTTAAAAATTAGCAACCACTAGTGGAAAAAAAGCTATTGACTGCGGCTAATTGGTTGCGGTTTTATTGTTATCGTAGCCAATAGACAAAAGTAAAAAAAAAAAATCAATAAAGGGTTGCGGTTATGAAGGCTGTTCGCAGCCAATAGTCCATGACATACACAATGGTTGCGGTTCTTTGTGTGTCCGCAGCCAATAGCCCTTTGTATGACAATAGCCAATAGTCCATGGCACACACAAAAATTTAAAACCAAGCCCAACCAAAAAAACCCTTATTTGTGCGCCTCTTCTTCACGGAATATAAAACGAAATGAAATTGTTTCTTCACTTCATTTGCGCCTCTTCACTTCATTTGCTTCTTCACGCCTTCTTCCTTAAAGAAAATAATCTTTCTTCCTCTTGGTTTGTAGACTTCCTCAAACTTTGAACTTCATCTTCACACCTTCTTCCTCAAAGAGATAAAGCTTTCTTCCTCCTGTTTCTTGGTAAATTTTTGATTTAAATTTGTAGATCTTTAATTTAGATGTAATTTAAATGTAATTTCGTTTGTAATTTAATTTAGTTTGGATCAAAGGGAGATATTATGTTGTTGAAATTTCGTTTAATTTCGTTTTTAATTTAGGGTTCTTTCGTTGTAATTTACTGGATCTCCCTTTAATTTCGTTTGTAAGCTTCAAAACAGATGTAATTTCGTTTCGGGTTCTTTCGTTTGTAATTTACTGGATCAAAGGAGATAATCTGTTGTTGAAATTTCGTTTATTTTCGTTTGTAATTTTCTTTCGTTTGTAATTTACTGGATCTCCCTTTAATTTTGTTTGTAATATAGATGTAATTTTGTTTGAAATTACCATGAACATTTTGGATCTCCCTTTAATTTCGTTTGTATTTTCATTTAGTTTGGATCTGTTGGTCTAAAAATGCCATCAAAGCCTAAAAATGCCATGAAAAAAAACAAAAAAAGCCATCAAAGGCTGCGGACATAACCGCCGCCTTTGATGGCTTTATTTTTGGTCTAAAAATGGGGGTATTGGCTGCGGTTTTTATGACCGCAGCCAATAAGTTTTACTCATTTGCTGCTATTACAAAGGCTACGAGACAAAATCGCAGCCTACACCCCAAAAAAAAACCGCAACCAATGTGCTTTTTTTCCACTAGTGAACACAAATAATGATTATAATAACATCAATAATAATAATAATAATAATAATAATAATAATAATAATAATAATAATAATAATAATAATAATAATAATAATAATAATAATAATAATAATAATAATAATAATTCAATTTAACGTAAGTCAAGTTGCCAGTTTTACCCAAAATTAGTTATCTTAAAAAGTGTTATCATCATCGTTCCGGTGTATCCCGCTCATAGACAAACTATGGTCAGGGTCTAGGGAGGGAAGATAGACGACAACTCATACCCATACAGGAAAGTGTGGTCAGAGAGTCCCCGGCTCTAAAGCGTCTTCAAAGAGAGCATTTATCTTAATAAGTGTCACTAAATTAAATGAAAAGTAAGAAATCAACTTTTCCCCAAAACTATTCTAACATGCTATTTAGTATAAAACGTTTCAGAATTTTATTTTTTAACATTTTCTTTAAACCAAAATAATTTCACTAACCTAATTTGTTTATTGACAACCAAACGACGAATCAATTGCTTAGCTTGTCTTGCTTAAAACATAGAATCAATGCTCCTCCCAATCAACTAGGGATGGCAACGGGTCGGATCTGGGCCGGGTCTAGGTGGACCCGGATCCAGATCCATTTTCAAGCACTGGGTCCAGATCCGGATCCGGACCCGCGGGTCTAATTTTACAGGACCCAGATCCGGGTCCGTGGATATTGCGGATCCAGTACCGGATCCGGGTCCAAAAATGGGTCCCACTTGTGTTTTGCCCTTTTTGGTGTATTTTCGAATCGTTTTGAGATTGCGATGATGCTATTCATAGACTAATGATAATAAATACATAATTTCACAATCTAGTACTTAAAAAAAAATATTATACAACTACAAATTATTAATATCCAACGAACAAAAATAAATATAGCCGATACATAATGTTTGGGAGGGAGTGACGTTTGAAATGAATTGGGTTATTGCCTTATTGGGTATTTGGGTTGGGTATTACCGAGAGGGAGAGTGACAGCTGCATACAACTTTATTATAAAATCAAAAATCGGGCAATGCAAGGGTATTAATAGGAGGCTTTTCAGAGTGAAGATGAGAAGAGATTGTTGAATGGAGTTCTGGACATCCTACTAAAGCAATCAATGGTACTGGTGGTGTTCGAAGCTCTTCTGGATATTCCTCCATTTCTATAGAATTAGGGTTGAATTGAGATTTGGGAATTGGGGTTAGATTTATGTATCAGTGATTGGACATTAATATATAATATTGATTTATATTTTAAAAAAAAACGGGTCCTAAGATCCGCGGGTCCGGGTATTTTACTCAGATCCGGATCCGGATCCGTGACTTGGCTATTAGACCCGGACCCGACCCGGACCCAACGGGTCTATTTTTTAGGCCCCAGATCCGTGAAAACGGATACGGGTCCACGGATCCGGATCGGGTCCAATACCCATTGCCATCCCTACAATCAACAATTAAATAAATATGTCTCTTCATATACAAATTAAAATAACCCAAGTTTTTACACTAAATTAAATTACTCATAAATTTTAGTAATCCCTCATACGAAGCTTAATACACCAAAAGATCAAATTTTTTTCAGTTTCTATACCAAAATAAAACAAATAATATAAAATTGATTGAAAATGGATTATTTGGCCTAATATATTTATAACTTGCATTTTATTATGTCTAAGTTGCACATATAATTAAAAATAACATAAAATGTAAATTAAGAAAAGAGAGGACAAACTAGTTACTCCCCACTGATTGTGGATTTATATTTTTATACAGATGGAGAATTGCATGATTCCTACCATACGGGCTAGAAGTGTGAGAGTAGACTTTAGGTCTTTTTCTACCACCTGGTTTATTACTTTTAGGTTTATAAGGTTTATATCATTGCTCTTATTTTATTTCAGAGTAAGTGACCACCGTCTTAAAATTTTTTCCGCAAACCTTTTCTTGTTTCGAAAAGACGGGTTGTTACAGTTGGTATCAGAGCCGAACGGTTTCAACGACTTACTTTGGTAAGTTACTTAGGGCTTAGTAATGCTTAGAATATGACCAAAGACCCTAGTGTGAGGTTATTTGGGTTGGAAGAAATCAGGATTGCGATGACTTAAAGTAGGGCTTTTTGATTGAATGCATTAAAAGCAATCAACTCTATGTGTTTAGAACTTTATTTATCTGCTACCTAATTGGTAGTAAAAAAAAACTAAAAACTGCTATCCCTGTCTTTCTCATAAAGAATATCCTTATAATAGAAAATTTTGTGATATAATTAGAGTAACCTATGCCAAGTGAGCTACAAGTTGACCTTTCAAAGTTTTCAATGACCTAGTTTGATTTTCTATTCGATATCGACTAGCTCTAAGACATTATGCCAAATTTATTACTAATACAAGAGGAATGTGTTGTTGGGATCCAAGAAAAAAGAGAATATCAAAGTTTGGTGCAATTGTGAAGAAATGATTTCAATTAGTGTCAACTCTGAAAATGAGAAAAATGCATCAAAAGGATAAAGTTTGTTTCTCTATCAAGTGAAGGATTTTGACTCTTGAGAAACAAATAAAGACTGTTCTAGTAATTTAGGATTACAGTTGTATGTTTTTCAAAAGGATTACTAGGTATTTCAATGAAAGGGGTGTGAAGTTTAAGGTATATAGTAATGCAACAATTAGAATAGATTGGGATGTGTCTTAATGCTACAAAGGAAGTTTTTATTTATGTCTCGAGACAATAGAAGAATCATAAGAGGAACTATCCTACTTACTATCTTGAGTTATCTACGGTTGTATTTGCTCTAAAAATATATACATTATTTATACGATGTTCTGTGTAAGATATTAAAATCCATCTTCACACAACATGAACTTAGGATGAGACATTAGAGGTTGCTAAAACTAACTAAGGATTATGATTTGGCTCATGATTATCGTGAAGGTAAATAGTTTGTTTTATTGCATAAAGTAGACGAAAAAAAATATATATATTTCACTCTGTTGGAATCTTGCCTCAAGAATTCTACACAAAACTCTATAAGCTTAGCTTGGAAATTGTTTATTAAAGTTTTGTCAAAACATAGTTCACACTAGTGGAAAAAACGTCAATATATGGCTGCAGGATTTTTTTACCTTATTGGCTGCGATTTTACCTCGCAGCCCTTGGAATAGCAGCAAATGAGATTTTAGTATTGGCTGCGGACATTACAATCGCAGCCTTTAGTCATTTTTCAAAATCAAAAAAAAACATTGGCTGCGGACATTTACAACCGCAGCCCTTTAGTCACTTTACAAAAATAAAAAAAAATTCCAGATCTAGAAATCTAGAAATCAAAAACGAAATAAAATACAATGAACGAAATAAAAAAAGAAATTTCAAGAACAAGAAATAAAGATAATGAACAAGAAATAAAGAAAACTGTTACGGGTCAAATATCTCGTATACCTACATTGTCGAAATACCCCTAGTCAAAGGTCAAGAGTCAACATGTAAGTCAATGCGTAAACTACCACCTTCGATAACTACCCATTACTCCTAAGTAACCACTCGTTACCCCCACTTACACAACCATGATTACCATGAAGTACCATTAATCAGGTAACTACCTCCATAATATTTCTATAAATATATCATTCATCTACATGATAAAGGTACACAATTCTACTCTTATACAAAAACTTATACTAATTACATCTATGATTCCCCGGTCTGACTTAAGCATCGGAGTGCCCTTCCGGGACATAGGCCCCCGGGTTAGTTTTCCTTGTGCTTGCAGGAACACCCTACGCAGAGGTCAAATCATCTCACTTCCCTTAATTTAAAGGTACTTCCTACTTAAAGTCTCTTCTATAAATTCGACCGTTTCATTACCGAAACAGTTTGGCGCCGTCTGTGGGGATCACAAACATAAAAGTCATGTCTCCCCTATGTAGTAATATCAATCGTAGCTGTCTGAACATATATATGATTGCGCTAACAGAGGGAAGCATAGTCATGAATTTTGTATGTAGCCCCAAGGAATTAACATGGTGGAATTCATTGCATAAAACAATTCTAAAAGTACATACTGATATATTGGAATGAATATCTAAAGGTCATAATGTAAGGTAGCCCAAAGAACATACTGGAATCATAAATTTCTTTCATGAATTTCTTAAACAATTGTATAAAGAAGATTTAAAACATTCTAGAATATTGTGGGGTATGTGCTCAGCCGTAGCAAGCTTCTTCATATATGGCATCTTGATCTTCTTCAACCACCTATACACTAACGGCCCGTTTGGTAAGTGGTAATAAACCGCGGTAATGGGAATGAAAATTAGTATAATTTTAGTTGAAAAATCTCTTGGCTACCTTGATGGACATGCTTGACAACCTTCAATTACCTCATTTTGTTCATAAAAATTCATTCCAATGCATTACCAATTAGAGATGTGGTATTAGGTGGTAATGAAAATTTGTGAACAAAAAAACTTTTTTATGATCAAAGTTTCATTACCATGGGAATGACATGAAAATTTTGATGAAATCAATAGGTTATCTTTTTATAACCGCCCCATTTGCCGGTACGAGTTGACATCTTTATATGCACTGCAGATCACAACTTCCATTAGTTTATTTATTTATCAACACTTATACGGTTCTTTGCGGGGATATTTATTTAGCTTATTTAATTTTTTCAAGTACGGTTATTGGCATAATTTTGGTCGTGTGGTTAAGATGGAAATCAGTAAATCAGTTATTTTCATTACCGTAAAATCGGTTATCAAATTTTGACCCAGTTTATATTAATTATAATTACTTATGGAGAGTTTCGGTGGATGGAAGCGATTACGTGATCAAGGAATTATGCAAGCCCTCGAAAGCATTTTATATATGATAATTGAGGAGAGAAGTTGAAAGTGTTAATAAAAAGGGAAAATCGGGATCAATTTGATATTGCTTGTCCAACTCCTACGCTTCATATTCTTCATTTTAGGAGAGTAAGGTTGATTATTTGACAATTGGTGATCTCAATTTCGTAGCGTTAACAATTCAGTCCCAATATTAAGTCATTTGGAGGACGGGGCTTATTCGGTTAGTGTGAGAAAAATCAATTGTTGTCTTCATCACCATTATGCCATGATCCAACATGATTTCATATGAAAATCAATACTACACGTTGAATGAATCTCATTCTTATTAGTTTGGGGTTCTTGATGAAGAAATCATTACATATACAGGTTGTGAAAAATTGGGTGAGCAAGGTGTTTCGTATTTGTTGTATTCATAGGTCAACGTGAAACGTTATGAATTATAATATTATTTTATAATATTGATTCTTACTTATACGTGGTTTTCGACGACGAATGTATAAAGTCATCTGAGCTTTCACCTATTATGAAAGCCATATTATTAATCAAGTCCTAAAACGTGAGAGTTATTATTCATATTATGAAGTCATCTGAGCTTTCACATAGTATGAAAGTCATCATTATTATTGAGGGTATAAAACGTCGACATTATCATTATTCTCTCAACACCAAAGCAAAGCTCGGAATCACCTTTATGATGGTCATGCTATCTTCGTACATTCAACCATCGAATTTGCAAGGGCCAAGTTATATTTACCAAGCATTTGAGTTATTATCTCTCGGAATACCTTATGCTTTGATCATGATAACTTAATTTGCTTCATTGATGATATACAACCAGAGTGGAATTTTTAGTTCTCAAATTCTTCAATATGGATGTAGAGTTCTTATGGCATGGAAGTGAGCACAACATTGGAATACAATGACTTTTTATCTTATAATATTTGGCATAAATGTTAGCTAAATTTTATTTTAGCCAACGCATTTAACAAAGGTTATTATATTATTGCTCTTCCAAATGAAATTTGGGGCTAAATTATTACAAGTTTCTACCATTGCCCGATTATATGAAAGTTGAACTTAAATTAGTCCCTAAGTTAAAAACATGGGGCTAAGGGTTTCCACATAGCATGGACCCACCGAGGTTTAATTATTTTCTGCATAAAAGTCGATACTTCATTCGCTAAGCTTCACTCTTTATCACCTTTATGCACGGGGCTAATATTATGAGTTAGATAACTCAACCATTGTTAGTCAGTTTTTAGCATTCACTGCGAGTATCATCTAGCTTGATAACTCGATCCCTTGACAGACAGACCTATGTCGAAGGTGTTGTATTTTTCATGAAATTCTTAAATATGCTGCGGACCTATGTCCGAATATTCATGAATTCTTTTGAACCATTCACCTAGCACCAAAATGACCTATGTCATTTCCAAGTCCGGGATTTCTATAAGTCGGACTTCCTATCACCCCAACCTGGAGGGTTGGGGCCAAAATGACCTATGTCATTTGTCAAGTCCGGGACTTCTATAAGTCGGACTTCCTATCACCCCAACCTGGAAGGTTGGGGCCAAAATGACCTATGTCATTTATCAGGTCCGAGACTCCTAAGAGTCGGACTCCTTTATTTGCCTAAACTGGAGGTTTAGAGCCCAAAAATGACCTAAGTCATTTACGGGGTCCGAGACTTCTATAAGTCAGACCCCCTATTTGCCCTACAAAGTGTTGGGGCTAAAATCAAGCTAAATCTTGATCCTAGCCCGAGACTTCTATAAGTCGGACTCTTTTCTGTATGACTAATATTTCCTTCCGCATATAGATCAAGATCGTCTCCTCTGGTTGGTCGTCCTCTCTTCTTCTATATGCGTGGGGCCAATGTTACGAGTCAAATATCTCGTATACCTACATTGTCGAAAATACCCTTGTCAAAGGTCAAAGTCAACATGTAAGTCATGCGTAAACGACCACCTTCGATAACTACCCATTACTCCTAAAGTAACCACTCGTTACCCCCACTTACACAACCATGATTACCATGAAGTACCATTATAGGTAACTACCTCCATAATATTTCTATAAATATCATTCATCTACATGATAAAGGTACACAATTCTACTCTCATACAAAAACTTATACTAATTACATCTATGATTCCCGGTCTGACTTAAGCATCGGAGTGCCCTTCCGGGACATAGGCCCCCGGGTTAGTTTTTCCTTGTGGTTGCAGGAACACCCTACGCGGAGGTTAAATCATCTCACTTCCCTTAATTAAAGGTACATCCTACTTAAAGTCTCTTCTATAAATTCGACCGTTTCATGACCGAAACAAAAACGAAATAAAAATTCCAGATTTGAACAAGAACAAAATACAAAAATACAAACTAATTATTAATAGCCAAAAACGAAATCTGGGGTTACTTGCTGAATATAGATCTTCATGAATATAGACACGAAAATCCTAATTATAATAACCAAATACAAACTAATTATTAAGAACCAAATACAAACGCAATCTGGGTCACTTTACAAAAAAAAAAAATACAAAATCTTCATGAATATTAAGAACAATGAAATAGATCCGATCTGGAAATGCAAACTTGCTGAATATTAAGATCTGAAAATACAAACTTGCTGAATATTAAAATCCAAATACAAACTAATTATTAATAAACCAATATTAAGATCTTCATGAATATAGATCCGAAATTCATACAAAAAAAATTGGCAGTTACTTGCTGAATATTAAGAACAATGAACATCCGAAATTTGAAGAAGATAGGCGCTGAAATGGTTGAACAGACGAAGAACAAACGAAGGCGCTGAAATGCTTGAACAGACGAAGAACAAACAATGAACATTTGAAATTCGAAGGTTAGGGTTTTTAAGATTTTGTTAAAGAATGAAGACCAAATTTTATTCTAATTTTGTTAAAGAATGAAGACAAAGAAAATGAAGGAAATGGCGCATAGCTTGAAGGTTAGGGTTTTTAAAGACCGAATTTTTCAGATTTTGTTAAAAAAGGAAGATAAAGAAAATGAAGGAGGAGGCGTGAAGGTTAGGGTTTTATGAGAGAGAAAGGGATATAGGTTATTTATGAGAGGAAACTATCAAATATGAAGGATGAACGGCGCACCTCATCAGTTAGGGTTTTTTCATGTGGGCTTGGGCTTAAATTTTTTTAAATGAACATTGGCTGCGGACATAGCTTAAATTCGCAGCCTTTAATATTTTTTCTCACATTGGCTGCGGACATAGCTTAAAACCGCAGCCATGTTGAATTTTTTTTTGACATAATTTTAATTGATCACATTGGCTGCGTATGACATAAAACCGCAACCAATAACGAGCAACCAATTTTTTCCACTAGTGTGAGTGTGCTGAGTGTTGAGCCTGAGTTGTATAAAGAATTAACGGATAAGAAAAGGGAAATCCAAGGTGCGAGCGGAAACGTCAAGCTAAGAGCATAGGACTGGTTTTGGAATTTTAAATTTAGTTTGGGCAAGAGTATATAGCTTTTGGGTCATTGTTATACACCTAATGATGCAAAGTTAACGAAGAAAATCCTTGAGGAAACATATAACACTTGTTATTTAGTATAATATTATGTGTAATAAATTTTATAAGGATTTAAAGTTGAAAGTTGAACATTTAATTCGCCAAAGTTTGCTTCAACCCAAACTTATTCCTACATGGAAACTTTACTAGAATTCCATAGGTTTTGCTATGCAACGTCTTGTGGTAAGATTTCAATTGAATATCGTAGAGCTTATTGTGGATTGGTTAACCAAGGTTGCTTGGTTTTAACCGAAGAAAAAACATTTGATCAATTGAGGAGCTGGCAAGGGTTTATTGAATTATTTGTTTGCATGGTGTTTTAAAGGCATTGTGTCTAATTGTGACCTAAGGTTCTTGTCACAGTTTTAGGTGGCTTTATAGGAAGCTTTGAGTACAAATTTAAACTTGAGTACAACGTTACTTTCCTCTACGTATGGGTAGGCATAAAGGATCATACTAACTTTAGAGGATTCGCTTAGTGCATGTTTACTGAGATTTCAGTAGTCTTGGGCAAAGTCCTTAAGTATGGTGGAATTAGCCAATAATAACAGTTTCATGCCAGTATTTAGATAGATCCGTATGACGCTTGGTATGGAAAAAGTGTATAAGTCCTAGTTGTTTGAGTTACATTAGTGATGCTTTGGGGCTTGGTTAGAGATGGTACAAGATATGGTGGAAGAAATAAAAGTCACACGGGACAAATAAAGCAGCACAAGATAGACAAAAGTCCTATATCGGTCCTTGTCAAAAGTCTAGCTTAATTATGGTGTGGGAGATAAGGTCATGTTAAAGGCGTCCTCTATGAAAAAGGGTAGTGTGATTTGGCCAGAAGGGTAACTCAGTCCAAAATAATCGTTTTGTATAAACTCTTGAGTGAATTGGAGGAATTGCCTATTGACTAGCACTACCGTCTAAATTGTCTAAGGTGCATGATGTATTCTAGCTGTCTAATCTATGAAACTATTGTAGACACCCATCTTATGAGGTACTAGTTGAGACAATCGACGTTGATCCAAACGTGGAATTTAACGAACGATTTGTTCAGATCCTTGGTTTTCAAAACCAAAAACCTCGAAGGAAGGTCATCCCTTTGGTGATAGTTGACTTGGGAGACTGAGGAGTCTATGAGACTTAATTATCTAGAATTGTTTAACTCAAGTATTAGGTCGGAATTATGTTATACTCCTTTTTGATTGCCTTATACATTATATGCAAGTTTCGAGGACGAAACGTTTTGTGAGTAGGGGTAATTGTAACACCCCAGATTTTTGCGGTAAGCTTTATGTTTTAGCTTACGGTAAATTGATATTTCTTAAGCAACATTAATTAGTTACTTTTAACTAAAAATGTTGTTTTCAATATGGGTAAAAATAAAATAAAATTAGTTCGATTAATTAGGGGACTAACTAAATTTATTATTTTTAGACAACAAATAAGTAATTAACTAATTTGGTATATTATGAATAGTAAGTGTTTTATTCAGTACATGAATTGATAGATAATATAAATAAGGGAAATTCTACATGGTAAGCACCAGGTTAAGGGAAACGCCTGTAATAACGAATCTTGTTTTCGTTTCTACATCGTAAGCATCAGGTTAAGGGAAACTACTGCCATAACTATATGGGCTAAAAAAGTTTGAATGGTCGTTAAAAGGTCAAATTACCATATTACCCTTGTTTATTCTCCATCATCATCTTCTTCCTTTAACTCCTTTCTTCACCTTCCTTCACCAATTCTTGAACCTCCATTGAAATCAATCTTATACTTCACCTTCCATCACTTTCCTTCACAAATTCTTGAACCTCCATTGAAATCAATCTAATAGTGTTGAAAAAAAATAAAATACCCACTTTGCGGTTTATAATTAACTTAATTCTCAAATTAGTGTTCATTTAGAAAAACAATTAAGCAAAACTATTAAATTGTGGTTTGGTAGTTTCAAACATTTATAACTACCTACCTTTCCAAAGCTAAGAGATCTCTAAATTATACTGTAATCGTAACAGTTTATCAGTTTTAATAATTATGGGGTTTGCATATAATTGTCGTATGCAGTAACAATGTTCAAGATTTATAAATATTTAAACTAATTGAGCTTGTCATTAGATGCATAATTTTAAGGTTTATGTCATAGATCAGGTGCCAACCAAAATACTTGTTTTGTAAACCAAACTTGTAAAGTTGTAATTAGCTTGTCATTATGGTGATTCTAATTTTTAGTTGATTTTTAATACTTGTTCAATAATTACTTTACTTAATCTATCTTTGCAAAAGTACTGATTTTTAATTGAATTCTGTAAACAAATTTCTTGAGATGAATTATTTTAAGGTCATTTATCGTATCAATTCTTGCATGTGTTTTTTTTTGAATTATATTTATAGCATGAACCTTAAAATTTTTGAAACTCCATTGGTTTAGGGTTCCTCTATGAAGTATAAGATTGATTTCAATGGAGGTTCAAGAATTGGTGAAAGAAGATAAAGGAAGGTGAAGAAAGGGGTTAAAGGAAGAAGATGATGATGGAGAACAAACAAAGCAATATGGTAATTTGACCTTTTAATGGCCATTCAAACGTTTTTAAGCCCATATAGGTACGGCAGCTAGTTTCCTTTAACCTAGTGCTTACCATGTAGAAACGAAAACAAGACTCGTTATTACAGACGTTTACCTTAACCTGGTGCTTACCATGTAGAATTTCCCTATAAATAATTAGGCATAATAGCTAAATTATTATAGTTAATTAATAAAACCTTTCATTTCATATTCTCCCTTAATACTCTTATTAAAGTATAACAATATTTAAATTATTATTTTATAACAAAAAAAATAAATCTTTCAACTTATATCTAAGTTCTATATATAAGGACTTGGATGCTTGCATTGGATTGTATTTTCCCTTACACAAAACTCACAACAACATGATCTAGTTGATAATAATATAAAAAAAATTCTTCTTCCCGGTAAAAATATTATTACTATGGTTATTTATATAATAACATAAAAATAAAATTTAGTTACTCTTCATCTACTTTTTTTTTTTGAAGATCTCTTCATCTACTTATTTGGTATCAAGCAAGTGCAATTTAAAGTTAAGAAAATCTTTAGGGATGATGTGCTTGGGTTGAAGAAATAATTTAGAGAAGGCAGGGCCGTCTCGTTCATTTTTGGGCCCCAAAGCAAAAGATAAAAATGGGCCCCTAAAAACTTAAGATATAACGCATAATATAATACATCTTTTGTTTTTTATTGTTAATATTTAATCTACTTTGCAAAAAAAACACTAAAAACTCATATTATTTAGCAAAAAAATGTAAGTTATATATAAATTTGATTCAAATTAATATCACTTATATACATAAAAATAAGTTTTTTGGGCCCTAAAAAACACGGGGCCCTGGGCGGTTGACCGCTTTGCACTTGCTATTCGACGGCCCTGAGAGAAGGCTTTTTGGAAGATTATTATTATACTTGACTTAATCAACAAAGTCGCCCCTATTACTAACTCTTGGCAAGGAAGTACTAATGAAAGTGTTATTCTACTTAAAAGTACAGCCCTATATATATATATATGTGTGTGTGTATATATATATATATATATATATATATATATATATATATATATATATATATATATATATATATATATATATATATATATATATATATATATATATATATATATATATATATATATATATATATATATATATATATATATAGGGTCGAGTTCCAGTGCGAACTGTGCTTAAGTGTGAACCGTGTTATTTTTTTGGCAAAATTGTGTTACTATTTATTTTCCTTGATTTTGGTGGCTGAAAAGTAACACGTTTTGGCCAAAACGAAACAGTTTTTGAAAGTGTTACTTTTACATCAAAATCTGTTACTTTTCTACTAATGAAATTTCACAGAAAATAGTAACACATTTTTGCTAAAAAGTAACAAGGTTCGCACGGTTCACACTTAAGCACAGTTCGCACATGAACTTCTCCCTATATATATATATATATATATATATATATATATATATATATATATATATATATATATATATATATATATATATATATATATATATATATATATATATATATATATATATATATATATATATATATATATATATATATATATATATATATATATATATATATATATATATATATATATAGGAAGAAGTTTCAGTGAGAACCATCCTTATATGAGGACCGTGAGAACCAATCAGCCTTACAAAAAAGTGTTACTTTTTACTAAAAAGGTGTTACTTATGGGTAAAAAGGTGTTACTGTATTTTATGATACTATTGGGCAAAAAAGTGTTACTTTAAGAAAAAAATTCTTAAAAAAACACAGAAAAAGGTGTTACTTTTTACATAAAAATGTGTTACTTTTCGAAAAAAACTTGTTACTTTATTTTTTTGAAAAAATATTTTTTTTTCTGAAAGTAACACATTTTATGCTAAAAGTAACAGCTTTTTTTTAAACAAAAGTAACGTTTTTTTGTTCAAAAGTAACACATTTTCTATAAAAAAAGTAACACATTTTTATCAAGGCGATTGGTTCTCACGGTTCTCATATAAGCTTGGTTCTCACTGGAACTTTACCCTATATATATATATATATATATATATATATATATATATATATATATATATATATATATATATATATATATATATATATATATATGTATATATATATATATATATATATATATGTATATATATATATATATATATATATATATATATATATATATGTATATATATATATATATATATATATATATATATATATATATATATATATATATATATATATATATATATATATATATATATATATATATATATATATATATATATATATATATATATATATATAAGCTTGAAGTAAGAGATACTCACCAACAATTCATTGCTGTAAAGATCACCCATATTAACTCAAGTGTGGGTTTCCACATTATTTTTGTTTATGGGTTGCACAATGTGAGGGATAGAAGGGACATGTGGAAGGAGCTTGAAAATCTTAACTATAATTCTCCATGTCTTTACATAGGCGACTTCAATGCAATCTTTAAAGAGGAGCACAGGAAGAATGGGGCCCAAGTAAGCACTTATGAAACCCATGACATGGCTCAGTGGCTTGACACCAATGACCTCCATCCCATCACTGAGAAAGGTCATGAATACTCTTGGTCGAACAGAGAACAGGGAGAACAACGCACTCTCACGAAGATAGATCATGCAGTGGGAAATATTCAATGGATGAATACCTTCAGTCATGCTTGCGTCCATTATGCTAATCAGCATTTCTCAGATCACACTCCGCTCATCCTCAATCTTCACCAACATGATCATCTGCATAGCAAGCCGTTTTGCTTTTTTAATTATATGGGAGAGCACCAGGAGTTCCTTAGTGTTGTCGAGAAGGCTTGGAATATCAAAGTCAAGGGTATGGGGTTACAGAAGCTTTGGTATAAAATGAATAATGTGAAAGCTGCGTTGAAAAGTTTGCACAAACGGGAGTTCGAGGGGATCCATGATAGAATCAAGTACTGGGAGGAGACCTTGGACAGAGCCCAATCCGATTTGAAAGGAGATCCCATGAACACAGATTTCCATCAACGGGAAAAAGAAGCTGCAATGCAAGTGAGAAAGTGGAGAATAGTGGAGGATAAATCTCTTCTTCAAAAGGCTCGAATCAATTGGATGAAAAATGGGGATGAAAGCACCGCTTATTTCCATGCTTCTATAAAAGAAAGGCGAGCCTCTAATGGCATCTACGAACTTCAGGATCGTAATGGCAATTGGATAACTACGACTAAGGAGATTCATGAAGAAATCACTCTCTTTTACCAAGATCTTCAAGGGACCGCCCCCACCAACCTTGAAGTGATTGATAGAAGAGTTGTGAGAGAGGGTCCCCAAATAGACAATCACAAATGTCAGATGCTGATCAAAGATGTGAATGAAGAGGAAATTCGAACTGCTCTTTTTGGGATTAATGACAACAAAGCTCCGGACATAGATGGGTTTAATGCTTACTTCTTTAAGCGGGCATGGGCAATCATTAAAGAGGACCTTATTCATGCAATTTCTACCTTCTTCAACAGCTTCAACTTCTTTCCACCGTATAATTGTACGTCAGTTACTCTGATCCCCAAAACTTCAAACGCAAACAAAGTGGGAGACTTCCGTCCTATCGCTTGCTGTAATGTGGTGTATAAGATCATCTCTAGAATCCTTGCAGGTCGGCTCCAACAGGTCATGGGGGATGTGATAGACCAAGCACAATCTGGGTTTATCCCTAGGAGGTTAATGGCGGATAATATTTTTGCTAGCTGCGGAGCTCATCAAGGGTTACACTCGCAAGAATAATAGCCTAGATGTATGATCAAAATGGACCTACGGAAAGCATATGATTCGGTGAGCTGGGACTTCCTGTTCTCAGTTATGGATGAAATGGGTTTCCCTCCTAGGTTTGTTCAGTGGATCAAAGCGTGTGTTACTACAGTCTCTTTCTCTATTCTGGTGAATGGTATGCCGCTCAAGCCGTTTGAAGCAAAGAAAGGTCTTAGACAAGGGGACCCCATATCCCCCTATCTGTTTGCTATTGCTATGGAATACCTCTCCAGACTGCTCCACAATTAGAGAGACAATCCCTCCTTCAGATTCCATCCTAGATGCAAGAAGAACAATATCACTCACCTTTTGTTTGCAGATGATTTGCTCATGTTTTGCAGGGCCGATTGCCCCTTCGTCCAAGCGCTTATGAACACCTTTGCTAAATTTTCAAAAGCATCTGGTCTTGAGGCAAACACAAATAAAAGCAATGTCTATTTGTCAGGTGTTGATCAGCATAGTCAGGAGCAAATTCAAAGATTGCTCCAAATGCAATTTGGCGAGTTCCCTTTCCGTTACCTTGGAGTCCCGCTCCACTCCAAGAAGTTAAATGCGCGTGATTGCAGACCTCTGGTAGATAAGATCACTGGCAGAATTGGTTATTGGTCTTCGCGGTTGTTATCTTATGCAGGTAGAATCCAACTTGTGAGAAGTGTGATTGGTGGAATTCAGAACTTTTGGGCCCAAATCTTCTGCCTCCCAAAGAAACTCATCAAGATGGTTGAGGATGTTTGCAGATCCTTCATCTGGACTGGTAAGGAGGGTATCTCTAGGAAAGCTCCCATTGCCTGGAAACAAATTGTTATGCCTTATGCGAAAGGGGGTTTAAATGTGAGAGATATGTATGTGTGGAACAAAGCCGCTATCCTCAAGCACTTGTGGAACATCGCGAAGAGCAAAGAGAATCTGTGGGTAAAATGGGTCCATAGCTACTACGTGAAAACTCCGGGAATCTATGATGCAAACGTTTCCATCCATGCATCATGGATTTTCAAGAAGATCATGAAGCAGAGAGATACAATGACACGGCTTGGAGGGTGGGATAACATAACTACAGGAGGTGTTTTCGCTATTGGAAAGGTTTATGAGCGTCTTATTGCGGAGGCCCCTAAAGTGCCTTGGGGTAATATCATGATCAGAAATGTTGCCACTCCTAGTGCCAGATTCATTACTTGGCTTGCTATTCAGAACAGATTGGCCACCAAAGACAGAATTGGGAAGTGGATGGACCTAGCCAATGAAAAGTGTGTCCTTTGTAATAGAGCTACCGAAACTGTGCAACATCTTTTCTTGGAATGCCCAAATGCGCAGGCGATCAGGAATCGAGTTTTCAGTTTTCTTCCTAGAAGCCTTGTTGGTGTAGACTTCTTCGCAGAAAGCAGGGAAATGAGCAAGATAAACAGAAAGAAGACAGATCGGGCAAAACTCATTGTCGGCTTGTGGACAGAGACGGTGTACAATATCTGGAAGCAGCGTAACAAGAAGATTTTTGACAACCACACCCTGAATATAAGGGATATGGTAGATTGTATAGTGTTTAGAATTGCAGGGAGGGTTAGGAGTAGAATGGTAGATATCCTTGTAGCTGGTTAGTTCTTTGGGTCTGTTTTGGGCTTCCGTTCTATTGTTTTTGTTGAGCGTTAGCGTTTTTTTGGGGCCTCAGGTGGGGAGTTAATTTCCCTACTGATTTTTGTATCTTTGTCACTTTTGGTATATAATACAAATCAATTGACAATATATATATATATATATATATATATATATATATATATATATATATATATATATATATATATATATATATATATATATATATATATATATATATATATATATATATATATATCTTTTTTTTTTGAAAGTTTGGGGCTATATGTATAAATATGAGGGGAAAAAATCCAAAACACTGGAACTTGGAGGAGCCCACCACCGCCGGCATAAAAAACCCCGCGAGGGGAAAAAGCCATTGGATGAGGGGACCAAGAGCCAGGCCACGCAAAACAACATAGGGGTGGAACTATGCGATGTCCAAAAAAAGATACCAAAACATCCCTAAGAGACATGCGATGCAACCTCCAAAGAAACGAAAAACAAAAAACACCAAAACAAAAGATGGAATGAATCGGAGCTAGCACACTCCAGTTAGCCTAAAGCTCGTGGCTCAGAAATCTTCCACCCAAGTAGTTCTTCCGCCCATATACTGACACGGATCTTCAAAGTATGAAAGAAAGAATGTAGATCCGCTGAACTCCCTTCGAACTTGAGTTTGTTCCTTTGGAACCATAGCGACCATAAAGTACATCCCAAAATAAGACGCCATACCACTGCGGGGCACCTCTTCGGTCTCAAGGAAGACCATGAAATAGAGAACGAAATGCAATGTCCATGTAGCACACCCGAAATTCCCCACCACTCTAAGATCAACATCCAAACCTTCTATGAAAATTCACATGTGAGGATGATGTGAGGGTTTGTCTCTTACTCACCTTTGCAGAATGGGCACAGTGCATTTGACTCATCCAGCAATCCCTTGCGTACTAGAAAATCTCCTGTTTTCAACTTTTCTAAGGAGGCAAGCCAGATAACTAGGTGAGCTCTAGGTGGTGCTTTAATCTTCCAAAGGAGTGAGGCCATAGGACTTGGAAGGATAGGGGTAGCAGAATCATAAATTTTCGCCATGATGCCTTTGATCGGAAATTTATCCAATACACTCTCGTTCTAACTGATGCCATCCGAATCTCCCCTCTTTGGTACAATCTGTTCTACTAAAATTTTCAGATTTTCAAGATCCTCACGCTCCCAATCAAAGAGACGTCTCCTCCATCAAAATTTCCACACCCACATATTATTTTGCCATTCACCCATTTGACTAATCACATCGTTGCATTGAACCGAAATGGAGAATAGACGGGGGAATGTTGATTTGATTGGTCCAGAATGAGTCCACTTATCGTGCCAAAATAAAGTGGAACAACCATCACCAACTTTTGCTAGGATATTACTTTCAACAATATCCCGTACTTTTTTGACCTCTATGTCATCACTTAGCAAACAGGACAAGGAACCCCTATTAACGTTGCTGAAGGATTCTGAAGAAGCATGGAAACTCTTAATGCTGTAGATAGAGCTGAGGATTCGTTTCCACAAGGGTCGATCAGCATCCGAGAATCTCCACCACCATTTGAAGAGGAGGGCTAGATTCCTATACAAAATGTTCCCAATCCCTAAACCACCCAAATTTTTTGGCAGTTCAACAGATGACCAAGCCACAGGAGGTGGCACAAACTTATCACCCCTGTAGTTGCCCTAAAAGAATCTCCTCTGTAGCTTCACAATTTTTTGAGCAACCATCTTTGGCATTCTAAACAGGCTCATATAGTAGATCGGGAGACTATTCTGAACACTCTTGATTAAAGTTAGTCTACCTGCACGCGAAAGGATCTTTGACTTCCATGATGATAGTTTCCCTTGGATTTTAGAGATGACTGGCTTCCAGGCGGAGCATTTGTTCATATTATCACCGAGGGGCAGCCCTAGATAAGTGACAGGGCAAGTAGAATGACTGCATCCATTGGTAGCTGCAACACGACTGGCCCACTCATGGTCTGAAGGACTCCAAGAAATGATTTGTGACTTGCTATAGTTTAAACTGAGCCCTGACATCAAAGCAAACACATCAAGTAATCGAAAATAGTTAGTGACAACATTTTCGCATTTCGGTACAAAAATAAGAGTGTCGTCAGCGAACTGAAGATGCTTCAGAGAAATCTTGTTTTTGCCAATCTCAACTCCTTTAATAAGGTTGCGTTCCTCTGCTCTTCTGAGAAGGCACACCAAAGCTTCACTAACAAGTATGAATAAGTAGGGGGATAATAGGTCCCCTTGACGCAGACCCCTTTCCATCTTGAAAGGCTTCAGTGGGGAACCATTAAGTATGACTGTTAGCGACGCAGTGCTCACACAGGTCATGATGCATTTGATCCATTTGCTACCGAAACCTAACTTTTCCATGACAAGCTGAAGGAAAGACCATCTTACTAAGTCATAAGCCTTCTGGAAATCGAGTTTAAGTAAGGCACCCAGAATCTTCTTCTTTTTTAGCCACCCAATAGCTTCATTTGCGATCAGAACACTATCTAAGATTTGGCGATCCATGACAAAGGCACTCTGACTTTCATCAATAAGCGGGCCAATGACCTCCTTTAGTCTGAAGGATAGCAGTTTTGCTATTATTTTATATAAAGCACCCACCATACTGAATTGTCTAAAATCCTCAATAGAAGAAGGGTTTCTGATCTTAGGAATCAATGCAACCCATGTCACGTTTATAGCTCTCGCTGTTTTCCCATTTTTAAGGAAACGGATAACAAAATTATAAATGTCCTCCTTAATCTCATCCCACATTTCTCTGATAAACCTGAAATTGAAACCATCAAAACCAGGTGCTTTGTCAACACCACACGCCCAGACTGCTTGTTTAACTTCCTCCCTTGAAGGCATAGTTTCTAAGTCCCGAGCTTGCTCAGCAGAAATCTTTGTGTGTTCTCCCAAGTCAAAATCAATCACAGGGCATTCCTTGTGTGAGAACCTTTTTTCGAAATATGAGTGCACACCTTTTTTGAGGTTTTCAATACCGCTCACCGATTGCCCATCGATCATCAACTGCACAATCTCATTTTTTTTCCTTCTCAACATTGTAGTGGCATGGAAGAATTTGGTATTATGGTCCTTAAGACTGAAGTCATATGAGCGTGCCTTTTGTCTCCAGAATCTTTCTCTTCTTATAAGCCACGCATGAAGATGGCTTTGACAAGCACGAAATCTAGCACATTCCTCATCATCTAAATGTCGACTTTCGCCCACCTTTTGGAGGTCATGAATCGCATTTTCCAACTTCCAAATGTGACTATCCATCAACCCATATTTCTCTTTACTCCAAGCTTTCAATGGTCCCTTCAACACTTTCATCTTATCAAAAAGGCTCAGGTTTGGTAGATCTCTCCATTCCTTTATGACAAAGTCCTTAAATCCCGGATGTAGGAGCCAGCTGTCATAGCATCTGAAGGGTATTGGACCCCAATTCGAGCTTGCCTCAAGTAACAGCAGGATTGGATTATGGTCGGAGGGGCCCTTTTTAAGTCCCTGTAATCGAATCTGAGGGAAGCTAGTTAGCCAGTCATTATTGCATAAACATCTATCCAACCTGCTTTGTGAATTTCCTCTAGACCAAGTAAATCTAACTCCATGCAGGGGAAGGTCAATAAGGTGGAGATCCTCGATCCACTGTATAAAGTCCCTCATGCTACCATCAAACCTGTAGACCCCAGCTCTTTCACTCGGATGGATTATTTCATTAAAATCACCCATGAACAGAAACGACTTTCCAATGCTGGAATAAATTAATCTTAAAGCCTCAAACATCTGGCTCCTACCCAATCTGTCATTTGGCTCATACACAATACACACACAGCAACTAAAATTGATCTTGGCAATCCGCCCTTCAAGGACTATCCATCTATCCCCTATGTACTTTTGTGAAACACTAAAAATATTTGGGTCCCAAATAGTGATTATACCCCCACTGTAAGTATCAGAAGCAAGAGCTTCACACCAGTCAAAGTCATCATTGCCCCACATACGTTTCACCCTACGGCTGAATGAATTACGGTGTTTTGTTTCTATTAGCCCAAGTAGTGAAATTTTATTCCTGTTGATCAGCTGTTTAATGGTGATGCATTTTTCTCCCCTCCCTAAACCCCTAACATTCCAGCATTAGAAATTCATCATAAGTAATTAATACAACACTCGAATATAAAGGCTTACCCTTTAGACGGCCTTTGAGGCGTCTTTCTCCAAAGCCATAATTCTTTTGGACTTTCGTAGCTCCGTGACCACTGCCCCATCATTTCCAGTATGCAAACCAATAGATTTTCCCATGGTCCATGTCACCGCAGCCTCCGTGGTAAAGTTTGGGGGGGTGGACGGTACATATAGAGGTACAGGTAGGGGTGAAACTTATTCAGATTAAAACCGCAAACCGAACAAGACCAAACCGAATAACAAATATGGTTTGGTGTTTTTTTTAATTTGGTTTGGATTAGGTTTGAAAAATCAAAAACCGAAATATTAAGGTTTGGATTAGGTTTGGAATTTTCAAAAACCGCAAACCGAAATTTCAGACCGCACACCGAATTTTTTTGTATTTAACAAGACTTAATTTAGTATTTTGTAAGTCTTTATTTAGTATTTTGTAATTTGTAAGACTTTACTTAGTATTTTGTAAGACTTTATTATTAATTGCATGTTTTTCAATTGTCTTAAACCTTGATTAGTTATTCGGCCCAAAAATAGCAATTCGGCCTAATTCGGTCTGGGCGGTTCGGTGCGGTCTACAAAAAAAAAATCGCGGTTCGATTTGGTTCGGTCTAAAAATATAATTTGGTTCGATTTGGTCTGAAAATATGGAGACCGAATAAAATATGGTTCGATTTGATTTCGATGAAAGTCCAAACCGCAGTCCGAACTTTCACCCCTAATAGGCATGAGTCCGATCTAGCTAGATAAAGTTTGGATCCAAATTCAGACTTTCAGGTCTATAGTTTGGATCTCAGTCCAATCTAAAAACTATGTTTAATTTCATTTCAGAAAAAAAATATAAAAAAATATCTTTTACCTTTTTATTCCATTCATATAAACGATTCTGTCACTAACCTGCTCTCTCTCTCTCTAGCCATTTCATTCCCTTCAATTTTGTGGCCTTTTTGCCCTAAATCCCGCCATGGGCAGGAGGGGACGGCCAGCCAAAGTGAAGGCGGTACCGAGGAAACCATATGTAAGTTGTTCTTCTCGAGAATCTTCATCTTCTCCAGATAGATATTTAAACCAGTCTAGCCGTGATAAGCCTCCTGCGGTGTCTGGTGGTGTTAAGGATGATAGGATAGGGCTCAGCTGGGTGTCTATTCTTAACCAAATATCGGAGCGCATCTAGTGTAGTGGAATTTGATAACTATATTAAATTAGAAAATAAACGTTCTTAACCAAAACTGCCGTCTTAGCTCAGTGGTAGAGCGCGTGGCTTTTAACCACGTGGTCGTGGGTTCGATCCCCACAGACGGCGTAAATTGTTTTTACGTTGCAAATATAATTGTTGTTTATTTTTAAACCATTCACTGCTAAACATGCAGGTTGGGAACACGCTGATCTTTTCGGTCTTCCACGTGCTTTCTTTCTGTAGGAATTCGGTTCACTGGAGATCTTTAAGCAAAGATCATTTCTTGACTCAATTTCCATCATGGGATCAAACTCATTCAACACGCTGGGTGCAGATAAGCCAACTCTCACGTCCAGAGAGACAAGGTACAGTGAGCAATCCTTTCCTAACTCCTTCATTCTCTAATCTGCAGAATCATTATTCACAGTATGGGTATTCGCTATAAGGTTATTAAACCCAGTACAATCATCAACCCTTTTCACGTGTTGATCAAGAACAGTAGCTCGATTCCCATTATCAATACTTGCAAGATTACCCTCATTATCCTCTATAGAGATGTTGCATTGCTGCTTGTTTTGAGCGCCTGAAACACCAGCAAACTGCTGGTAGTCACCATTACAGCCAATACACTCCTCCGCCATTACCACAAATTGAAAATGGTCACTAGATTGCTTCCCATCAACGTTATTTGCAAGAGTATCCTCATTCTCCTCTACAGACAGGTTGCACTGCTGATTTATTTGAGCTATTGACCCATCAACAATTAACTGGTGATCTCCATTAGATACTGGATTTTCACGCCCATCAAAAGGTCCATTTACACATCCTTGCACAGCATTTTCATTTTCAATCAAGATTGCATTGTTCTCCACATTGATACTATTATCCAAATTGAAAAATATTTCCATGTTCCTGGATGTTCTTCTGTCTCCTTGTGCAGCCCTACAACCCTCTTTACAAATACACATGCGCACCTCCTTAACGTTTATGACTCCTGATCCCGACTCCCATTTTACCTTAATGTTCTCCTCAATTCTCTCTTGAATTTTTGTTCTAATTACGATCCTTGCCGTCGTCAAACTATGAACGCCATCAATATAGTTCTCAACCTTAACAACTTCGCCCCACTTTCGACCCAAGATGTTAAAATTACCACGGCTCCAACACCTTGGGTGAAAACCTACACATTCGATACAAGCCAATCTTTCTAGGACACACTCCTCTTCCGACCAACGGCGAACTTTTTTGAACACTGATCTAAGTGAGGAGGACTCCTCTAAAGCTATATTGACAGCACTTTCGTCATCAAAAAAGAGGATAATTTTGTACTGTGATATTGCAGCTATGCATACAGTGGGCAAGTCCACCTCAGAAATAATTTCAACTGCCTCATTTATTTTATCGAATTCATCTAATTCCACCACCACAGCATATTCTAATCTATTGTTCACAACATGGTTTTCAAAGAGAGTAAATGGTACCTGGGTGTTTTCCTTCCTGACACCACTATCCTTTGATGAGGTTATATATATATATATATATATATATATATATATATATATATATATATATATATATATATATATATATATATATATATATATATATATATATATATATATATATATATATATATATATATATATATATATATATATATATACCATACACGCATCATGGATTTTCAAGAAAATCATGAAACAAAGAGACATAGTGGAACAACTTGGAGGTTGGAATAATGTTACTACCGGGATCACTTTTTCTATCGGCAAGGTTTACGATCGTCTTATTGCGGAGGTTCCGAAAGTGCCTTGGGGATTTCTTATGATCAAGAATGTTGCTACTCCTAGTGCCAGATTCATCACATGGCTTGCTATTAAGAACCGATTGGCCACCAAAGATAGAATTGGGAAATGGATGGATATCTCAGATGATAGATGTGTCCTTTGTAATAGCAATACCGAAACTGTCCAACACCTCTTCTTGGAGTGCCCAAATGCACAGGATATCAGGACTCGTGTTTTCAGTTTTCTTCCTAGAAGCCTTGTAGGGACGGACTTCTACGCAGATTGCATGGAAATGAGCAAAGTAAACAGAAAGAAGACGGATCGTGCAAAACTCATCGTTGGTCTTTGGACAGAGATGGTGTACAACATCTGGAAGCAACGCAACAAAAAAATTTTTGACAACCACACCTTGAGTATCAAGGAAGTTGTAGATTGTATAGTGTTTAGAATTGCTAGTAGGGCAAAGAGTAGAATGGTAGATATGCTTGTTTCTAGGTAGTTTTGAGCTTTGTTTTGGGCTTTCGCTCTGTTGTTTTTGTTGAGCGATAGCGTTTTTGGGAGCTCAGGCGGGGAGTTAATTTCCCCCCTGTCTTTGTATCTTTGTCTCTTTTTGGTATATTTTACAATAAAAAGAGACAAAGATACAAAGACAGGGGGGAAATTAACTCCCCGCCTGAGCTCCCAAAAACGCTATCGCTCAACAAAAACAACAGAGCGAAAGCCCAAAACAAAGCTCAAAACTACCTAGAAACAAGCATATCTACCATTCTACTCTTTGCCCTACTAGCAATTCTAAACACTATACAATCTACAACTTCCTTGATACTCAAGGTGTGGTTGTCAAAAATTTTTTTGTTGCGTTGCTTCCAGATGTTGTACACCATCTCTGTCCAAAGACCAACGATGAGTTTTGCACGATCCGTCTTCTTTCTGTTTACTTTGCTCATTTCCATGCAATCTGCGTAGAAGTCCGTCCCTACAAGGCTTCTAGGAAGAAAACTGAAAACACGAGTCCTGATATCCTGTGCGTTTGGGCACTCCAAGAAGAGGTGTTGGACAGTTTCGGTATTGCTATTACAAAGGACACATCTATCATCTGAGATATCCATCCATTTCCCAATTCTATCTTTGGTGGCCAATCGGTTCTTAATAGCAAGCCATGTGATGAATCTGGCACTAGGAGTAGCAACATTCTTGATCATAAGAAATCCCCAAGGCACTTTCGGAACCTCCGCAATAAGACGATCGTAAACCTTGCCGATAGAAAAAGTGATCCCGGTAGTAACATTATTCCAACCTCCAAGTTGTTCCACTATGTCTCTTTGTTTCATGATTTTCTTGAAAACCCATGATGCGTGTATGGTATATATATATATATATATATATATATATATATATATATATATATATATATATATATATATATATATATATATATATATATATATATATATATATATATATATATATATATATATATATATATATATATATATATATATATATATATATATATATATATATATATATATATATATATATATATATATATATATATATATGTAGGATCAAATGAGATGGAGTTTAAAATGAGAACGATGAGAAGGATTTTTGTTTGATTTTTTTTGGTTACTATGTATCCAAAAATGGATACTATGTTATAAAAAAAGAACATTTTAAAATTGAAGTCATAGTTAACTTTCTGTGTAACATAGTTACTTTTACAATTATGCCTTTTTTGCACAGTCGTGACCATAGATTTTTTTATGTAAGTGAAATCAAGGGTGTAGAATCCTTCTTACCCTTCTCATTTCAATACCCTTCTCATTGGATCCCTCCCATATATATATATATATATATATATATATATATATATATATATATATATATATATATATATATATATATATATATATATATATATATATATATATATATATATATATATATATATATATATATATATATATATATATATATATATATATATATATATATATATATATATATATATATATATATATATATATATATATATATATATATATATATATATATATATATATATATATATATATATATATATATATATAGGGGAGGGATCCAATGAAAAGAACATTGAAAATGAGAAGGGTAAGAAGGATTCTAACCCTTGATTTCACTTACATAAAAAAATCTATGGTCACGATAGAGCAAAAAACACTTATTTGTAAAAGTAACTATGTTACACAGAAAGGTAACTATGACATCAATTTTAAAATGTTCTTTTTTTATGACATAGTATCCATTTTTTGAAACATAGTAACCAAAAAAATCAAAACCAAAAATCCGTTCTCATCCTTCTCATTTTAAACTCCTTTCTCATTTGATCCTATATATCATATATGGATATATATATATATTAGAGATCTATATATATATATATTAATATATATATATATATTATAAATACTATATATATATATCTATATATATATATATATATCTATATATATATAAATAGATACATATTATATATATATCGCTATATATATATCTATATATATATATATATCTATATATATATATATATATCTATCTCTATATATATACCTACTATATATATTATATATATATATAATATCTATATATATATATATATATATATATATAATAATATATATATATACTATATATATATATAATATATCATATATATATATATATATCTATATATATATATATATTGTGCAGATGGGAACGAGGCCTACGGACCAGGTGATCCACTTGTCTCCCTATCTGTTTATCCTTGTTAGGAAGTACTTGTATGTTTGTTGAGAAGGTAGAGGAGCTTGCATCTTATTGAAGGTATTAGTAATTGGAAGAGATAGGGTAAATCTGAAACACCTTCAATTTGCTGATGATACATTGATATTCGTTCCTAAGAACGATTTGGTGACTACAAATTATTTTCGTATCCTGGATGTCTTTGCATTGATGTCAGGACTTAGTTTAAACTACAACAAATCTAGTATCATATCCTGGAGTACGGATGATCTTGAAATGGATGTAGTCATGCATTGTGCCCCATTACCTATCTTGGTTTACCCCTTGGTGCTTCCATGAACAGGGTGTCAACTTGGAAACCGGTTATAACGAAGATTGAAAATAAGCTTTCTTCATGGAAAGCAAAACTCCTTTCTAAAGCGGGTGGCTTACTCTAATCAAAAGTGTACTCAATAGCCTACCAATTTACTATCTGAGTATGTTCTTAATGCCAAAATCAGAGTCATTCAGAGTGTTGGAGTTCGACTTAGGAACTTAAACTAAGAAGAAAAGGAAACTACAATTATGTAATTTTGCCTCAATTGTAACCTTTGATTTTTTTTGTCTTATTGAAATCAAGGGTTGTACTATACAATGCTTCTATGTTTACGTTGTACCAAGTGAATTTCCCTATATATAGTCGTGTATAAGAAACCCAACCCAACAACAATTACAATCAGATAATCGACCTCCATTTACAACTTGTGCTTCTTTCTCTTTATTCTCACCGCGCATAGTCCATTTTAATTCTTTATTATACCAACTAAAAATAGCTCTTCAAATTCACAAAGGTACATTGTCTTTATATGCTATGTAATTAGGGCTGAACATAGTTTGGTCTAAACCGTAAACCAAACCGGACCAAACCGTAATTTAAGTATTTGGTCTGGTCTATGGTCTAAATGGTCTGGTCCGGTTTTTTTTTTTTTTAAAAAAATTACGATTTCCGGTCTGGTCTTGGTTTTTAAATTTTCAGACCAGACCGGACCGGAAAACCGTACTTAAATTCCGGTCCGGTGAAAACCGGAAACCGGAAACCGTAACCCGGAAACCGTGATTAATAATAATAAATTTAATTCTATTTCTTAAGTATTGGGCCATGGTATATAAACTAAAAATAAAAACCCTAAGTCCATTTAATTCTATTTGCATTTCTTCATACTGGAAAGTGGAAACGGCGCTCTTCTAGTCTTCTTCTCCATTGCTGCTCGCGGCTCTTGTCCTCCATTGCTGGCCCGCTGCTCTTCTTCTCCAGTCTTCTCAAGATCCTCCATCTTTTCAAGATCCTCCATCGACGTTCCAAGCCCAGTAAGCCTAACAATTTGTAATGTAAGGATTTAAGTGTAGATTTTTATTTTTGATTTTTATTTTTCTACCGTGAATATTTTTGATTTTTATTTTTCTGTAATTTCTGTAATTGATATTATGCTTTGATATTTCTTGAACTTGGATCTGTAATTTGATTTTTCTGTAATTTGATATTTTTCTGATTTTTATGATTTTTAAGTATTATTTTTATGATTTTTCTGTATTTCTGATTTTTCAACTCGGATAGATTACTTTGATATTATTATTATTAGATTACAGTTTTTTTTTGAAATTAAATTTTGGTTCATATGGTTAGATTACTTTGATATTATTATTATTAGATTACTTTTTTTGGTTCATATTATTATTATTAGATTACTTTGAAATTAAAAAAAAATTTAATTTTGGTTCATATGGTTAGATTACTTTGATATTATTATTATTAGATTACTTTTTTTTTTTTGAAATTTTGTTCGTAGACTTAATTAATGACTCGGAATATATATATTAATATTTACGTATGTATAAATGAATACACTATCTTATGATTAAAATATAAAATTTTTTTTTTTAAAAAAAAAGAAAAAACCGTAGACCAGACCAGACCAGACCGGTCTAGAACGGTCTGGTCCGGTCCGGTCTGGTGACTTCACTGGTCTGGTCTGGTCTAAAAATTTTCCAGACCGTAATTTCTGGTCTGGTCTGATTTTTCCGTCAAACCAGACCAGACCGGACCGTGTGCAGCCCTATATGTAATTCATTGCTTTTGTATACGTTTGAGTTAGAATTAAAATTTTCATGATTGGTTATTGCCATTTGCTTGATAATTAATAATTTCGCAATATATATAAATATAATTTCGCAATAAATAAAAAATGACATGATTTTGACCTGATTAACATGATTCAATATATCGTACTCGAACATCTAAAATCCCGAAAACATGCTAAAAGAAAAAAGGTTTGACTGGAATACAATAATGAATTGTAGTCGACAAAAATAGAATCATCATCATCTCAGTCATCCAGCTCCACAAGCTGAGCACGATGTCTCTTAGTTGCTTCCATCAAAAAAACTTCACCCAATACATTTTAATATTTTATTAACTGCCCATACATCTAGAAGACACAATCATTTCACCAACAGTTGGCCAAGCTCTACTAAGTTCCAGCAAGCAAAAAGTTAACATTTTTACGGTTACTGACAAAAAACCATATGAAGATGAGCCCTGTCATTGGATCTTAGCCAATTCAGAAAATTGAAATATATTTGTGAAACCTGTTGAGGAATGTATTCGAGAAAATTGAAAAAAATGAAGAATTAAAGAAACTATGAACCCTGTTGTTGGATCTTAGCCAATTCAGGACACATGCGATCATATCAAGAAGCTAAAATGAACCGTTTCCAATCAAAACCCAAAAAAACCATAAATGTTTTACAACAAAAATAGATATTAAACTCAATAAGGAACAAATAACCACCATCATGATTCCAACTTTCAACCCGAAACTCAAAACACAAATCACAAAAACCGCATTTTTAAACTAACCCATTAAAAAATCAAAGAACCCAAAAATCCAAAACAAAAATAATCCAAAGTAAAAAAATTCTCATCTGAAAATCAAATAAAAAATTTCGGTAAATAGTTTTCACAAAGATAATATCTTTTTCAAAATGATTAATATTTTCAACAATTTACCCATATGCTCAAAATTGATGAACACAAGAGTTACCAAGAATCAGCAAGGTTGACTCCCACTATATCATTAGCATTCCAAATGGAATGGCAATCTAAAATCAAGCAAAGAAGGGGTAACTCAAATATAAAACAAATAAAAAAGCAGAAAAAGATAGATGCAAATAACATGACAGACTGAATTGTTCTTATTGAAGTTTAGTAATGCGATAATATTATACAATCAGAAATAAATAATAGATAAATTTCAAATAAAATTTTAAAAATAAACAACAAAAATAAACAACAATATGGAATCATTTTCAAATTCATCATCTTTGTAATAATGCAATCAAAAATGGAGTTCAGTCCAACAAATTACATGAAGTGAGCGACAAGGACAGAACATAACATACTTGATGAAATCCAAAAAAACAATGGTATTATTTCAATTGTTTGGTTTGATGCAAAGTAGCAGCAATCAACATGGATTTTTATTAATTAGAAAAATAGTCACAAACGTTTTTAAACATTTGAGCCACCAATTACAAATATTCTTCAATTCTTCATAATAAAACCCCATTTTTCTTCCAATTTTGCAACTGGATTTTTTAGTTTGTCAAATCCCAAACCCTAAAATCAAGAAATCAATCGAAACCTTCAAAGGCAAAGATTAGAAATGGCGACGACATAATTAGACTACGAAAAACCAGTAATGATGGTGGTCGATGAAAGTGAAGAGTTTTTATGCGGTAGAATTTGTGCATACAGAGCTATGAAGGCGGAGAAAGAAAGAAATGAGCAAGGAAAAGGAAGCTTGTGAAATGTAGATAACAATAGGGAGTAGGGATAATAGCCTAGGCAAATGTCATTCATATAAGTGAATCACTGTTCATTACTTTTCATTTTGTGAGAGCAAAATGAACAGTAACAAGGAAGAGTAACTTAGTCGTTTTCTAAAATGTACTAATGTGGGGCCGTGTGCTACCCACGCGGTCCCCTAAGTTGCAAGATCAAACACAATGTTACCTTATATACTGTTTCAGAAAATCAAACAGGATAAGTTTTGGGAATTGGAAATATTGTAAATGTGATATAACAGGTAATGATTAAAGATACGCAAGTAGTAGTTGTTGCGAACGTGTAGTGTAAAAAAAGTGGGAACCCAAATCGGGAAAACAAAGATTACAATACAAACATGATGGACAAAGATGTATAAACATATGTTCTTTACAGTTCCAAAAAGTGGATAAATATAATATAACAATAGAGTGATAGAAGTTAAAAAAAACGCAACATGACAAATTTGTACAGCAAAATCACTCTAGCAAGACAACGTTATAGTAGAACATGAGCTGGCATAGCTATAATTGTACTCCCGAAACTTCATTATCTCTGCAGGTACGGTAACAATGTATCATATATCTTTAAAACCAAAGTTAATAAATATAGTTACAATACAAGATGCAGAAGCATAATTTGTATGCCTATATAATTTGTGTTTAGTGTAAATTATAATAAGTTTTTATGGTGGAAATAATAAACAACAATATAGGAGTCATGTGATTATGTTGTCGTAAAACACCTGTATGTTAAACATTTGAAGAAGCGCTTGATGTACCAGTAGTAGCTGATTCACTGAAGTTAATGGGCATGAGAGAAATCGATTTAAGAAGCCATTTTAAGACTCTGTTTTATGATAATGATGTTGTTGGGTCATGCAGCATGTATATTGGCTTTGTTTGTAATACTTGTGCTATGTTGTGATATGCTTCTATGTTTTCCTATGCGTATTGAAGAAGAAAATGTATTTAGTTGTTGGCTTGTTGCATACATATAGTGGGTATTAAATTGAATATAAATACTCACGGTCGTAGTGGGTTCATAAAGTTCTTCGACTGGTTTTCAAATAACTGCGCAATAATGTCGGTAAATGCCGTTAGACTAATTGTGCCAGTGCTATCTTCTGCGTCAAAGTTTAATACTTATCTGAGAAGAATAAAATATTACGGTTAGTTTATGACTTATTTGAAAGGAAATTTTTGTATAAGCTAACCTTGTAATAGATGTGCAGTCTTTTTTATAACATGCTGGGCAGTTGAACAAAATTTTTTTTTTTCTGTAAAGGTTTTTGTATTACAATTACAACAAGTCAAGAATTTTCTAACATCAGCGTAGCTGAAATTGCAAATGAATGCTTTGATCCAGTGCCTTTCTTCTTGGATTGTATTTGAAGCCTAAAAAAAGGCATAAATATTGATTATAATGGAAATAGTTTTGTCTATTATTGTGTGTATAAAAATATCTTTTGTTAAGTACCTTCTGTAGGTAGTGATGGAAAAAATGATTATTAGTACATTAGATTTTGAAGCTAATAAATAACAATGTGAAATTGTTTCATAAATTACTGTTGTAGTATTATATTTGTTGACATAGTAGTTCCAAGGCCAAATCCTATACACATAGAACATATGATGTGATAATCTTTTTGATTACAGCAAGAAATAAAGTTTAAGGATATAGTGGTTGTATACCTTTATGAGATGTCAGTTTTAGGGAAGTGAAACCCACAATAGGGTTTGAATCAAGACTGTTGTCAAAGAAACAAGATAGATCATTCCAGGCCGAAATTGTTAAAACAGTTTTGTAAAAATTAATATAATGACCGTCATACCTGTGATTTGTGATGAATATATCACAAACACTGTTGTGTTGCTACTAAATTAAAGTTATAGTTTACCATCTGTAATTTGACTGAATTGTTTGTAATAAATTAAAGTTGGTGTGAATTTAGTTTGCCTATTGTTAAACATAAATCTCTGTAATGAATATATCACATACGCTGTTTTGTTTAGCAAATGCTCCTTTTACTTGCCAAACTTCACTAACAAAGATGATAATACCAAATATATCTAACAAGAAAGCCATTACACAAAAGTGAATTATATTTTTATGGATGATAAGAAAATAAAAATTTAGATAGATGGAAGACCCTATACAAACCAAATCTATCGTAGGTGTTTGCCATTCTAGGTAGGGAGGTAATTGTATGGTATTGAGGTACCGACTCTTGTGACTCAGTGTATGTTGGTTGAATGATAGTGTGATATTTTATTCTCATTTGATATTCATTTTCTCTTGTTTGATATTTTGGATCAACAGGTTTTATGGTAGCATTTGAAATGATATACTTTTGGTTCTGTTTGATGATGGTGTCATATGCAGCATTGTCGTCTTCAAATAAGGTGGCCTTCATTACAGTATCCTATTTATGAATACAATAATTTATTTCTATAATATGTGTATGCAAATTAGATGGAAGTTAGAAATGTTGTGTGGCAAAAAGTATAAATGCCTGCATATCTTGAAGTACGAGTCGTTGATATTTCTTTTTTTCGGGCGATTGGAACGATCTCGATTTTTCAATAACTCTGACTTTGACTCTATGGAGTGATGACTTGTCTGTAAGGTCGGATAAAATGAGTAATCTTGCTGCATAGTTGTGGACGTAGTATGTAAAGAAAGGTCAAAATTACTTAAATGGTAAGATGAATGCAATAGCAATCTGTGATATAAGAGGAAAACAACATGTGTAATTAAAAAATCTTTTCATAAGTTTACAGGATATATAACCTGAAAATTTTGAATGTATATTACGTGTGAATTAGGCGAACACATTGGAAAATAAAGATGATAGACATACACAATATTAGTGAATAGCATATTTCCAATAATCATTAAAGTATGTGTAGTTTATGCAAATTCTCTTAACACTGTTAGTCTCCCACTTCGTCAACCTTCATATCTTCTCAAAACTCCTAAGAAAGTGCATAGTACAATTACTCCCCACTCTATACAATACATAGGAATTTCCTACGAATTTAACTAAGTTTCAATGCCAAAAAGAAAGGCAACGAAAAATTTATTATAATATAATGTTAATAGAAAAGTCTGTAACCAAAAAAAGTAGGAAAATTTGATTTCAAACATATGAACTTTGCCTTATTTGCTTCTAAACGTTCGAAGTTTTGATTAATATTTAGAGGCATGAACTTTGGGGGGTGTCCGCCAAAAAAGATACAGCCGGTTTTAGTAACCCTCTTTGTAACAGGTAAATTGTATCTTTTTTGGCGGACACCCCCCAAAGTTCATGTGTCTAAATATTAATCAAAAGTTCGAATGTTTAAAAGCAAATGAGGCAAAGTTCATATGTTTGAAATCAAATTTTCCGAAAAAGTATTGTTTAATTAATATACTTTTCCCTTATTTGTTAAGTGCATCAAAATACTAATGAAGCATATGAATATAGTAAAGCTATAATTTAATATATTTGAAAAGCTATAAGGAAAACTTACTTTATTTGAGTTGGTAATTATGTTGTGTGTTCTTGTGGAAATGAACTATATAAACTATATTGTAAGATATGTTTTATAGGGTTTGTATATAAAGAAGTAGATGATTAAAGAGATAAGGATAGTTGTATCTTTAATGGTGTTGTATGATAGACACCTACGTAATTTTTTGGATAAGTATGTGAGAAAATGTTACATTTGGTGAAAATAAGAAGTGAGTAATGCTATGTCTACATTAAATGGGTAATGTTGATTAATAATTCAGCAATAGTGTTGGTGTAAGTTTTTTTTTTTTTTGGAAATCAGTGTTGGTGTAAGTTAGTTATGACATGTGGCATGGTAAAGCATGTGAAGTGGTATGGTGAGCTCATGTAAGTGTGCTACATTTGCAGTAATTGGGTACTGTTTTTGTACCATTCAGCATACTAAAATGTAATAGGATAAGCATAGTGACCTTGATTACTTTAGGACAAATTTTAACAATGGTCCTGTTGGACTATTCTGATATCTTACCACTTAGGAGCTGTTTGACATGAAGATTTTATGGGGAAAACAATGTATCTCACAAAATTAAGACAATAATCAATAATTGCTCAGTAATGTGTATCAACAGTAAGCACTAATCAGCAGTCAGTAAATCGGTAGCACGAATAGCAGCATAATCAGCAGGAAAACAACAAAGTACGCCTCATAGTTAGTAGCATAACACCACAATCAAAACAGCCCATTCAACAAACAATCGCATAGTTGATATTGTGTATATACTTAAAAAGTCAAAAATACTAAGACATGGGCAATCTGAATATGTGTGGCAATATAAGTCAGCTACTTACTATGGCAACCACAACAATATAGTAATGACTCTTGGTTGAGCATCTCCTTGTGCATAGGCCTCATTTAAGCTGCCAAAGTGCCAAGTCTATAGTACATCCCCTATTAAGTTATCGATGGTAAGTCATGAACAAATTAATGAGATTGTATGGCTATGTTGTACTCCCTCCGTTCCTTTTTGTTTTTCCACCTTACCAAAACGGGCAGTTCTATAAGTTTTTCCACTTTAGAATACTTTCCATTTTTGGAAAGTTTTCTTCCCACTTTTACCTCTAAAAACCCCACTTTCCTTACTTCACACTACTATTTAATTATTTTTTCTCTTATACTCCGAATACAATCATTACACTACACTATTATTTAATTATTATTTCTCTCATACTTCCAATATAATCATTACTTTCCACTACTATATAATTAAAATAATACTCACTATCACCAAAGATTTCATTATTTTTCTTAATCTTGGTGAAAAACCCAAATAGGAACATCAAAAAGGAACGGGGAGTATTATTTATGGTGATGTATTGTTACAGCAATTTTAATTACTACTTGAGAAACATTCATTAACTGATAGGCAAAATCAGATTTATATTTTAAAAAACAAATGATTAATAGAACAAAGTAATTAAATGAATAGATGCGAATGAGATTAAAAACATGAAAGCATTATTAAAAAAATAAAAAGAAGCAAATTAAGTGGAACGAAAGCAAAACTAGAAGTAGAGTATTTTCATTGACAAAAAAAGAACAAAAATGGTATAAATTCAAAAATTTGCAGCCAATAATTAAAATAATATTCTCATTCTCAAGATTTGATCCAGGTTCTTAAACTCCAAATTGGATGCATGGGAATGCAAGATTCTCAAAGCCTGCCCATGAAAATGATCAACATCACTTTTATTTGTCCCTTCAACATTACATGTTACTGATTCACCATAATTAGTTGGTATCTTAAATCTAGAATGCGTAGTTCGACCAATAGGCATATTAGAAGCTGCTATACCTGAGGTAGCTGTTGGGAGCACAATTTGATTGAGAAGTCGTACTTTGACATACAATGCACTGTACAAAAAAGTTTTACCTGTTCCACCAGGACCATCAATGAAAAACAATCCGGGCTTATTTTTCTTTACATTAGAAACGATACAGTTGTATGCACTTCGTTGTCCAGAATTTAGTAACTTCCTTGCAGTATTGCATGTTTCTGGAATACGTGCATTAAGAGCATCAATAACATCTCTATTTTCTTGTACTTCACTTTCATGGTCAGCACGTAGCCCATAGTCTTTTAAAATTTTCCCCATGTTTTTTTAAAAAGCCTTTAATTGCTGCCAAGTAAGCTGTAAAACTCTAGGTGAATCGCTTCTAAATTTTTGTACATGATCCTCAGATAGATAATTATAGTACTTTTCCCATAAAGAAATAGGATTACATGGCTCCAAAAAAACATGAATTGTAGCAAACAGACTTCTTAATGCATGTGGCATCTGAACTACAACTGCTTCGTCTAAGCACTTATCAATCAAGTCATCAGGTTCAACTAAGCCACATCTAAGATCAGATTCATGAAACGTTGAACATGTGTACTGGTTAACCGTTAGCAAATCTGAAAAAGAACGTGGACCAAAACACTGCTTAAGAGAAATCTTAAATAATAACGCTCACCTTCTGTGGGTGCAACGAAAGAAAGTTTACCAATAAGTTTACTCCGCTTTTGGTTTGGTCCACAGTATATTCCGGGAATCCCAGACATAATTTTCGACAAATTCAAGGAATATATATTTAGGTTCTGAAGGATGTGTTGCATTATAAGCAGTTGTTCTAAAAGTAGCAAATCTTTACAATTTGAACTTTTTTTGAAAACATGTAAGCTCAAGAAAATTGTTAATAATATAATATAACTTAATAAATAATATTGCATGATTTCATTATGTTCAATCGTTATCATAATATGATTACTAATTAAATGTACAAATACGAATGAATTTAGGCCTCAATTTTTACAGCTTCAATTAAACATTTAATTTCTACAATTTCAATTTGATTATTTACACTTGCAAAGGTAAATTAAATAGGATTTCATATGGTGTTCGTTCGTAGCACGCGCCATACTAACTAGTAAGTGAAAATCAACGGAGAACTAATTATACCATAAGAAATATAAATTTATTTTAACAAAAATAAATAAATTTATGATAAAAAAAAGATTGGCATTCACCAAAATTGAAAAGGAACTCAAAGGACCCTTATCTGTGTAACATTGTATAAAAACATTCACTTATTAAAGAAATAAATTTGCTACTATCAAATTCATAAGGAAATAATTTTTCTTATTTATGCAACATATTAAATTCATAAGGAAATAAGTGGTATGTGTTCTTGCATAATGGGATAATCTCAAGCTATTTAGAAACCAAATAAAGTAAAATCAAGTAGAATACATCTAAGAAATCTTCAAACGATGAGTCATATTTTGTAATATTAGTCACATATTAGGTGTATTTTTTTTGAGGTACATATTAGGTGTATTACTATAATATAATCATAAAATATGTGGAATAAATGGAATGAAACTAAAATGATTTGTATTTAAAATCTTTTATCCTTAAAATATACCATCTATCTATAACATATATGTATTTTGCAAACACGTATTCATACAAGGATAACAATTTTGCAAACACATACTCATATACTATCTATCTATACCATATATGTATTTTGCAAACACATATTCATATATGTATTACTATAATATAATCATAAAAATATGTGGAATAAATGGAATGAATCTAAAATGATTTATATTTAAAATCTTTTCTCCTTATCATATATCATTTATCTATAACATATATGTATTTTGCAAATACATATTCATACAAGGATAACAATTTTGCAAACACATATTCATATACAATCTATCTATACCATATATGTATTTTGCAAACACATATTCATATATGTATTACTATAATATAATCATAAAAAAAGTGAAATAAATGGAATGAATCTAAAATGATTTATATTTAAAATATTTTCTCCTTATCATATACCATCTATCTATAACATATATGTATTTTGAAACACATATTCACATATTAGGTGTATCTATAAATATTAAATAAATGGGATTTAACCATCCTATCCTATTAAAAGTTAAGAATTAAAAATTAAGAAAACCCCTTCAAAAATTCCAAAACCAAAATGCAAGCATCAGGATCTGAAACCTCACTTCAAGACAAAACGCGTTTCACGGGGTCAGCAAATTTACCCCCGAAGAAACGTGGTTTAGTGAGGAACGATGCGATTGCTAACAAGTCCCAAAAAACATTTAACCTTGAATTAAGCTTAAATTCCTCATTTTTGACATCTGATCCTGTTGACAAAGCTGAAACACCACCAAAAGAGATTGCAAAAGTAGTGCCTGAACAAACACCACAAAAGAAAGATATTGAAAACCAAAAATCCGAACAGACATTTGGAGGCCACCAAAAAGCAAACCAAAATGCACACAAACGGTTATTTGAAAAAGTTAATTTTTCGAGTAAAGCTCAGCCCATATCACAACAAGCAGCTGCTCCACCTTCAGCCCAAAAGATCTTTAAGTGCAAGTACTGTGACCAGACTTTCTCTACTTCAAGAGCATATGGAGGCCACCAAAATGCACACAAACAGGAGAGGGAGGCGACATCCGGTAAAAAAAACTATTTCAAAAGCATAATACCTCCATTACCTACCTCTAGTTACACACAAAATTCTGGGTATACTCCATACTTAGGATTTACCCGTAGAAGATGGCAGACTGAGTCTGGGGGTCTTGTCCAACGCTCACCTTCTGTTTTTCAGGGGATGGGTGACTGGCAACCTACTCTTACTCGTGCTCATACTCTATTTCAACCTGGTTTTTGTCAAGGCTTTCTCCAAAGTAGCCATACTGTTGATCAGAGCCTTGGTCAAGACAACCCAACTAATCTCTCTCGGGGCCTTTTCTATGGCCAGCTTTTGCATCCTCAAAGTGGTGTCCCTAGCCAACTTGGTCAGAGTTTTGGTCAAATTTTGCCTAGTTATGCTAGTCCTAGCCTTCTCAACAACCGAACTGATTTTTCTGATCAGGGCCTTGTGAATTGCGGCATATCTGATTCGGCTCAGGGTCATGGCCAATACAGCAGGCCTAGTCTTTCTCATGGTCTTATGCACAACCAACCTAATCATCCTCAAAGTCGTCTAAACTATCCATCTATTAATTCTCAGGGTGTCCATAGTCTGCCTACTCTTGCTGAGGGTTTATATGGGCAATCATCAATGACGCCCACTGGTCCTATAGACAACCGTGGGTCTCCAATGCCATATGTCAGTCCTAATTCAGATTTCGCAAGGGCTGAAAGCCTCACAACTTTTCAACATTTTACTCCTTCTTATTTAACTACTTCCTTGAATCCTAGAGGAAGTGAGAGTAGCCCTGCTAACGAGTGTATGGTATCAACAAACCTCAGCCTAAACTAAAACGCAAGTCAATCAACCACTAGAAGTCCCCAATGAATCTACCAGTTTGAGCTTTACCTTAAGTTATGGCTAGCATTATTTTTAGTGGATTTAATCGAGTATCATAAGTTCAATATTTAATTTTCTCTTTGGTTTGTATGTGTTTAGGTTAAAAATATTTGTATTTTTAAGTATTTAGGCAAGATAAGCGTTTTAATATACACAATATAATAAAAGATCAATTCATATAGAACAATGCAATCAGAGATATTTTGTAATTCCCTTTTTGGGTTTGACATTTTTCGAAGTAAACAAGTTTTTCTTTTTTCAAAAATAATACTCGAGCTCAATATGGATAATATATATTAATTACATGTAGGGTCAATCCATGGAGATATTTATTATATTTTTAATATACGTATCTGACTTGCAAGAGAATAACATACGCTATGTTCTAATGTAATTGCGTTAACTTAATGACATAGTCTTAAAAGGTTACATAAAGAGAATACCAGATTACATTGTAAAAATATCAAGCCTAAATAGGCATGACAAATAAGGGAAATTATAATTTTAAAAAAATATTTAAAAAATTAATTTTACCATAATAACTAAAGAAATCTGGTTATCATATTGTCATAATAAATGTGACCAAAACTATGCCTAACTAACGGTGCAGATCGACGAAGCAAAAAGGAAAATAGTTTTTTCTTTTGAAGTTACATACCAGGAAAAAGAAAATTAGTTTTCCCTTTTGATAAAGGAACTAGCATACTCAAAACCCAAGATTTCAATATATATATATATATATATATATATATATATATATATATATATATATATATATATATATATATATATATATATATATATATATATATATATATATATATATATATATATATATATATATATATATATATAGTATATAGTATATATAGATAAATACTATATATATTGATAGAAGATATATATATATATATAGATATGTGTGTGTGTGTGTGTGTGTGTGTGTGTGTGTATGTGTGTGTGTGTGTGTGTGTGTGTGTGTGTGTATGTGTATATATATATATATATATGTATATGTATATATATATATATATATATATATATATATATATATATATATATATATATATATATATATATATATATATATATATATATATATATATATATATATATTACCATGTTAAGAAAACCATCTTTACCATGTAAATTTGTTAATCTCTATCATACCTTGATCAAATAATGAACAATGCAACCTTTATGAACCAACGCAACCCTTCATGAATCAACACGTCCTTTTGACAAACAAATGCACCTGTTCACAAATCTTTTCGTGTAACACATCATTCGACCCTTGGTGCAACCTTCTAAATTCATTTCTAAAAAATTTGTCTATTTATGAAATCATACATATTTTTATGAAGAAACACGCCTCTTTATGAAATCATACATATTTTCATGAATTATCTCTATTGCTTATGAAGCGTCATATCCCCTCACTAAACAAAAGGTTTAATTATGTTTATCCCCGCATAAAGTTAATAAGAAATTAAAAATAATAGAATAAACTGTATGTCAAAATCGAGGCAGTATTTGATATGAACCACTCTACTCAATTGGGCCCAGTCCACCTATCGACATTCAATCCCGTCTTGCGAGAGTAGTTACATGTTAGATAGGATTGTGTGTGTTGTTTGTTACCCTTGATTCATTTTTGGCACTTAAGAAAGTAAGGCTTATCATGGTCTTGGAAGCATTGTTACCTTTAGAGGAAGAATGAATTTCACTATGTCCTTTCATATAAAGCACGACCAAATAAGGTTATTTGATCATTAATTAATCTAGATCTAATCCTAACTCATTTGTTTATTGCTAAATCATCATCATCAAGCTAGTGTTTATTGATTGTTAATTCTTAACTAATAATGTTGTCGTAATTAACTACTTGGAAAACTCCATATAACCCTTTTTATTTGGGATCATGTTTTATACTTTTTAGTTCTACACTGTTAAAGACGGTGTGCACTTGCGATAGCTTCGAGAATCAACATAGTTTTTGTTTGAAGTACAAGGGAAACAAACAACTAATACTATTTATCAATCTTATACAATGGCGTATAAAGAATAAAAGATTGATGGAGACGTTACTAGTCGTATACAAACCAGGATCGCTTAAGTGGAGAGCTTTATCGCGTTACTAGTCGTATACAAACCAGCAGCGACTGGGGTGCTTTATAATAAAAGATTCCCTAGTACACTAAAGGGTTAATTTTAAAACGTTGCAATTAGGCCGACTTTGTTGTACGGGACAGAATGTTTGCCTGTAAAGAAGATTTTCGAACAGAGGATGGTTGTAACAGAGATGCGCATGCTGAGACATTGTTGTTAAAATCGTGATTCTAATCTACGATTTTACGATTTTACGATTTAAAAACAAGCGAGCGATTTGAACCACATGTAGAATCTTACGATTCTAATTGGAATAAAATTTTTAAAGGTAGAATCATAACACGATTCTATGATTCTACGATTTAACGATCCGGTTCTACTAATTAGTATGAATTATTTAAAATTTTTCTTATGTATGATCTTTTACTAATCACTTTCACGTATACACATAAACTTTAAATTTTTTTCCATCATGAAAACTTTAAAAAAAAAATTCTTAATAGGTATGAAGATTTAAACTAATTAATAAAAAGTTTTCATCATATTCTTAAGAATAAAGTCAAAGAAACTTCAGTTTATAAATTTAAATTCTTGAATTTGATGATAATGATAAGAAACTAGATATTTTTAATGTATTTAAGTTTTGTTGTAGAATCGTACGATTCTATGATTCGATTCTACCGATTCGATTCCACTTCTTTAAACGATTTTAAGTAGAATCGTGATTTTAACAACTTTGGCAGAGATAGATGTGTGGTAAGACTATGATGGACAGGATAAGAAATCAGGAGTTTAGGGAGAAGTTAAGGGTTGCACCTCTCTATGAAAGATGCGGGAAAATAGGTTTAGATGGTTTGGGCATGTGCGGAGAAGCACCCATGACGCCCTAGTAAGAAGGATCGAGTGCATCATAGTGGGGGGCAAGAGAAGCTGAGGAAAACCTAGGAGGACGTGGGAGGAGCATATTAAAAGTGACCTAACCGAACTTCACCTCTCTAAGGACCTGACCAGCGATAGGGCCAAATGGCGGCGCCTTATCAACCTCTTAGATTACTAGACTTGTTTATTACTGCTCTTTGCCTTTCGTCATCGCTCTTTACCGTCTCTCTTACCTTTATTGTTTTCTTAATTATCTATATGTATGCTTTTTGTTGTGTAAGCACTAGTGGAAAAAAGCACATTGGCTGCGGTTTTTTTTGGGGGTATAGGCTATGGTTTTGACTCGTAGCCTTTGTTATAGCAGCAAATGAGAAAAATCTATTGGTTGCGGTCCTAAAAACCGCAGCCTATACCCCATTTTCAGAACAAAAAAAAGAGTATTATTGCCTGCGGTTCCTTCAAATGACCGCAGCCTTTGAGTGACTTTTTTTTGTTTTTTTTTGTTTCGTTTCATGCAGTCCAAATTTTTTTATTCCAACTTTATAAATCAAACAATTATCATTTATATCCACAAAAACAAATTTGAAGGCAGAACGCAAATTGAATTAAGTATCAAACAATTAACCACAATCATTCAACAAGTGGAGATTGAATCAAACAATTACCCACAAATAAAGAATGAAACAATTACCCACAATCATTCAACAATTACCCATAAGTAGAGATTGTATCAACCAAATTCAATGTTGAAACTATTACCAGCGAGTAGTGGGAAGAATGAAGGCAAACTAAGATTACCCAACAAAAACGAAATTAAAATACAACAAATCCAACAAAAACGAAAGACCAAGAACATCAAAAATCAAATAAAATCAAAAAAAATCCAGAATATCAAGAACATCAAAAATAGATTCAGAACATCAAGAACATCAAAAATCAAATAAAATCAAAATAATCCAACAATATATAAAATCTAGAAAGATCAAGAGATTTCTTCATATAAAATCTAACATCAAAAAAATCAAAAATCAAACCGCCATTAATGCTGAGGCTGAATCGAAGTTCTTTCCATTTTTTTGGAAGATCTTGTGAGTGTTGGAGACCACGAGATGTTATACAAGTATGACCAGTTTTTGGAAGTTCTTTCCTTTTTTTTGGAAGATCTTGTGAATGTTGTGAGTGTTGAATCGAAGTTTTTGGAGGTTGAATGAAATTACTATGAATGAGAGAGAAAGAAAAGGGAAAGTATGACCAGATATTAAAAGGCCATAAGAGAGAAAGGGAGGCAGGATATGAGGCGTAATCTTAGGGTTTTTTAAGCATTAAAATAAGCGAGTATTGTTATAGGCTGCGGTCCATAAGCAAACCGCAGCAAATAACCTATGTTTTACTTATTGGCTGCGGTCAACAATAAAAACCACAGCCTTTGTTTAACTTTTTTTTTCCCTAATTTTTATTGCTCATATTTGCTGCGTATACAAACAAACCGCAGCCAATGAGTAGCAGCCAATAAGGTTTTTTCCACTAGTGAAGTCACTTACTATGCTTTCGGTTAGTTGATTCCTATGCTTGGCTAACGTGGGTGTAAGATGAAGGATTTCGGATATTTGCAGGTTCTTCTCTTTGAAGACCCTTCTTGAGCTGAAGGACTATTTTGGCCGCCCTCTTCTTATGTATGAGACGTCGTCGATCTTCCTTCCTTAAACCGTCTCCATAGATTTATCTATGTGCGGGAAACACTGGGTATGATGATGATGATGATGATGATGATACAATGGCGTATGGTAGTTTGATATAAAGGTCGCATTTCCACTTAATGAATCGACACTTCTAAGAGATAATTACTTCAATAATCAAAGTTATTTTTATCTAAACTAACTTGATTAAGCTGAATCAAACTTATTTTTGGCTAAACTATAATTGATGTAGTTGAATCAAATTATTTTTAGATTAAAAGTTGATTCAGCTGAATCAAACTTAATTATTCTTGAACAAATTTGATTTAGCTGAATCAAACATTTATTTCTCTTAAATAAATATGATTGAAGTAAATAATATTTTTACCTTAACTAAACTTAATATATGTCCTTTTTAGAGAAGGATTTGTTTCTCAATGTTAGTATTGATGCTATAGTAAGTCGATTCCAAAATATGAAAATTAGGTGAGAACAATTATAGTTTTTTCGTAACTGTATATTTCATTTTGTTGGTCTACGTTTTTATTTTACATTTGAACATTTGTAGTTTGTTCGTTACCTTATTATATTAATTTGGATTTGTCTTGGACTTTAGGTATTATTGCACTTCTACAACTCATTTCGCGAAATATTATTCGTTGATACCCGGGGGACTTTAAACCCTGCATTCGCCATTGTTTCCAGACTTGTGCAGAAATATAAGTGTGCAGCCTAATGTTAATCTTATTCCTAAACACACTAATGATGTTTAGTCTCTACAACACTTTTATAAGGATAATGTGATTACTATTTGGCAATACCATGGTGGTTGTCATGTTGGTATGGTTGTGGAACCCGATTATCAAGTTCTTGGAGTTGATGGACTTCGTGTTGTTGATGGGTCTACTTTCAATGAATCCCCTGAAACTAATCCTCAAACTATTGTCATGAAATTTATTGTTTACTAAGTGCAGTGTCTGATATTTAGCGTATGATATTTACTAGTTGGAGTACATGTTGTTGTACGTGTTTGGTATAGGTTAATTCAAACAGTGAACGAACAATTTTAGGAAATTTAAGATATAAGATAAACGAGGCGGATCAGGTTTGGCCGGGCTCTATGGACCCACCCCATTTAAAGCCCGTTTTCAATTTTGTAAAGCTCGTCTTGACCCAACCTGTTTTTATTAGAGCCCAATTCAGCCCGTATCCACCCAATGCACAGACCTAGTTGTAATATCTTCAACTTGTTTTGTAGTCAGCTTAATCCTCCTTTTTATTGTGCAAAACCAAATAGGGTTTGCAGTTTGTGTAAATACATTTATTAACATTGCAACAAACAAAATAAAATTTTGATCAATTCATATAAACAATACAAAAATCTATATTAAAATACCAAAAGCAACTAAACCTAGTTAAAACAACAACTTAATAAGGTTAAAACTCTAACTATGGTTAGTTAAAAGCCAAACATTAGCATGGTAAAACACCAACTATGATAATTTAAAATGCCAACTTAAGTACCGAAATCACCAATAGTGTTAAGATAAAACACCAGCTATATAACGTTATAACACCGACTATGTTAAGCTAAAACACCATCTGTGAATCACCAACAAATTGCATTAAGAACCTAACTTCAGCATGTTAAAAAAAAACAATTATGTTAGATAAATTCCCAATTTCAAGTCTTCAACTAATTCAAATGCCAACTAGAACATACAACTATAAGAACCTAAATTACCAACTTTGTTGAGGTAAAACACCAACTATATATTGCATTAAAAGCCAAACTTCAACATGTTAAAAGAACCATACATTATAATATAAAATGACAACTTCAACTAGTTAAAATGCCAATTAAAACATGCTTAAACACCAACTGAAAGTACTTAAATTACCAACTATTGTATGATAAAACACCAACTATAGTGTGTTAAAACCCCAACTTTAACATGTTAAAACACTAACTTTAATTATATAAAATGATTATGTGAACTAGTTAAAATGCCTAAAACATGCTTAAAAGCCAATTGTAAGAATGTAAAATTTCAACAAAACTAGTTAAAATGACATTCAAAACTAAATAAAATGCTTGAATCCATACTAAGTTTCTATTTAATTAGAGCATGCTTTTGACCTTTAGGGGGTGTTTGGATTGAAGGAAATGGAGAGAAAGGAAGGGGAGGGATTTGGAGGGAGGAGGTATCCCTTGTTTGGATAACAAATTGGGAGGTAATGGATGTGGAGGGGAGGGATTCGGAAGGAAAAGTTGGACAAATTGTGTAAAAAAGACAATCTCTCCTAAAGAAGAAAGATTTGGAAGGAAAACATTTTCCTTCCTTTTCCCTTCACTTCCCTTCTAAACAAACAATATACACTTTCCCTCCTTATCCCTTCCTTTCCTTTCCCTTCCTTTCTTTCCCCCTTCCTTCCTTTCTTTTCTCTCCTAATTTTCTATCCAAACATAGTGTTAGGGTGTGTTTTGGATTGAAGGAAATGGAGGGAAAGGAAGGGAAGCAGGGGCGGATCTAGAAAAGAAAACAAGGGATGTCAATAATTTTAATAAATTATATTTAAAATTTGATTATGACAAACCAAAAATTTAAACCAATGTACTCAATGAAGAAGTATAGCAATATGCCAATATCAATTTTAAATGATAGCGTATGGGGAAGGATAGAGCACGTCAAACCATACCTTTATGATATCATTAAAGGAGATAATGAGATGGGGCCAGTGAAAAAATACCACTGATCTAATCCGTGAAATGCCTAAAGTTTTTACCTTTCCGTTAGATGTTATAGTAATATAACCTATGTTACTACTAATTACTAAATACCGACTCGATCATATTGGTTTGAACTTTTACAAATGTCAAGAAAACTAAGGAGTTAAATATAGTGTGTTGAAGTAGTCGGGGTATTAGAATCAAAGTAGATAATAAAAAGAGTAAAAGTGATGAGTCATGTTTAGTTGTTTACAACTAAGTAAGATAAAAATAGAATTAATTCATTTGAAACGAATGAAGTAAAAACACACAAAAAAAAGAATCATTTTAAGGCTTAAGCCATTACTTTGAATGAAACGCATGTAATGTTAAGATAAAACCATTTAGCCTTATCTATTTTTGACACTTTGATTAAATAAAAGGGTTAAATTAGTGAAATATTTAGATTTAAGAGAGGGAATACAAATTGTAAAAGTGATATAAAATCAAATTTAAAAATAGGACTAGAGCAAATTTATTGAAACAAATTAAAATGTAAAATAGGATAAATTGAATGATAATAAGTAATTTTAAGAACAAAAAAACAAAAATATAAAAATCCAAAACTCTTTTAAATTTCCAAAATTCAGAATAGATAAAGATAGTAAAGTATCAACCTTGATTTCCAATATTGTAAATTAAAGATAGCACTAATTTGCTGAAAACCTTTGCATTCGTTGTGCGTTGCCAATTGAAAAAAAAAACCTTATGTAGGATAGGAATTCGAACCTAGGATGTAAATTTCAGAGGACTAATGCTTTTGCCACCTGATCCAAGTACAAGTTCTGTTATATTTTGATTTTGTTTTTTATTTAAGGGGTGTCAATTGACATCATTGACACCCCATTGCCTCCGCCCCTGAAGGGAAGAGATTTGGAGGGAGGAGGTATCCCTTGTTTGGATAACAAATTAAGAGGGAAGGGATTTGGAGAGGACGGATTTGGATGGAAAATTTGAACAAATTTTGTTAAGAAGACAATCTCTCCTAAAGAGGAAAGATTTGGAAGGAAAACTTCCTTTTTCCTTCCCTTCTCTTCTAAATAAACAATATACACTCTTCCTCCTTATCCCTCCCTTTCCTTTCCCTTCCTTTCTTTCCCCCTTTTCTTCCTTTCTTTTCTCTCCTAATATGCTATCCAAACATAGTGTTAAGGCCTTATAATGGATTACAACATTATCACTCACTTAAACTAACCTTCCTTTCCATTTTTTTGCAACTAAAGGAATCTTCTTATTCTTTGTTGAAACATCGCTGAAAGTGCTTCGTAGTCGCTCAATCTTGCCATTTCTAAAAAAAATAAAACAACCAAAATAAAAGTTTAACTTAAACCCTAAAAATGAAAAAATTGATAAAAGAAAACTAACTTGTAATTTCTTTCAACAAGTGAAAATTTGACTGATGAAAGGTGCTACAACAAAAAATTTCAATGGATATGCTCACAAGAGCAGAATAACTAAGTGAAATTTTAAATTTCTGTTATTGAAATACATTTCGGGTGATTGGGTTGGTTTCGGACGTGTGTCATTCGGTTCGATTTGAATTTCGGATCAGTTATTTTTCATTTGCCCTTCGGCGGCCAAACTCGGGGCGTGGTTCGGTTGAAGATCGGTTATTCGAGCTATCGAGTTGGCATCAGTTAAAGTTTATGTCGAGTGTTAATCGGTGTCGGGTTGTCATCGGTTAAATAATTGGTTCGCTTTTGCCGGGTACAGATCGGGTTTTTTTTTTTCAAAACAGAGTTCGGCTACGTATTACTAATATCAATATCAAATTAAGGTTTTAGTCATTTTTTTAATTAATGATAAGATTCCCTTTACTTAAAGCAAAATTGTTAACATGCAAATCAATTAGTGATCATTATTACTTTCTTACTTTTACTTGTTTGACCGAAAATTAAAATTATAAATTCTATCAATTTTCATCCAATACGATTAAAATAATTAAATAAACATTGATCATTGATTATTAACTCCAAATATAAGAAACCATGTATGTATAAAATTAATTTATTAAAATATCTATCATTTTATTAGATTAACTAATAAGATGATTGAATATGAGTATATCACATAATCTATCTATCTATACTATATACTAAATGCATTCTTCAGTATGACACGTGTCGCTTTCATATTAATTGTTTTCCCTCCAAAAATTTTCATTTAGCTAAATTAGGTAGGTAGAATAATTAAACTTAAATGCCCTATTATTTAAATCAATTAACATTTCAAATGACAATAAAAATTTGAATAATATGAAATCAATATACGTATGGTCAAAATATCATTCTATAAAAATGGCAATAAAAAATTGGACAACAACTCAAAATTTATGTTATTGATCATTCTACAAGTTCATTTAAAATAATTCAAGCCCAAAGTTTAATTTTAGAGTTTTAAAATTTGAAAGAATTAATGTAATGCAAAGACTAATTTTTCTCACACATCAAATATTATTTTCTCTATATTTATTATGTTTACCAAATATAAGAATAATTTAAAATAATTTTATTTATATTAGAACGATCATATAAATATTTTTTGATTATTCGTGCTTAGTACGGGATTTAGGCTAGTTACTTATACAAGAGTACAAGTAAATGTAAGAATGCCTCAACCCAATCCAATATGGTATATATAATATGGAGAAGGTAACTCTATATCAGCAAAGGTATCAGTATATTGAAGGCTCAACGAATATGAGTGCATAATGTTTACAAATCTGAGCAAGCTTTTTCTGCAAAATCGTCCGGGACAAGGCTCAACGATTCGTCCCTTAGGCCTTGTTTGGAAAATGAAATTTCATTTCCGTCCCCTTCCTTCCTATAAAAACAATCGAGACTTTTCCCTCTCTTTCCCTTCCTTCCATTCCCCTGCCATTCATTTCTTTTTTCGCCTAATTTCCTATCCAAACATAGTCTTAGTTCCCTCCTTCCATCCAACTACTACCTTTCAGTTTGATCAAACCTCTGCTTTCCATCAACCTTCTTACTCTCATTGCATCATCCCATCTTCCATCATCTGTGTATATATTTGAAAGTGTAACATAGTGTCCAGCATTTTCAGGTTCTAAACTAACAAGATTATCCGCAGCCAACACAGCAACCTCCATATTGTGTCGCGCTTGCGCAGCAGCTAAAAGAGTCCCCCATATATGCTTATCAGGGATGAACGGCATTTCCTTGACAATATCAAGTGCCTCATTTAGCTGCCCAGCACGCGCTACCATATCCACTAGACACGCAAAATGCTCCATTTTCGGCACCAACCCAAATTCTCTACGCATGCAATGAAACGCCTCAAGTCCCTCGTTGACGAGACCAGAGTGATTACAAGCCGAAAGAATTGCTGTCAGAGTGACTGAATTAGGTGAAACACCAGAAGATATCATGTCTTTTAGAGACTTTAGTGCAGCCTCTCCTTTTCCATGTATTGCAAACCCTCCAAGCATCGTGTTCCACGAAACCACATCTCGGACTGTCATGTTGGAGAAAACAAGATATGCACTAGTAACAGATCCACATTTACAATACATGCTGATCAAAGCATTCAAAACTGGAATCACTAAGCCAAAATAGTTCCTGAGAATGTAAGCATGAATTTGCATTCCGGATTTGAGATTACAAATGGGCAAGATTGTTGATAGTGTGGTTTGATCATTCCTAACACCAAGAAGTTGCATTGTATTAAAGGTTTCAAGTGCTGAATATGCCATTTCTAAATCAATCAGACCAAGAATCATGGCATTCCAAGTGACAACATCAAATTTGTCCATCAACTCGAATACATTTTTCATGTCATGAGCTCTACTGCACTTTGAGTACATTGTCAACAATGCAGGTCCACAAGACTTGTAAAAATGTAAGTTTGAATGAGTTTTTATTCCGTAAGCATGAATTTCTTGTCCATTTCTTAAGGACCTTAAATGTCGACAAGAAACTATCGAAGTCGAGAGAGAATCCAAATCAGGCATATCCCCCATAAACCTCACCATATTTCTAAACATATCCAAAGATGCTTCATGATTCCCAACCCTTGTGTAGCCAGAAATCATAGTTGTCCAAGAGACAATACTCGGATTTTCAATAAACCGAAAAACTTTGAGAGCTTCATCACAAAACCCCATTTGATAATAAGCCTCCATTACAGAATTGAATGTGATCAAATCAGGTTCAACACCAATAAGCTTCATTGACTCATATATCTCTAATGCTAATTCAGGACACCCATTAGCCACATACCCAGATAGCATAGCATTGCAGGACAGCAAGTCTTTAACAACCATGTTATTGAAAACCTGATTAGCACTTTCAAGCTTCCCACATTTTGAGTACATATCAATCAATGAAGAACTAACTTGTAAATTTAATTCAGCTCCACAAACTATAACCTCTTTATGAATTATGGTTCCAATTCTATGTTCTGATAATTGAGCACATGCCCTTAAAATCTTAGGAAAAACGTATTGATCAGGTAAAACACCCGTAAATCTCATTGCAGTATAAACCTTCAAACAATCCACAAAAAAGCCATTTCTTGAGTGAAATGTAAGAAGAGCAGTCCAAGCAAATACATTTGGTTGAGTCAATTCATCAAACAGCTTCAGGGCATACCTGAAAAGATCACATTCCACATATGCTTGAACTAATTTTGTGGTAACAAATGGGTCTTGATGTAAACCATGTTGTATAATTTTTTGGTGGGTTTGTTTGGCTTGAGCTAATGCTCTTGAATTGCTGCAAAGCTGAAGAAGATGAGTGAGTTTTGAAGAGGAGAGAAGATGAAAATTTGGTGTTGAAAAAGATGAAAATTGTTTTCCAAAAAGCCAGTTTCTCATCTGAATTGAGGTTTATCAAAGAGAGGTTTTTGCTTAATTGAATGCGTTAGACAAACACCCCGTCCGTATTATACCTCAGATTATGAGTCGTGAAATTGTTTTCAAGTGTACTTGTCCATTTATTTACCGTATGCAGTTGTAACGTTTAATTTGGTTAATACTCCCACTCTACCTCTCATTTTACAATTACTAGTGTGGGGCCGCGTGCTACGCACGCGGTCCCCAAGTGGCGAGATCAAATTTCAATGTTATCCTATATACTGATACAGAAAAATAAATAGGATAAATTTTTTGGAAACTGAACGTATAGTGGAAAAAAAAAAGTGGAACCAAAAATGGGAAAACAAAGATTACAGTATAAAACGATGGATTAGGTCGTATAAACATATGTTCTGTACAGTAGGTAAAAAAACATAACATAACAAATTTATACAACAAAATCGCTTTAGCAAGACACTGTTATAGTATAACATGAGTTGACATATAAAAAAAACACACAGTATGACAAATTTATACACTAAAATTGCTTGAGCAAGACACCGTTATAGTAGAACATGAGTTAGCATAACTGTAATCGTAGTCCCGAAACTTCTTTATTCCTGCAGTTGTAGTAACAGTTTATTAGATTTATAAACAACATAATTGTAATAGAAAATACATAAGCATAATTTGTATGCCTGTGTAATTTGTTTTTAGTGTAAATTATGGCAATTTTTTGTGGCTAAAATAGTAAACAAAACTATGGGAATCATGTGATTATGTTGTCGTAATATACCTGTATGTTAAACACTTGAGGAAGTGTTTGATGGACCAGCAGTACTTGATTCACGGATGTCAATGGGTATAAGAGAAATCGACTTAAGAACCCATTTTAGAACGCCGCTTTTTGATAATGATGTTGCTGGACCAAGCAGCATGTATATCGGTTTTGTTTGTAATATTTGTGCTATGTTGTCATATGTTTCAACGTCTTCCTGTGGGTATTGAAGAAGAAAATATATTTAGTTGTTGCATATATATATAGTAGGTATTAAATCGAATACAAAAACTTACAGTCGTAGTGGGTTCATAAAGTTCTTCAACTGGTTTTTCAAATAACTGCTCAATAATGTAGGTAAAAGCAGTTAGACTAATTGTGCCACTGTTATCTTCCGCATCAAAGTTTAATACTAATCTGGAACGAGTAAATCATTACAGTTAGTTTATGACTATTTATTCTGGAAAGAAATGTTCTTATAAGCTAACCTTGGAATAGAAGTGCAGTCTTTTTTATAACATGCTGTGCAGTTGAACAGAAAGTTTTTTGCTGTATGGATTTTTGTATTACAATTACTACAAGCCAAGAATTTTCTAACATCAGCGTAGTTGAAATTGCTAATGAATGCTTTGATCCAGTATCTTTCTTCCTGTATTGTATTTGAAGCCTAAAAAAAAGGCGTAAATATTGAGTAGTAGGTAGTGATGGAAATAATGGTTTTTGTATGTGTTAAGTTCAGATAATTAGTAACTTATATTTTGTAGTTAATAAATAACATCGTGAAATTGTTTTACAACTTACTGTTTTTGCTTTAACAAAAGCGATTGTGCAAATTTGTTGTTGGTATGCTGTTTTTTGTGTCTGCACAATATTGTACCTTCTTTCAGACAGTAAGTTGGCATGCGAGAATGCCCTGCAAGAAGCCAAAATATGTAATAATTAAAAATTGTTACGAGTATAGTGAAGTTTATACTTGTAACGAGTTTTTAAGTATCGAAATTATGCGTATGTTTATTACCATTGTCTAAGAACATTAGCGTTTTCACCAGTTGGTTCTAGTATTATATTTGTGGACATGGTTGTTCCAAGACCAAAGCCTATATACATAGAACATATGATGTGACAATTTTGTTGTTTATGATATGAAATAGAGTATAAGTATATAGTCGTTGTATACCTTTATGAGATGTCAGTTTTAAGGAAGTGAAACCCACAATAGGGTTTGAATCAAGACTGTTGTCAAAGAAACGCGATAGATCATTCCATGCCGAAATTGTCAGAGGTTGATGTGAGCTACATAAAAGTGGTATTTATAAATAAAAAGTAATACAATATTTTCAAAATTAATATTATGACCTTGATATGTGTGATCTGTGATGATTATAGTATAAACCTTGTTTTGTTGTTGATAAATTTAAGTAGGTGTGAATTTACATGGAAGCCGTAAAATCAAAAATGTATAGCTAGATTAAAAACCAAACCATTAAATAAAAGAAATTGTTGTAATTTATATTTAGTGTAACAAATATATAATTTTATAGTATGGAAAGATATAGAAGTATTTGTAGTAAATTGGGTTGATGTAGTAAAAATAAAAATAAACAATGTAAATAGAAGTGAACAAGAACGTTATATTTAATTCCAAATAATCCATAATACAAGTTAATATGATGAGTAAAATGAAAAAAACAATGCAAAGTAAGTGAGAGTGAAGGTAAAAAAACTTTAGGAGGTCTAGTGTTGGACCTTTAAAACTCAAGAAAAGTAAAATAAATAACATACACAAAGAAGTCACTAAGATGTTTAACAAAGTTTAGAAGCCTGTAATAGGAAAAGCTTTGTTTCTGGGTCACTAAGAACAGTGAATTCTTGAAACATAAAAGAAATATTTATGTGAATTTAGTTTGTCTATGGTCTACCATGAATCTATGTAATGATACCTGTGATCTGTAATGAATATATCACAGACGCTGTTTTGTTGAGCAAATGCCCCCTTTACTTGTCGAACTTCACTAACAAAGATGACAATACCAAGTATGTCTAACAAGAAAACCATTGTACAAAAGTGAATTATATTGTTATGGATGATAAGAAAATAGAAATTTAGATAGATAGAAGATTCTATACAAACCAAATCTATCGTAGGTGTTTGCCATTCTAGGTAGGGATGCGATTGTATGGTATTGAGGTACCGACTCTTGTGAATCAATGCATGTTAGTTGAATGATAGTGCGATTGTTTATTGTCATTTGATATTCATTTTCTCTTGTCTGATATTTTGGATCAACAGGTTTTATAGTAGCATTTGAAATGATATACTCTTGGTTCTGTCTGATGATCGTGTCATACACAGCAATGTCGTCTTCGAAATAAGGTGGCCTTCATTATAGAACCCTGTTCATGGAAATTATAAATTAATATTACAATATGTGTATTCGAAGTATATGAAAGTTAGAAATATTGTGTGGTGAAATGTATAAATACCTGTATATCTTGAAGTATGAGTCGTTGATATTTCTTTTTTCCTGGCGATTGGAACGGTCTCGATTTTTCAATAACTCTGACTTTGACCCTATGGAGTGATGACTTGTCTGTAAGGTCAGCTAAAACTGAGTAATCTTGCTGCATAGTTGGAGGCGTAATCTGTAGAAATAGGTTAAAACCGCGTAAATGGTAAGATGAATGCAATAGTAATCTGTGATGTAAAATGAAAACAACATGTGCAATTAAATGGACATTTTTCATAAGTTTACCGGATGTATGACCTGAAAATTATGTAATTCACATAGTATTCTAAAAAGAATACACTTTCGAACAAAAGTGTCTTAAGGGATAAATTAATTTAATTTAACTAAGAGTATAAGTGATTAAGTTATTTGAGTATTTTACACAACAAAAATATATATAGTGGGGTATGTTAACAGCTTATTTCAATTTATAAAAACTTGAATTCTGATGGCAATATTAACCGAAAGCATGGTAGCCATTATAGATCATGGAAACTGTTCAACTATAAAGACAATGCAAATTAAACAAACCACTGTCAAATAATATTTCCTTATGACATAACCCGAGTGCAACTTTATATTAAGTGAAGTTGGTGCATCAAAAAGCTCAATGAATTTAAACCTTTTTCAACTTGATTTATTTAAGGGTAAGTTTGCATATATCAGACTCCTTTCCCCATTAGGCAAGACCGAAAGAGCCACTTAAGTGGCATTGGGACAATCAGATGTTTTTGTTGTTGTCTTTTGATGCTGGTACTCATATTTGATCCATCAATAATTATATATTGCATTTCAAAAAAAATATGTGATATTTTTGATGTAGGTGTTGCAGATTTTACCTTTTTTGATAGGTATTGATTCATAAGAATATAAGAAAATTCGCCTGTTGTCATATACATTTTGGAGATCCACAAACAATGAGATAAATAAATAAAATAAAACATGATAAGGTAAATAACGAAGAAAACAAACCTCTAATTCCCGATCAACCTGAGTTCTATCTTTTATGCTACTATGTAGTTGAGAGTGTAACACGAACGGTTTAGCATAAACCTGAACATAACATAGCACATCATTAACACGAGAAAGGCGATTATACAAGATTGCGGGTGTGCTAATACAAGGAGCTTAAACCAATTTACTTCAACTTTGAGATGCACCACCACTTCTACTTTTTCCTCAATTTAAGGCTAAAAGAATGCCAAACAGATATGAAATTTCCATGTCGCACTGAAATTAATTTAATGGACAAGTAACACATATATGATGGTCAAAGCTAATAATAAATACAATGTCAAAGCCTTAATCCAAACTATAGGGGATAAGATGCTCTAAGCAAAAATAAAAATGATCAAAAATAAGATTGCATCCCTAACTAAAAATACACAAAATGGAACTGAAAGAATGATGAATTAGATGATCCAAAAAAACAAAAAAAGAAATGGTCCAATCATAATTGAAAAGCACACATGATGTTTTTGTTTTAGATCTTCAACTCAAAATGAAAAAAAAGGAAATTGTAAGAAAACACATGATGTTTTTGTTTTAGATCTTCAACTCAAAATGAAAAAAAAGGAAATTGTAAGAAAACATTCAAATCCAAAAGTTTACAGAATAAACGATTTTATTCATTTGAAATGGCAACACTTTAAAATGGATAATAGGAAGTAACAAATTTAGGAGATTAAAGTTTTAGACTTGGAAGGAATAGAGATGAAGGTTAGAGTCAGAAAGACCATGAAGAATTGAGGGGCGATCCTACTAATTCCATTAAGAATTTTATCCTAAAAATCATCAGAACATTACCAAACACTGAAACAAGACCCATTCAAGTAATTACAACGCAGTTTGAGCAGTAAATTGCATGTAGTTTGGCTGGGTTAATTTCATGTGGTTCAGAATCAATTTCGGATAGCTTTTCCAACAGCCTCTCTATATTAGCGGAGTAATAAAAGTAGTTAAGTACAATTTTAGGCAGTGAAGAAGCATTTCCTAAGAAGACTATAAATACAATTACTGAAGTACAAAAATAGTTATGAACAATCAATTACAATCAAAGATGATTATAAGAGAACGCTAATAAAGTTACTTAGATACTTATAATATGTTTTATATACAAAAGAAGCTATTCATAATATACCTAACAATATTTTAATGACGTTTCTTACAAAACGATGGTTTTATTGTAAAAAATGTATAATTCAATATATTTAGAAAGTAGTAAGAAAAGCTTACTTTATTTGAGGTAGTAATATTGTTGTGTGTTCTTGGGAAAATGAGCTAAATGAACTATAGTGTAAGATATGTTCTAAACGATTTGTATATAAAGGAGTAGATGATAAAAGAGATAAGGATTGTTGTATCTTTAATAATGTTGCATGATAGACATGTATGTAGTTATTGGATAAGTATGTGGGAAAATGTTACATTTGGTGAAAAGAGGAGGAGAGTAATGGAATGTCTACAGTAAATGGGTAATGTTGATCACAAATTCAGCAATAGTGTTGGTATAGGTTAGTTATGACATGTGGCATGGTAAGGCATGTGAAGTGGTATGGTGAGATGAAGTAAAGTGTGTTACTATTGTAGTGATTTATTCTCATTTTGAAGGTAAAGATATTGCTCAATAAACCATTTTTAAAAGGCAGTTTAGTGATTGACTAAATTTAAATGAAATCAGTAATCCAATTTATCAGTAACTATCTACAGCAGCCTGCATCATCAAAAGAACCAACATAGACTAAGAACTATTGTTAAGCAAGTGTCTACTCAGAAAAATTGGGTTCTTCCACCACCAATAGTGAGTCAGTGACCAATTTAATTAGCAAACTCAAATTCCTATGTAAATTCTCTTATTTATGGCAACGTTATAATGATAATTATAAGGGAGCTACAGTCCGTACCATTTGAAGCTCAAAATCTAACTTCCTTGAAGGCCCGAAGTAAGGAGGAGAATTGGCTGCTGGAGGTCCCTGACCCCTGGGAATTTGAAAAAATTGAAAAGAATAAGTATTGACATATCTATTATAAAGTTATTTGAAGAGATGCATACAAGAGCTAATTTGGATAGTGCGCTAGTGTTTAAGTGAAAAATGCGCCTTCACTGCAAGCAAAGAGCTCATCACAGAAAAGTGAATAAACATCCAATATATGAGCCCAAAGAAAAAAAAAAAGTACTACATTTCATGGGTAAATTAATAAGAAATAACACGTCATCCTGAATAATATAGATTGAAAAAGAAGGAATATTTGGAAGGAGAACAAGGAAACAAAATACAACTTAAAATCAGACCTTGGTCTCACTATATTAGTTCCAGAGATGACAATGGAAGATGCACGCCCGTGGTATGCAATAGGAAGATAGTACCTGCCCAATAATTATTCAACCAAATCAATTAACCGCGTGTATAACATCTAATTCAGCACTTTTTTGAGGCAACCACACATGTCATAACAACAACATATTATTACCACATGTGTCTTCCGCCTAGGTAGGGTTTAGGGGGTGAACCTAACTCTTGTAATAACAAAGAGGTTGTTTTCACTTAATTGCTAATATCATCTACAGCTCTGCATAAGTAAGAAGTGTACATGATTTCCACATATCATACCAATTACGATTAATTGCATTCTGAGGGCCACGAAATATGAGCCCGCAATTCCTTGCATGATGCATGGATGAAAAGAAGTCAGTATAGTCTCCAATAGTCATTAGAACAAGCATCTCGATCTTGCTCTAAACAAAATGTCCAAGTACTTTAATTGTTATATGGAGATCATAACATTTTCAGTTCCATATTCTATGCAAAAAATTCATGTCACAAGAGCAATTTACCATGGGAATAAGTGCGTTCTGTCTCAGACTGGCATCGTCGCGCAATGTTGGCTCATTTTCTGTATGAGGATAACATTAAATCTGTTTAGCTTAATGGATAAAACTTTGACCTATCAGTTGTCACACTTTGAAATTTCAAGCACAATATAAGCACTAATGGACAAGTTAAGCCTCAATGTCTATCGAGCATGAAGATAGATGAAACAAGGATAAAGAGTATGCCTGATAGCAGCTTCTGAATGGTGGCACGAGCTTCCTTCCATGCAAGCCTTCCCATTGCCATAAATTTATTGAGTGTAGGCTACTTGCAAATCAGAAAAGCAAGTTTAGAAGCTGCACTTATTAACAAAATGTACAAATTAGCATCGTAGCCTAGAGTAGAAATTGTTATGCTACTTGCATGTCATGTATTGACATAATTTCCACATGACAAAAAGATGTAGATGTATCCATTTGTCCCGTTGAATTTGCAACAAGTACTATAATTGCTTTTTTAAGTTGTTAAATTTTAGGTAAGACAAAACATTTGACATGTGTGGATGGAACAAAAAGAGAGTAATGTGTAGATACGAATTGATGATACGGTGTGGAGTCGATTCTAAAACAAAAAATATAGGTGGGACAAACTAAAATGCAATTTGTAGTAAATTTAAGAGGACGAAGGAGTAGTGGTGCTGTGCATATATAAAAATTTTTCCATAAAAGTTGAGATACTAATGCTTGCCAATGTTCATGAATATTATTCTTCACACTATGTAGCTGGGTAGAACAGATTTTTACAAATGTAGTTCATAATATCTAAAAACATAGCACACATCCACTAATCAAGATCATCAACTTCAAACGCGTACTTTTAAAAGGATAAGGGAGTAGATCGAAAAAGAGCTAAAATAAGATAATGAAGCGTAGTTTGCTTTCAATGACTAAACTGTTGAAGAAAAGAAAAACGCTAAAAAAAAAAGGAATTCGAAATACCTGGAAGACAAAATCCTGCCAACAAAGATCAAGTACTGGCCATCCACAATTCCCATATGCGAGTTCTGTAGATCAGCATAACTACGAGGAAAGTGATGCAACAATTTGCGCAACTACAGGGCAGAAAATGTGAACCAAGTCAATAGATGGAATTGTGACCCTCATAATTCTCCGAGAGTGACAAAAGATATCCTTTGAAAAACCAACAAATGCCCACTGTATGGAAATCACAATCTTGTAGCTGACGAGACTGCCTTTTGCTCAATCTTTCTATGAGGTTAATAGGTTTGTCAAGTATCAACTGAGATAATTTGTCATTATTAAGCACTATAGGAGGCAAAGACTCTTCAGAATCTGCAAAAACGCATTGCTGATCTTTAACTGAATCAGAATGAAATTGGATCGGAGCAGGTATAGAAGCTTCTTGACATGAAGAACTTGTATCTGGAAGGTTGTTATTAAGAGAAGGACACACTTTTGTAAGAGAAACCGGAACCATCCACTTCCCATCCGTCGCAATAGTTGAAATTCCTCACAACTTATAGATGGATAATAAGTCTTTGTCTGAGAATGCTAGGCTGAATCACTATACAGTTCAATCAGAGGTGAACTTCCAACATTGATGGGTGGAAATTTTTTCCGTGCTTGTAGAAGAAAATCTTGTGTCTTATGAGTTCTTCCATTTACTAAACCATCAAGGTTATTGTACCCCAACATAATACACACCTGTAGGGTGCAATGAACATGGTTGAAAATTAGAAGGACAAAAGATAAGAGTTTCCATGAGCACTATATGTGTAATCAATAATCAATACTAAAGGATCAACTAATAACTATGTATAAATATTCCTGACTGCACCAACACTCTCCTCATCGCCCCAAATAACAACTAAGCCCAGCGAAAGAGACAACAATGGTATGAGCAAAAGGCCTCCTTATCGACCAAACCACAGAAAACCTATATAGTTTCTGATTATTAGTTTAAAAAAAGAAAAAAAAAAACCTACACTAAAATGAATGTTAGGAAAGGCTACACATAGAAGACAATTCAAGCAAATCAAGACAATCAGCAACTGCATTTGAAACTTTAAAATCTGAAATTAATTCACTAAACTTTGAAACTATTGAAACAACCTTAACAACACTTTCCATTGTATTTTTAAGTGTGTCAATAAAAACAGATGGTGGAACATTTAAACAATTTGTAGATATTAAATCTTCATCTGATAATGCTTTCACACCACTAATGTTAATATTAATATTTTCTAGGGGGTTTATTATTGTAAATATAATCATAAATATTATTATTGCCATTTTGTTGGGCAATTTAAAAGGGTATTTAATTTAACTTAATTGTTTGGGTATGAAATGGAGGATAATAATAGAAGTATAAGTTAGCAATGAATGAATATAACTCCAAATCAGTTGAAATAGGGACTCAATATGTGAGCAATTTTGCACAAATCTGGGAAATTGTAATCAGAAAATTCGGAGATCGGAAGATGAAACAAAATTTGTGATAGTAGTACCTTTCAATTCTTGCTGAATTGGAAATTCAGGAAGAGTTGTAGTTTTATTATTCCATTAAGATTCGTTAGAAACAAAAGACACGAATCATATCATATTCATAAACCCTGTTTACTGCCTTGCAAGGCTTTAAAATTTAACTTAAAAAAAAATCTTACCCTCTCAGCAATACTGTGTGGATCAGTAGCCTATCCTCGCTTAGCTCGGACTCGTGGACGAACTGCAGTTTGATATGGAGCAACAGGGACCGGATTCGACATTGGCTGGCCGTGAAAAACCTAAAAACAATTCCAAACGCAGAAAAATCCTAATTAAGATAGCAACTTTGATTGGAAAATGAAAAAGCATAATCTTTCTCACAGCCACCAGCTGAACCACACAATCAATATGGTGTATGTGTTGTTATAATTTAACTCAATATCAGATTCATGATTAATACTAATCCACTAATAAACCTCACAACACATACAATTCATACATCCCTCTCGATGTAAGCCTCAAATGATTCCGGATAATGATCTTCTATTATCAAGTGCATCACATCCTCCATTAATGTTCCAGAAGTTGATGTCTCTGCAGAGACATAGGATATTACATAAGGGCAATGACTGAATGAACTTGAGCATTTATTACGATGCGCACACAAAGTGTTGTTGAAGTGCCTAATCAGGCACAATTACATGATTAGAACCACTTTTGATCAATAACAAAAAACAAGGAATAAACTATGAATTAAATGAGCATTAGGGAAAAATTTTGACAAGTAAGAAGTGTACAAAGAAAAACTGTAATTATTGATCAAGGTCTACGTATTTGAATACTTGAATTTATTTGTATCTGAACTATTATTAATTCATAAGGACCTTGAATATACACTTTGAATAATGGGAATGCCAAAATACGATATCATTAATCTGTAATTTTGGCTTTCAATGTAATTTTATACTATGTATTTAAATACTACAATTTATCTGTATTTGAAGCCTAAAAAAAAGGCGTAAGGAAGTAAGCCATTTATATAGTCGAAATGCCTGAAAACATTAATCAATATTCAAACCTCAAAAAAATTAATTACAAATCAAATCCTAAAATCCTCTATATATGGCATTCATATGTCATACTTCAAACACATCACCCCTTAACATGAATATCAGTAGGCTCAATGTTCAAATCTTTCCCTTAAGACTTAAAATAGTAAGTATGTTGTATTATTCACATTCATTCTTGAGATGTAGATTGAACGGCCTTATAATATTAGCTATACCTTCCAAAATCTTATTTATTCACCACGTACCCTACTTAAGTAGATATCAAAGTCATAAAAGTCCACTTACACAGAAGAACTACAAAAGTTGCTAGCTAAAATAAGAGAATCTGTTTGATCGCATTCTATAAGATAGAGCTAAAGTTGATTGATCTCATAGATTAGAGGCCATATACAAACTAACAATGGAATGCAAAAAATGTGGCAAGCAACGAATAGGAAAAATTACTTGAATAAAGTCCTCAAACCAATAACCTCTGAATTACATTAAAATTTTAAACTTACTTCACATATGTGCTTACTTTAAGCATGAAATGAAAGTCGGCAAAGGGGAGAGAAAAAGAGCAAAGAATATTAATTGTTTGGTGTACCTGGCACATGAAATTTTGAGGTCCAACCACAAGTTTGTAGGAGAGGGACAGCCTCAGCAGTTGCTGCAAGAAACATTTCTAACTCATCAGAATTGCCAAGTCTCTTGAGAGGAATGTTTTCAACTGAATGTGATACTAAATAATACATAGACGATAACATGTCTTGAAATCTAAGAATTCCATTATACTTATAAGACACCGCATGGTGGTGACATAAAACTGTTAATCCCTCAATAGCAGCCAAAGAATTAGCCAAAGAACTATATTTTTCTTGCTCAATAGCCAATTTGTTGGACAATTCATCCATAAGCGAGCGTGACTCCCCGCACCCTGAGTGACAAAAGAATAGTTTGAGTATTGAGCGAAACAATGTAATAGCTAACTGAAGAAACTTGGTTACCATGTGAATTTTAGAGTTCAATTCTTTAGCAAGGTCTCTACTTTCCGTTAGCAACCGATCAGTTGAGTTCATAATTTGCCGAATTCCAAGCTATATCCTAACTCTTGGTTCAGTACTATCACGGTGCTTCTCATAAAGTTCTTTCTGAAACTGAGACCTTATAATAAAGATATTAACCTTGATGAACATTTACCATATTTGATTTCAAAGTTATGATGTACTTAGTGCCCACCTGAATACACTAATTAGTAGTGTGAGCACTTCATGAAGCAGGCAAACCATCACCAGAATCCGTAATGGATTTTGTTAAACATGCTCATAATCCAACTAACTTTACAGCGCTAGCCATTCCAGAGACATTCTGCCCTCCTGCTTTTGTGAAGCAAGCCACCTAATTCAAAATAATAAACAATACTTATGAACTTAAAGCAACGGAGAAATTAGATCTAAGCTTGTGTAGCTACGACCCAGGCCGTTTGATTAAATACCTAATAGTAGCGAATTGTGTAGCATATAAGATTACGAATGGTTGTCGACTTCAATACACATGAATAAGAATTCGTGTGAAGAAATAAGTACCCCAGAGTGAATGAGCTCAATTCCGCAAAGTAAAGTAGAAATGAAAGAATTTTCCTCAGTTAAATGAGACTCACAAAAGCCAAATCTGATAATGCAACCATGTATTCAGATCAACATTTTAACAAAAAGAATCATAATATTTAAGGATACATTTATAAAGATATGGCTTAGTGCTGTACTTAGTGCTCACTTGATTACACTGATCAGAAGTGTGAGTACTTCATGAAGCAGGCAAACCATCACCAGAATCCGTAATGGATTTTGTTAAACATGCTCGTAACCCAAGTACTCTACTGCTCTAGCCATTCAGGAGGCATTCTGCTCTCTTGCTTTTGTGAAGCAAGCCACCTAATTGAAAATAACAAACAGTATTTATGAACTTAAAGCAAAGGAGAATTTAGGTCCAAGCTTGTCTGGCTATGACTCGGGCCATTTGATTAAATACCTAATAGTATCGAATTGTGTAGCATATAACACTAAAAATGGTTGTCGACTTTAATACACATGATTAAGAATTAGTGTGAAGAAATAAGTACCCCAGAGTGAATAAGCTCAGTTCTGCAAAGTAAAGTAGAAATGAAAAAATCTCTCTCATTTAGACTGAATTAAGTTCACTTATGACACTGGGTTAATGATATGTGGTATATTGCGTGTTGGTTTAATCTGCTAACTAAGTTTAAGCGTGTGAGCCGCGTGGTCAAAGTTTTTCGTGAGCCAAGTTAGTATCTTTGTAGGTCTGTTGTACAACTTGTTTGTCTGGGTAATTAAGTGTTTATATGACAAACAAGGGCAGATAATTGTGGAATGATAGTTGTGTGGCTATAAAGAATTTGTTACAAAAGCTTGACTGGTTTGTGTATTAACGACTCCCTTTAGGCATTTATATTTGCTTGTAGGCAACCATACGTTTGCAACAAATCCGATCATGCAACCACGTAATCAGATCAACAGCATCCGCAATTGTTTTCCCCAACTGCTGCGATGTTACATTAATAGTAAAGCACTACACATATAATTTCCAGCAGTTATACCGAATGTAACTGCAGCCAGCACCAACGCAACCATATAATATGTTTTAGATGGTTTAAATAATGTCTTCTATTCCAAAATATGCATTTCATGGTCTGTCAACAACTACAGTGCATCATTGTCTTACAAATACAGAGAAGTCCATTTTATTCGATATCCCAAACGGATTATGTCATTGTAACAATGCCTTATGTACCAATCTTAAATGATACTGTGAAGGCTTACTGCAAAGTCCACTTAAGTGATTTTTGAATATAGAAATGTAGGATGACATTTATTATTTGCATTGTAGTCTCTCCATCTACAAATAAGGATACGTAATAGGAATAATTACTATATATTGTTGTGCTTATTTGAAAAGCATTACATACAACAACATTTATACTGGTACTGTTAGGCGAAGTGTCATATGTAGTAAGGTCAACACATGTACCAATTGCAGCAAAGACATGCAAAGTAACTATCATCGAATTCATATAAGTGTAGTATAAAGCAAATAGTTAACATGATCGTACAATGTAATACAATAAAGGGATTGTAAAAGCAGAACCTGGTAAGGTGAACAATGCAAAGCAAGTATTCTGAAATATACTGCCTATGTGCTGATGTAATGCCTATATCTGTAAGATACCATTATAAACTTAAGGAAACAATGATAACGATTAAAAAAGAACAAAAAATAATAACGCATGATGTAAGAGTAGTTGACAATAATATGCATTACCATTATAGTGTGTGCGGTAACATTGTCTGTCGATTGCTGACTGAAGAACCTAAATCGGTTTTGTAGCATGTGTAGTAAAGTCGAATGAAGGACAAACTTGCATAGTGACATTGACTGACAACAAAAGGATGTTAGATGATTCCCGCTTTGTGCAAAATAGCATATGAAACAACATTTGTAACGCACGAGGAGTTGTTGTCTTGTAAAGAATGTTCATCAAAAACTTTAACATTACTCGCTTTTCTTGCTCGAGATAGTGCAACGTATAGTTGTCCATGAGAAAAGCACGGTTCGCGAATGTAAACTCCAACTTCATTCAAAGTTTGTCCTTGTGACTTATTGATAGTCATTGCAAAGCATAACTTTATCGGAAATTGCTTTCTCTGAAAACTAAAAGGATAGGCAGAAGATTCTTGGGGTCTAAGTGTAATCCGCGGTTTGAGTACAAGTTCACCCTTGCAAAATCCAGTAGAAATTTCACATTGTATAAGATTAGGCATAAATTTTCTACATATGAGCCTAGTGCCATTACATAGTCCACCAGCAGGGTCGATATTGCGCAATAAAATAACAGGACAATTTAACTTAAGTACCAACTCATGTGGACTTAGACCAGGAGGACAAAGGGTGTTTAAGAACTCAGTAGTGTAAATGTTACTATAATCATCAGTAACAGTATCAAAGCTTTTGTAAATGTAAGAACATCCTACAAACATATGTATTAGTTTTGTGTTTATCAAATCAACATCTTCATTTCTAGGTGTAAGGATAGCACGACCTTCAAAAAAAGAATCTTCAACAAATGGGTCTGAAATTTTAGGATATATTATATGCAAGAGCTGATCAAGAGTCGTACTAACTTCTCCAACGGGTAGGCATATTTGATCTGGAATTGTAACTAAAGAATTTTCCTCAACCTGTAGTTCACCATTTCCTAATGATAGTAAAAACCTTGAGAAATTAGGATCTTCTTGAGCTCGAATATTCTCTGTTAATTGGAAACGCGTGAAAAGGGGCCACAACTCTGAAGAAACTAAGCTATGTTCAAGTATTTCTTGTTGCGTTTTTTTGGGAACAATAGGAACGGTTTGGCGAAAATCACCTCCTAAAACAACAACCTTTCCACCAAAAGGTATCTCGGGTAAACATAAATCTCTTAAAAGTAAATCAAGTGACACTAGTGGAAAAAAAGCTATTGGCTGCTGCTTATTGGCTGCGGTTGTTAGGGAAACGCAGCCCATGTGAGTAATAAAAAACCTGGAAAAAAAAAATACTAAAGGGGCTGCGGTTTTTGTCATTGTCCGCAGCCCTTAACCCCTTAAAAATTTTAGCAAAAAAAAAATACTAAAGGGGCTGCGGTTTTTATGGATGTCCGCAGCCCTTAATAATTCCAAAATAATAAAGAAAATTAAAAAAAAATAAAATGAAGCAAGGGGCTGCGGTTTATAAGCCCTGTCCGCAGCCCAATAAGCCCATTCCCTAAAAAACCCTAAAAAAAGCCAAGAAACCCTTATTATCATACACAGCCGTAATTATGCCTATACTCCTTCATCTTCCTTCTTCCTAAAAAAGCCAAGAAACCCTAAAACATTTCTTCTTCCTTCATCCTCAAAGATCCTCAAATTCCTTCTTCTTCCTTCATCCTCAAATTCCTTCTTCCTTCATCCTCAAAGATCTTGTGAGTTCCTAAAAGATTCCTTCTTCCTTCATCCTCAAAAAGCCGTCGATTTCAAAGCTGCACCTTTCGTTTTTTTGCCCAGATTGAAGATAATTTCGAGATTGAAGATAATTTCGAGATTGAAGATGCATCTTTCGTTTTTTTGCCCAGATCTACGTTTCGAGATCTTCAAGAGTTGGTCTTCATTCTTCAAGATCTTCGAACATTTTCCAGATCTTCAAGAGTTGGTCTTCTATATTTTCAAGATCTGTTGATTTATTTATGTATTTTATTTTATTTTGAGTTTAATTTGTTGATTTCGTTTAATTTGTTGATTTCGTTCGTTTAATTCGTTCTTCAAGATTCTGAGTTTAATTTGTTGATTTATTTATGTATTTTATTTTATTTTGAGTTTAATTTGTTGATTTCGTTTAATTCGTTCTTCAAGATTCTGAGTTTAATTTGTTGATTTATTTATGTATTTTATTTTATTTTTATTTTGTTTAATTCGTTTAATTCTGAGTTTAATTTTGTTCAAGATTCTGAGTTTAATTTTGTTTTGTTTCGTTTAATTCGTTCTTCAAGATTCAAGATTCTGGAATTCATCTTTGCTGCTATTAATGTTTCGTTTGATTATTGTTTCCCATTCAGAAGTATAAACGAATTTTAAAAAAAAAAAAAAATTTTTTATTTTGAAAAATACTAAAGGGCTGCGGTTTTTTGACCTGTCCGCAGCCCTTTAGTATTTTTTGGGCTGCGTATTTTGACCGCAGCCCTTAACATTAGATAAGGGCTGCTAAAAAACCGCAGCCCTTAAGGTTTTTTCCACTAGTGTGACTCAATATTTTCTCTCCGAGCCATTGTTGCTTCAACCCAAATGATAAGGGCTGTTTCTCTTATTACAGCTGCTAGGCTTGTGTGCTTGCCAACATTACATGTTATTGATTCACCATAATCAGTTGGTATCTTAAATCTAGAATACGCAGTTCGACCAGTAGGCATATTAGAAGCCGCTATACCTGAGGTAGCTGTTGGGAGCACAATTTTGTTGAGAAGGCGTACTTTGGCATACAATGCACAGTACAAAAAAGTTTTGCCTGTTCCACCAGGACCGTCTATGAAAAACAACCCAGGCTTATTTTTCTTTACACAAGAAACGATACATTTGTATGCACGCCGCTGCTCTGAATTTATAGCAACTTTCTTGCTGTATTGCATGTTTCTGGAATAGGTGCATTAAGAGCATCAATAACATCTCTACTTTCTTGCATTTCATTTTCATGTGCAACACAAACATATTGGAGGCCATAGTCTTTTAAACTTTTTCCCATGTTTTTTAAATACCCTTCAACAGCTGTCCAAGTAAGGCGTAAAACTTTTTGCGGTTCATGGCTAAATTTGCGCACATGATCTTCAGAAAGATGAGTATAGTACTTTTCCCATAACGAAGCAGGGTTGCACAGCTCTAAGAAAACAAGAATTGTAGCAAAAAGTCTTCTTAGTGCATGTGGCATCTGAATAGCAACTGCTTCGTCTAAGCACTTATCAATCAAGTTATCGGGTTCAACTAAGCCACGTTTAAGGGCAGATTCATGAAACGTTGCACATGTGTACTGGCCGACTGTCAGCAAATCTGAAAAAGAACAAGGACCAGCAACACTACCTAAGAGTAATCTTAAATAATAACGCTCACCTTCCGTAGGTGCAACAAACGAAAGTCTACCAATTAGTTTACTCCGTTTTCGCTTAGTCCACATTTTATTTTGTGTATCCCAAACATAATGTTCAACAAATTCAGGGAATGAATACTTAGGTTCTAAAGGATGTGTTGCATTATAAGCAAAGAACTCTGTAAGAGCAGTTTTTGATCTCTTTTCATTAAGTGTAACATTTAAAAGATCTTCAGAAGCGTTAAAAAGAATAGATTGCATGTTTGGTAAATGAACTTGCAAAGGCATAACCGGTGGTTGCATATCATATAGATCAAATGCGAAGATTCTCCATGCAGCCTCGCAAGAAGAAATCCATCTACCTGACTGATAACTTTGAATCTCATCAATAACTTCTGCTGCACCACCACTTCTGATATTAAAAGATATTTTGTCATGGCCTTTATACACATATTTGTACAGGTATTTGACAGCTTTAATTGTTGAGCAGATTTCCACGTTCATGTGACAGTCAAATAAAGCAAGAAGGGTTGGATAATGAGGAATTACCCATCGGTTATCAAGGTGAACACCCCGAACCGGAACAGTTTCACCAGTGCTTCTTCTCCTATAAACAGGATACCCATCATCTGAATGCGTGGTGAATTCTGAAAAACCCCTAGGATAATTATGCTTACATATCCGTTTTCCATTACGCAATATCATGCAAGGACATTTTGGATCAAGAGTACCACATGGACCATGTATCATATGGCGTAATACAAGACTACGTAAGTATGAATTACAAACAGGAGGAAGTTCAGCACTTACAAACTGATCAAATTGTTCAGGTTGCCTAACTTTACAAGATGGCTTCAAAATGATGAGAAAATGAGCATGCGGTAAACCCCGTTTCTGAAATTCAATAACGTGAATCATTGCAGCGATTTCTCCGAAAATTTTTTTGTCTTTCAGATGTTTTTTTAACACGACTAATTTAGCGCGGAAGATGCGTGACACCAAATCTGGCCTATCTTGAGGAATTTCTCCTTCCGCTAACTCTTCTTTGATTTCAAGCCAATTAGGATTACAAGTTATAGTGAGGAAAATATCAGGTTTTCCATATTTCTGTACAAGTGCCATAGCATTTAAATATCTTTTTTTCATATCTCTAGGGCCACCAATAAAAGAAGGCGGTAAGATGATACGATGTCCCACATTACGACAATTAAATTCACCACTATTCATTGTATCCATAATACCTTGATATAGTTCAGCGCGTAACTGTGCCTGATTGTTGCGCATGTAATCTAACCGGGTGTTTTCGATCTTCACATATTCATCGACAATGAATTGTTGAAATAATCGACTGGTTCTAAGAAGATAGTTAGCAGGCCGAATTTGGAGTCGATAGGCATAATATTCACGGCAGGAGACTCTAAATTTGCGTTTCTTAGAACCATCTTGCGCAACTGCAATCATAATAAGTATGCAAAACAATTAGTGTACATAAATAATTTATTGTATATTGAGAAAAAGAAAAAACATTAGACGTACCAACAGCTTCATCCATCAGTAAATCATCTGCACTATGAGCAAACTCTGGTGGTACTGGATAGATACTGTGCTCTCTAAAAGATATTCGACCACTGCACATTTTTCTGAGTCCTTGGTGCCATCCGCACTCACCTTTTGGGAACAATATTGGATACTGTAACGGATCATAACATCCATAATAATGATAAATTCTATGTGATGTATTTGATTTTCCCCAAACAACTATGTATGGAGTTCTAGTTTCATCTGATGAAAACCCATCAATCAAGATTGCAGCAACTTCATCAGCAGATGGTGCATTGTATACCCTTTGGTCCAAAGCAGTGGTTTTGTTTATTACAACGCTAGTATTCTCTTCAATATTAATATGCTGAAGCGATTTAAAAAATTTTGCGTATGGATTGTTCGCCAAGATTTCCATTAGCATGCTAACTATTTCAGCTCTTAGTTCAGGAAACAACCCAAATCGATTTTCTTTTTCATGTTGAGCGTCATAAAAGTATAGTTGTAAAAATTTGGGTTTATTGTCAGTTGGTATCAAATCTGGAACAAAATGATATAATTGTCCATGTAGTTTGAAAACATAAATACCTTTCTTTGTGGATGCATGAATTGAACCCCCAAGTGAACTAAAAGCAAACATATTATTGTATAACCTTGAGTACTTTCTAAAGTGCACAGCAAGTTCAGAACGAGAAGTAAACAAATCAATAAGCAAAGGAGGATATTCATTATCAGCGATTTTGATTTCACCTCCACCACAACAAAACATCAACGATTCAAACGCAAACTTTTTTGCACCACACTTAGAGCAAAATGTAGGCGCCTGAAGTTTTAACGGAACATGGGGGACATTCTGTTCTGCAAATATGTAACAACAAAGCACTTTAAAAAAAAAGAGATACCTTCATTTATGGTTATTGAAATACCATTTTTACAGACTGTACGATGAAGGGAAAAAAAAGCAACACCTTAAGTGGACACGAAACACTTGGTCTTCCTTTTATAACTCGAACAGACTGTACGATGAGGGGAAAAATCAGCGTCTTCAGTAGACACTAAACACTTAGTCTTCCCTTTATAATTTACACTGGATGAACCTACAAGTAAAAGGCTCACATCGTTACAGCGTAGATGCTAACCATGTTACACAAGCGAATGTCTGATATCATAGTATCAGTAACAACATGTTCGATCATTACAAATAAGCATACCATGATCGAACGATGTGTTCTGAACGCTTATGCTTAAACATGATAGAACAATGATTCATTTTCAACACTGCCGCTATATATACATACATAAATAAAATAATGTAATGTAATGTTTAGGAACAATTAGTGCACTGCAAATTATGAATTTAAATAAGGGAAGAATAAAATAAAGAATTTTAGATTATGCATTGGAATAATTCCCAAACACGAACAAATGTCGAAACCACTAATGTAGTATAGGAAGAAAAAAGAAGCGACAAAGTTGGTACATGCTGACTAACAAATTATAGCCAAGTCTAAAGCTTCATGCTAAAGCAGCGATCACAAACATACTAAAGACGACCATAGTGCACCAGAAATACTAGAAACAGCAACATGACAATTGATATTCTTTATATGACACTTACTCTTGTTTGTTAAATGTAGGTGGCTACAAGGATCAGGTTCCAGAAAAACCAGGCGTCTGCTCTTGTAATGGTCAATACATGTAGCCGTACTCGTACTATCACCATGAGCGTAGTCTTCTGTGGTTACGTAAACAAATATGAATGACGCACTAAATAATGCAAAAACAATGTCTTAAAAGAAATACTGAGAATGTGGTAATACCAGTATTATGGTCTCCAATTTGAGCATAAGGCGAGTCATGAGCAAAATGTTGTGTAGCAGAACACACTGGACTACCGTTAGACAGAACACAATTACATGTTATTTGTGGACCAGCGGTAACACCTGGAATATTCTGTATAATACGTTTACTTTTATACGGTCTTTGAGATAAGCTACAACCAACGGAGTCAGTAGAAAGCAGACGTTTACTCTTATACTCTTTTTTATCAGAAGTAGTACGATAAGCAGCCTCACAATCAGAATCCATAGACTGTATAGCTTGCAACGGGGAGTAAAAAATATTAAATGAGCTAACGTCATCATCTGATTCGATGTTCATTTTTAAAATTAAACCACATTTAATCACAATCGAAATCAAACCGAATTATAGAGTCCAAACAAACCACTTTAATTTGAGGTTCATCTTTCAATCTAAACCACATTTAATCACATTCAAAATAAAACCGAATTATATGGTCCAAACAAGCCAAATCATATCAGATGTTCAATAAAGTAAATGTAAATGCAAACTACAGTAGCATGAAGTTTAAAAAACCCAAGAAAGTGTGAACCTCTAATAATAAGATATCCCTTATCCAAAACCCAAGAATTACTTTTCTTTTGAATTTTCAACCTTATTTTATAAATTCAATGCGTACTTGTTAATCAATTTAGATAGCTTGATTCAACTCTCTAAAACTCTGCTTTTAATGAAAGAGAAAAGAATAACAACAGAAAAGCTCAAAGAATTTAGTTTAATTAGATTATTGATTTCAAGAAAAAAAGGGAATTATGGTAGTAATGAAAACGTAATAAAAATTTAGTAGATGGAAGATGGATAATAAGAGAAGGAAGCTGTTTACCCGCAAAATGTCCGCATTTACAAGAAAGTGTTGACATTAGTAATGAAATCATCAATAGCTCAAGTCGTAAAATAATTGCATAAGTGACACACGGAAAATCATCTTTTATATGAAAATAATTCATGGCTTAAATTATAAATGCCCATTATATGAATCATCCTATTTTAATCATCTTTCTAGAACATTCTGCATTGACACAAATCGAATTCAGGCAATGGAAAATCTTCTTTTATATGAATATAATTCATGGCTTAAATTATGAGTGCTCATTATATGAAATCATCCTTATTTAATCATCTTTCTTGACCAATCTGCATTGACACAAATCGAATTTAGTTAATGGGAAATCTTCTTTTTTATCTCCCGAGTCATGACTACCAAACACTACATCTAAGGTGTGACTGTGTGTGGGTCTACAGCTTCATGTTACAATCCAAACAGAGGCTATTATCCATAAGTTTTGAATATTCAACATATCTACTGAAGTTGAGCTCTTCTATAACACATCTACCCCCAGACTCCTACCATTAACTCATCAACCAACCTTCACACTGGAATCACCTTTTATACTAACCAACCCAAATTCACTAAAAATTAGCAATCTGAACCCAGACATCTATCCTGTCCTACCAAGTTCAAAACCAGAATTCATTTCCAATGTCGCCAGATGATCAGAATTTGCATATATTCTTTACTAAAAAAGTTAGTAGACAACTTAAGGAAGTTCAAGGTGTTATCATGACTATGAGAGAAAGAAAAGAGAAACAACAATAACCAGCTTATCAATAGTTTTTATGCACATTAAAGAATTGTTGCCACCAAGTTTAATGGAATATGCATCCGTATTTACAATACGTTCAACTATAACCCCTAAGCTTCCAAATTGAATAGCTACAAAGAGCAAACTTGTCCTTTGTCAAAACAAATATATTTACATTGATAATACATGGAAACAAAAAGATTTGACCAAAAAAAAAAATCCACTACAAAAGATCAACATTATTCTAAAAATCTGAAGAAAAACCTGAAAATCATAAGAACAAAATATGTCCAACATTTGTATTCCACAAAATCTTTCTGCATAATCATCCAGCTAGACTAACAATCTATACCATCAAAAGCAAATACCCTATAATATCCTAAAACATAAAGTAACTTAAATAACCATTGACAACAGTGAAATGTGCCAAAACAAACTTGCTCAGAAATCATCCTTATATAATCATCTTTCTTGACCATGCTTCTAGCTTCATATCATTGCCTAGTACTCCCTATGCCCCTCTTAATTAGAACCATGTGCTTTTTGAGTGAAAATTAATGGAATGAGTATTGAGTTAGAGAATCAGACAGGAAAACTTAGAAATTCAGTCTACAACATTTCTGTCCCGGAACTCGGTTTAAGCGATTTGGGTTCGGTTTGTTATTTTAAAATGCAGTTTAGTGTCGTTCGGTGAAAACACAAATAAGGTTTGTATTCAGTGAATGTAAAAACTCACCTCAATTAACTTATTCTCGGTTTGTAACGAGCTATACCTGCAACTCTTGTGAACGCGAGCTTCTAATTTGGCACTTCTTTGCACCTCAAAAATAAGAACTCCAGCAACATGCACATAATCAGCCTTGTTAAACATTTAGCATAACTACATCAGCATGACAAATCACCTTTGATATTGAAACTAATGCATTTTAACAAGATGTAAGATTGTTCCAAAATGGGTACATTATTTAAATAATACGGTAACTAACAACAAACATATTGGTTGTTTGGCTATTTAAACAATTCAAAAGTTAAACGTTCTCGAATATCAAAGAAAACAAATTGATGATAGTCAACAGTAGCCACTACCAAAAAACATGATATCTGAAAACTAAGCAAATAAAGAGTATATCCTCCAATATGCAGGCTAAAAACCATAGACATTACACACAATCCTTGTAATCAAATTTGTTTTACAACAGGCTGTTGCCCACTCTATCCCCAAAGGACCTCGACTCCAAGGACACAACAGGAAAGTTAACTTGACATTGAAAAACACCATATGAAATTATGAATAAGAAAGCACCCTGATAACAATTCCTCGACCACAGCAAAATTCTAAATGAATGTGAAAAAATATATAAAAATATTATATAAAAGCATCATCCAAATTTTCCAACAATACATGAGAAATTTGCATCCTGCACTTACTAAGATAGGTTTCTTATGCTATGGAAAAGGAAGCCTAAGGAAAACTAACAAATTGACTTATTAACAAACAAAGTCCTTTCACAGTTTACACTCTCCGCTAATTGACTTACAGTAAACTTTAATTGATTTGTGGGGCTAGTCTAAAATCTCCATGGGTAATGATTAGCGGTCCGACAGATCGAGGTGTTACACTAATAGCTTCAACAAACCCTCTGAGCAAATACTTGCTTATACCATCTCTCTTACACCAAAATTTAAGCTTTTCCTCACTCTAACACCCCTAGAAAACAACAAAGTTTTGATAACAATTGAAAAGAAAAGTTTATTGACCCTCAAAAGATGAGAATGTAAAGTGATCAAGTAACTTTGAGTGTACACTCGCAAACAAGAAGATCAAAGTTTTAAATGAAGAAAGCAATGCTCCTTAATCCATATATAGTGCAAAAAGTAGTTACAGAAATTTCACAATAATTCAAGTCACAAATACGTTTCAAAAAAACCCAAAAAAAGCAAGAAACAGTTACAAATAATCGATGCCTCCGAACAATCGCAATTGAACAATATCTGATCTTAGCTGAACCCAAAAAAAAAACCGACAAACTGCTACAATTAATCGATACCGAACTCCGAACTATCGCAGTTAAACAAGAAACAATTTAAAACAAGCGATAACTCCGAAGTATCGTAGTTGAACAAATGATGAACAAGCGAAATCTAGGTAATTACTACAATAGACAACGCAAATGTCAACATACATACCAGGAAAGCGGAGAATGACGGTAGAAGATGAAGATGTAGAGACATAAATGGAGAAAGGGAAGCAATTGAACAGCCAAAAAAAAAAGCTAATATGATAGAGGTGTAGATTGATGTAGAAGAAAGCAACGAAAAAAGGAACGCCTAGGAGTAGACAGTAGCAGGGATAGCTGAGGCAGCTGGCAGGATTAAAAGGATTTTGTCTAGCCCTCAATCCAAAGCCCAAAGGTGATAATTCGTTTTATCCTAGGAAATGATCATTCAATGTACTATAAATATTTATTCAAATGAAATAGAGAAAGATATTGAAGTTTATGATCATAAGCTTGAGAGCATTTTTAATCTCGTTTGACTCTTAAACTCTTTGCAGGATTGGAGACTGAAAAGTGTTCATGCTTATCAAACCCTAAGCAAGTTTTATTGTGTTATCAAGTACCTTGAGTTTAATTTTATACGTAGTGTTTTTGTATCGAAATTGAACTTACATTTATTGTTCTATCCTCAATTCACAAATTTGTCATTTTTCAAATTTACTTCCATCCATAATGACTTAAGTGTTCAAATTGTTCGGGAATCATAAACCCCCAAACTTAACATCTGTCCAAAATCCTTTACATTACCAATACAAACAAGATCGAATCAGAAGTTTAATCAATATCATCACATCCCAAATCAACCATTAATCATAGTGTTCAAACGATAAAAGCTCAAAACTCATCAGTAAAGGAAAATCCATAAGCAACTAAGTACTGTTTCTAATCGATACAAGCTCAAATCAGGTTTTCTATCCTTTAAGTGTAATTGCATAGTAGTACCTGGAATTTTGCAGGATCGATATGGCGGATTTTCTGGGTTCCATACCCGCAATTTTGTAACTAATTCAAAACAATTTAACAAAATTCGAAAAAAAAGACTATTCCATCCCGCTTAACCATCTAATCTGATATGAACCTAAAAAAAGCAAGAAACAATTACAAATAATCGATAACTCCGAACAATCGCAATGGAACAATATCTGATCTGATCTGAATCCCAAAAAAAGCAAGAAACAGCTAAAAATAATCGATACCGCTTGACCATCTAATCTAATCGGAACCACAAAAAAAAAAACAACGAACAATTACAACCAAGAGATAACCCAAAAAAAGCAACAAACAACTACAAATAATCGGACAAAATAATAATTAATTTTGGATGTCAACATACATACCAGGAAAGCGGAGAATGATGGTAGAAGATGAAGATGTAGAAAGATAGATGGAGAAAGGCAACAAATCGAATAGTTACAGACAGAAATTAGAAAGCAAAAGCTATAACATTAGATAGAGGTGTAGATGGATGTAGAATAAAGGGACGGAGAAAGAAAAGCGTAGGAGTAGGCAGTAGTAGGGATAGCTGAGGCAGCTGGCAGGGATTACAAGTAAAACAAGAGGATTACTGTTCAATACTGTTCATCGCGTGAGACGGCGATGAATAGTAATCCGGGGCATTAGCTTCCACGTTTTTTATATTGTAAAGATTTCTATATTTATTATTTTTGAAGATACAATTATTTCTATTTTAGTCCGTGGTAATAATTTTGAATTCTTTTTTATGTTTATGTCCCACCACATAACCTTGCTTATGATTATATTTTTCATGTTAATTTTTGGAATATTGTACGTGGTAATTTTGAATTTCGGCTTTTCACATGGTAGACAATTATTTTTTTATTCAACATGGTGACCCCAAACTTCAAATGTTCATTGGTTAGAAAAAAAGTTCTGTAATTACTTAAATTAAATTCTCATTTCGAACAAAATTCTAAACTTTTTGTCCCACAAAAATCATCATCATCATACCCAGTATATCCCGCTTATAAAAAACTATGGATAGGGTCTGGGAGGAAAAAACGACGACAACTCATACACTTAGAGGAGAGTGTGCTCAAAGAGTCCCCCGGCTCGAGAAAGGTCTTTCAAGGAAGATAAACCCGCAACTTACACATAGAGTTAGTAGAAAACGTACAAAAACAAAAAAAAAAAAAGAATAACAATAAAAGTAAAGGAGGTAAAGAGCGGTAAAAAAGAAAAAAAAATCACAAAGAACAATAACAAACAATCGGTTTAGCGATCCAGGGGCAGTTCTGGCCCGGTTCGAAGTGTGCGACAGAACAGGGCCCTAAAAACTAGGGGCCTCATATCTAAAACGCTGCTAAATCACTCAGTAAATACTGGTAGATCAGTTGATCAATTTTTCATCTTGAATAAATTACATCAGGAGTTCGAAGCTTTCTTATAACATAATGTCATTTTTTTTATTCCCTAAATCTTACCACCAAACTCCTCGATTAAGGCACTCATACGCTTTTCACCTCCCTCTGTTAGCTCTCCTAGTTCCCAATGCATCTAATTTCTAACATTGCAATCCATCTCGCCTACCGCTCCAAATTCTCAAACCAAATTATTCAATTAATCAATTAATTTTTTCTCATTCCCATATTCATGTAAACTTATGCTCTATTATTTTAAGGATTGACAAACTTTTTATGTGTTTGAATCTTTGATTGTGTGAAAATTCAATATGATTTTTGTGTACTTATTTTTTGTATTGTTTTTATTATTTAAAGGTTTTTGTGAGATGTAATTAGAAAATTTAAAGTAGTTTTCCATTTTGATAATTCTAAGTTAAATTTGATAAAAGCTTAATTTTTTAAATTGTTGGGTTATATTCAAGGATTGTTTACATAGAATGCTAATGTTATGTTCTTCCAAAGTCTTCAAATTCTAGATTAGAGGTTTACCCTACATTATGTGTTGAACTGATTAATGGCTCGTGATTAATGGCTCGTGATTAATGGCTCTTGATTAATTAATCAAATTTTAATCTAGATTTAAGGTTGCCCGTTTGAATTAAATTCCCAACATATAGTACCTTTGTTGTTCTCCTAACTCAGAAAATATATTTGTGTCAAAGCATTTTCGATGTAAACTAATTAAATTGTCTTTACTTGTTAAAAAGGGCCCCAATATTGATATAAAAGCAAAATTAGACAGGGCCTCTGTAATAAATGCTCCGCCCCTGTAGCGATCTAAGACGTGGATAAGACGCCGCCATCTACCTCTATTTCTGGTCAGGTCCTTGGAGAGGTGAAGTTCGTGCATGTGTCTTTTAATTTGTTCCTTCCACGTTCTTTTAGGTCTTCCTCGACTTCTCTTACCCTCCACTATTGAACCATGTGTACTACTATCAAACCATGGTTCAAACCAAACACATGAACCTCGCCATCAAGGGTCGAGAACACTTCTAATGATATTTCCAAATCCATAAAAATTGTGCATCAATAAAACATTAGAGAAGGCTTTAAGTGATTGGCCAAATTGTATAGGAAAAATAAAAGGCCACGCGTTTTTTCTTTTTTTGGGCCGGGCATTTGTGTTTTAAAGGAGTCGTGTTTATCTCCTTTTTTTTGTAACGGCTAGTTTTCTACTCCAAAGCCTATATAAAGGCTTTGCCCCTCATTGTAAGGATTCATTCTAGACATTACATTTTAGATTGGAGATTAAAGAAGATTCATTGCATTTTCATAAATTCTGTCTTCTTATTTTCCTTGTGTGTGAGTGAGTGTCTTAAAATCAGCCTTTGTCCACGAGTGTGAAACACTCACATTTTTCTGAGTTGTGAAACAACTTAGAGTGTCACCTTTCCAATCCTTGAGTGAAACTCCAAGGAAGACGTGTGGAATTCACCCCATTGGTGGTCCAAACCCGAAGGAAAGATTGAAGGACTGTTTGAAGCCAAGAAGTGGTTTCTTGGACTGATTTGCGTGCTAATTTGTGTGTCTGGAAGGCACACAATCCTTTTCTCACTACCAAGGCTGATTGTGTGCAAGGTGTGGAGTCTGAAGGGCCCAACCTTGGTGCAAATTGGTATCGGAGCGTAAGTTGCGAGAGGGCACAAGACCCGTTGTTGAAAACAATTGAAACGCTGCACAGGAATAACAAGAAGGCTGAGAATTTCGTATTTCATGCAAGAATCGGTAATATCATTCTATTTTTGCATCTTAAAGGTGATATCTAATTATTCTTTGCTATAATTTTGAAAGCCCAATTCAATTTCTAATTGGAAAAAAATAAAATCGCATGCTACTCTGACTTTTTTATGCATTACTGTTCTGATTTTGTTGGCATTTGTGGTCTGAATTTTTTGTTCTTCAAAAAATGGTTGTGCATATGTGTTATTCATTCTTGATTGTTGTTACTAGCCTTCACAAGATTTAGAAGCAAATTGTTTTTAAAAAAAATTTTTTCAAGAACCTGAATACTTGTTTTTTTTTCGTACAGCACTGATAAAGCAATTGCAATCTGATTATTTTCATCTTTTTTTTGTTGTTTTGTTGGTAACCACATTTAATATTGTAGTAAATTTAGTTTCTTGATCACGTATTGGTTAAACAAGCAAAGGGTTAAAAAAAATCAGAAATTAAGAAAGCTTTGTACAACAATTTATAGAGCATCACAACATTTCTGATTCTTTTCAAAGAATTGTGCACATCAGAATTTTTTTTGGGCTATTTTGTTCTTACCCACATTAATATTGCTGTGTAAATTTGATCTCATTTGTCATATATACTATCCAAGAAGTAAAAAATCAGAAGTAAATAAAAGTATTCGTGCTGTATTGGAAGAAAGATCAGCACAACTTTGTTGTTCTTGATTCTGATTTTTTTTAGTGCACTCAGCTTGTAGCTCATAAAACTGATTTTTTTTGTGTGTTCTTTAAAAAATTGCAAATATCTTCAATTGGTTAATTCTTGATATATGTTATTAGTCTACATAAGTTAGAAGCAAAAACTAAAAAAAAAAAAAGTTTTCAAGAATTGACACATATCTTCTGATTTTTTTCGTGCATCCCATTTAACAAATCTTGCTGATTTGTTCATGTGCATTGATTGATCTTAATATCATTTTTCTTTTTGTTATTTGTTTTTCGTTTTAATTATTCTTTTCATGATCTATATCATTTTTTATTTGTTGTCATTTGTTTTTCATATATGATATCCGTTCTGTTCTTTTTTTTTTTTTGTTATTCATTTTTAGTTGTTATTCGCTTTCGTATCCAATATTTGTTTGTTTTTAATTTTGTTATTCGTTTCTTTATTTTTGTTATCCGTTATTGATAGTTGTTTTTTGCTATTGGGTATTTTCGGTTTCTCGTATTCTGTTGATATATTTTTCGTGCACTGTCGTATTGAGTTTTGTGCTGTTAGAGAGATCACATATTTTCTTCTGTCTATTTTTGATCATTGTTGTGCTGGTATCTAGCTGTTGAGATTTAAACATGGACGCTAGGTTAGAGGCTATCGAGGAGACTTTGTATAGGGTGACTCAACTATTAGCCCAAACTAGAGTAGAGACCCCAGAGAGACCACCCGTAAACCACAATGAGGATCAAGAAGACCGAACCGTGAGGATAGACATTAAAGAATTTGATGGACAATCTAACAAACCGGAAGTTTATATTGAGTGGGAAGCAAGTTTGGATAGGTACTTTGATTATAAAAGCACTACACCCGAGAGACAATTTAAACTAGCCAAAATTAAACTAACCAAATTAGCTGCTATATGGTTAGAGGGCCTTCAGAAACAAAGAAGAAGGGACGATAGGGCCAAGATTGAAACTTGGGATAAGTTGAAAAAGCATTTAAGGAGAAAGTACGTACCTAACAACTACAAACATCAATTATACTTTCAGTGGAGTACTTTGAACCAAGGGGGAAAAAGTGTGAGCGAGTATATCCAGGAATGGGAAAGATTGGTAGTTTTATGTGATATCAATGAGACCGAGGATATAAGGGTGGCTAAGTTCATAGCTGGATTGAGGGAAGACATTGGAAACAAATTAATGTTAATACCTAATCTAGACTTACAATTAGCCTTTAACATGGCCACCACTATTGACCAAGCTAAAAGAAAAGGGTCACACAATAACTACCACAAAAGTTCTAGGAATTTTTCACCTCGCAAGCACAACAGTCCACCTAGGAAAAACAATAGTCCACCCAAGAGGTATGATACCCCACCTAGGAGAAACCATAGTAGTCCTTCCAACTCACCAAGAAGAGATGGTCAAAACTCTAGGACATCAGGAAAGGCAACCGTACCTCTCAAAAAGATAGTGTGCTTTAAGTGTCATGGTCATGGACATTATAAGGACGAGTGCCCTAATGCTAGAGCCTTCACCACACAGGAGTGGAGAGAAATTCTAGAGGATACTAAGCCTAAGGCCATGCTTATAGCCAAAAATGGTAGAGAGGAAGAGAGTTGGCCTTCAGTACCTGAGGATGAACCTGAGGGATCCTATAGAGTGACTAATTCCGGAAAGCTGATCAGATATGAGAATAGTCCTGAGGAGAGTGATTCTGAGGAGGAAAGAGAAAGAATTATGCATGAGGATGATCATTATAATCTAATAGTAAGAAGAAGTCTACACACCACACTTGAGGAAAATGAGAGCAATCAAAGAGAAAATATTTTTCAGACTAAGTGTCGGGTGAAAAATAAGGTGTGTGACATGATTATTGATGGAGGGAGCGAATCTAATTGTGTGAGCTCAGACCTAGTACACGAATTGAAATTGAAAACCAAGCCTCATCCACGACCTTACAAACTTAAGTGGTTGGACAACAATGCTAGTGGATCAGTAAATAAGCAGTGCTTAGTAGGATTTACTATAGGGTCTTACCAAGATAAGGTTCTTTGTGATGTTTTAGAGATGAGTGCTTGTCACATACTATTAGGGAGACCGTGGCAATACGATAGGAAGAGCGTGCACAATGGGTTTACCAACACATACACTGTCAGACATGAGGGAAAACTTAAGGACTTAATTCCTTTACCTCCACAGAAGAGTACACCACCACCTGTTAGGAGTCCTGTCCATTTAATGATTAGGAAAGCCCCTGATGATCTTCCTAAGGATTCACCATCGATTAAAGGAAGTGAGCACCAAGTAGACTTGACTCCTAATAAACTCACACATAGGTATAATCCCGCAGAGACCAAAGGAATACATGAAAGAAGTTTGAGTGAACATCTTAGAATAGCTAGTAAACCCTGGGAACATAAAAGCATGAAGTTCTTCATGGCCTTACCTAGGACACATAGGGGGAAAGATCCTATCGTGGTAATAAATGATAGATCTTTCCAGATGGCCTATTTCATTGCTTGTACTAAGGTAGATGATGCTACACACATAGCTAGGTTATACTTTGCAGAGATTGTGAGGTTGCGTAGGGTACCAAGAACGATTGTGTCTGACTGGAATAACAAAATTTCTAGTCATTTCTGGAGACCCCTATGGAGACTGCTAGGTTCCACGTATAAGACTTTAGGATCCATCTCGAGGACACCAATAAATCTTAGAGATCGGGACTTAAAGCTTAGCCAAGCAGAGTTTACCCACAATAAAAGTCCTAGCTATGCCACCAAACACTCACAGTTCGAAAATGTATATGGGAAAACACCATCTTTACTCATTTCTCTCACTTGTGCTAATAATGATGACAGGACAGCTAAGGATGCAGTTGAACAAGCCAAAGACATGAAGAAATTACATAAAGTAATTCAGGATAACATCAACCAAGCTAATGCGAGATACAAGCACAAAGCAGACGGAAAACGCAAAGGAAGAATACCATTGGAAGTTGGCGACTTAGTTTGGATTCATCTAAGGAAAGACAGATTTCCACAGTTGAGGAAGAACAAATTGATGCCGCGAGCAACCAGTCCATTCTCAATCATTGCCAAGCATGGTTACAATGCTTACAAAGTTGAACTTCCATCGGATTACAACGTCACCAACACGTTTTACATAGGGGATCTACAATTGTACGAGAAGCATCAAGAATTGAGGTCAATTCTTCCCCAAGAAGGAGGAGTTGAACCATGTGTACTACTATCAAACCATGGTTCAAACCAAACACATGGACCTCGCCATCAAGGGTCGAGAACACTTCTAATGATATTTCCAAATCCATAAAAATTGTGCATCAATAAAACATTAGAGAAGGCTTTAAGTGATTGGCCAAATTGTATAGGAAAAATAAAAGGCCACGCGTTTTTTCTTTTTTTGGGCCGGGCATTTGTGTTTTAAAGGAGTCGTGTTTATCTCCTTTGTTTTGTAACGGCTAGTTTTCTACTCCAAAGCCTATATAAAGGCTTTGCCCCTCATTGTAAGGATTCATTCTAGACATTACATTTTAGATTGGAGATTAAAGAAGATTCATTGCATTTTCATAAATTCTCTCTTCTTATTTTCCTTGTGTGTGAGTGAGTGTCTTAAAATCAGCCTTTGTCCACGAGTGTGAAACACTCACATTTTTCTGAGTTGTGAAACAACTTAGAGTGTCACCTTTCCAATCCTTGAGTGAAACTCCAAGGAAGACGTGTGGAATTCACCCCATTGGTGGTCCAAACCCGAAGGAAAGATTGAAGGACTGTTTGAAGCCAAGAAGTGGTTTCTTGGACTGATTTGCGTGCTAATTTGTGTGTCTGGAAGGCACACAATCCTTTTCTCACTACCAAGGCTGATTGTGTGCAAGGTGTGGAGTCCGAAGGGCCCAACCTTGGTGCAACTATGAAGAAAAAGGAAGAGATAAATTAAGAAATGATATTTCTTCATTTCAATACAAAGCTTCTTGTCCTTGAAGACAGAAGTATTAGTATTTAAAAAAAAAATCATTATCAGTACTCAGTATTGTATAATGCTTTGAAAATATTCAATTACATCTTCACAACCTTATCCCAAAAATGAAGCTCATTAGAGCCAAAAACCACGAGAATTGAGCTGAGCAATAAGAATTGTACTTTCTATTTCTTTTTCTCCCACTCTTCATTTCTGAAATATTGCCAAAGCAGCAAATTCAGGGAGCAAAAGAGTAAGCTGTCAACTGAAATGTAGTATCACAAATTTCAACATTGAGTCAAAATCTCAGCACCATCTTCTGTTATCAAAATGGTATGCTCAAATTGTGCCGAGAGACTTCCATCTTCCGTAACCACTGTCCAATTATCGTCCCACATAATCGGATTATAACTTCCTATAGTGAGCATTGGTTCTGCAATAAAACATGATGTGTAAAGAAAAAGAAAGAGACCAGTTCTACCTACCTTTCATTAACAAAGTTTTAGTGGATGAAATTAACATTTTATTACCGTAATACCATTAGGTGATTTCCACCTAGGGTGGGGTTTACGGGGGTCGGATATATGCAACCTTACCCTTATCCGTGATGAAACAAACAATATAAATATTTTTGATTGACCATTGGGAACAAAGTGGAGAAAAACTTGAAGGAAAATGTATAATGTATATGACACACAGCATATATAATTATGTACTCAAGTTTTAAGTATCCTATAGTATTCTATTTCAGAGTTGGAATGAGATTAGCATACAGTATTCTATATTGTTTAGTGAATGGCTTGTAGAGTCAATTTGCTGGAACTGGGATATGACACAGCCAGGACAAGCTGCAACACTAAGGTCCAACTTTTGGACGAATAAGTACTAGGGCGAGTCCGAGTAAGCCCAGTGTTGTCTTTCTCACAAAGACACTTAATAAAGGATGTGCTATTTTGAAATATACAAACTTTTTGGGTCTTGTCGTCAACATCCCATTACCCCAATGACAGTTAAGTGGCTCCCACCTAGGTGGGGTTTGGGGGGTCGGATGCATGCAACATTAGCCATGTTTTGGTCGTAGCAACTTTCCTTTAAGAAGGTCTTCTTATCCAGAAGTTTACTAACTGTTAAACTTCAATCATGGCCTCATGCGCTAGCTTAGATTGACCAAGTCATGACCTGACCAGTTGTTCAAAAATGAAAAAAATTTTAGAATGTTGAGTACCGATGGTGAAAGTTTGATTCAATAGCATGCGCCCACCATCATTGTTCCCTGCAGGGAGAATAAGATAAGATACATAAGTACATAACCCATTGTTATTCCAGTCACAAGGTATTTTATTAAGGTCTTTAAGTAGTTTCAATTCTGTTTCGCTTTTTCATCATGTACGTTCAGAGACATTGTTAGAGGAGCTTTTGTCTTTGCAAAGGACTGAAGTAGTTAACATGCTCACAGAAATACAAAACTAGAATACCACAAAGTATATGGGAGTTCAAGAAAATTACTGCAGTGCAGAATAACGGGATCTGCATGAAAAACCCGACCAACACCATGACCAACAAACTGGCGTACAACACCATATCCAAATTTATCTGCATGTTCACTGCAACAAAAGACCCAGATTTGAGATAGTCTGGTACATGAAAGAATCAAAAGACTATATAGACACAGCATTGCATTTAGAAGGTCCAAAAAAGCCCCTTGATCTCAGAATGCAAAATCAATGCCAGGAGAACCTATTGAACAGCAAGTAAAAATTTTATCCTGAGTTGGATAGAAAAACTTGCTCCCTCTGTTTCGATATGACTTAGAGCATGTTCTCTTTAACTTATTTGTTGGACTTATAAGTTTATCGAAACAAATCAGATTAGACCAGACCAATCAAATCACATCACAAAGTTTCAGATCAAACCAAATCAAACCAAACCAAATCAAACCAAACCAAACCAGATTATACCAAATTAACTAGTATTATTTATCATTAACAAAAATATTACACTAACTATAAGTATATGAAACCAAGATCAGATCATATCAGACCAGACCAGACCAGATTGGATCAGATTGATTCGGGTATGATCAGACTTAATCAAACCAGATCAAATCGATCAATCAGATCTAATGAAGAGAACATGCATTTAGAGTTACCATTGCCTTTGGCCACAATATGGAAGATGAGAGAGCATAATTATTGGGTGAGGAGGGAAAAAGCAAAGACACAAGTTCGATTTGAAATAATCCCGAAGGAAAAAGTTATTGAAACGAAGAACACTTTTTAAGTTTTATCCCATAAGTTCTATTGTGGAGTAGACTGAGAAAGTAAACTTCTGGCTGAGTTGCCGCAGGCCAGTAACAAAAGTAACCACAGTTGTTCAACTTCATACTCCCATACGTCATCAATTGACAAGAAAATGAGTTTTAAGTCTTACTGTATAGTTCTACCAATCTTTTTGTACTCCACTCCTGGCCCACATATTGAAATTGCTTTGTCCAAGCATTCTTTAGTAACCTAAGATTAGGAAAAAAAAAGTTTCATTTCAATGTCACTCAAAGAAAACTCAACTAGACATCATAATAAGGAACTTAACAGAGTTTATTTCTCTCAAAAGCCACAATTGTGCAACTACTTTTACTAAAATCAAGAGGATAGTTGGAACTAAAGAGACTATTGTACAAGTCAAGGAAGGTCAAAAAAGATGTTGAAAGTGGGAGTAAAAGTTGATATAACAGCAGAGAATCTGCTTGAATTACAATCAATACAAATATCTCACAACAGATCTTAGTACTTCAAAATCACAAGTAAGCCCATAACAGTTAGAAACATTAGACAAACTTTGTGAACTAAATGGAATCAATTAGCATCCTTTTAAAATGAGTTCTTGAGTTGGCAAAAGGTTGTTTGTAAGTAAAGAGAAATAAACCATGTAAATTTAAATTAACATTTAAATGTTACCTGAACCAATTGTTTTGCTTCATCATCAATCTCCCCACAAAAGAAGGTTGCGGAGGTATCCCCATGATAACCCTAGGTAATATTTCAATTCATAAATTAAGCCTTTATCATACATCAATGCTCCATACAAATTGTAATGCCTATGCAGATCAGAATCAATTTTACGAAAACAAAAGCATACATAACATTTAACACAAGAAAATGCATTTTCCTTTGACACAACATCATGCTCGCAGTAAAACTTTGATGGTATGTAAAATAAGCTCTGCTATAAGGTAAGCATGCTCTGTATCAGAATACAACAGTCTATTTTCGTTTGGTTTTCAATGGTGGAGGCTCCTTTGGCTGCTGAATGTTGGTAAGACATGAGCAATCTCTAACTATTGTGTTTGATAGTCTGGTTGCTGATGTGTGCTGAGATGTATCAAGTTTTGGTCTACGTTAAAGATGCATGGTGTGTGTTCTTGGGCTGCTGCGTGACGTCTAGTTTCCTAGTACTCATCATGGATTGGTTCTATCAGCTATGTTGGGTTCCTTATACCGGTGGTTCTGGTTTGTTTTTATGCTTGTATCTACTGCTGTCTGCTAGTCTCTGTTTATAGTCCTGTTCTGGTTGGTCTATCAGTTGGAGTTGGTGTTGCTGCCCTCAGTCTATGGTCCAGCTGCAGCTTTCTTTGACGTTTAATGCGCTCATGTATTCTTGGGCCTGCTATGTTGTGTGCCCCTAGCACTACTACTTAACGTCTAGTCTCTGCATCTAGCTTACGTTTTCGTTTCTCTTTGTTACTGCTTGGGGTCTATAGTTTAGCCACTCTTTGTATAGTTTTGTTTTTCTTCATTTGGTGGTTCCGGCAGTATAGTATGGCTTCGTAATGGCCGAGTCCGTAGGGTTTTCGTTGATATTGTCACTTTAACCCTTTGTGGGGCTGGTTGTAACACCCCGGCCCCTCAAACCGCCGGTGATTACTCATGGAGACTGTAGACTAGCCCCACAGACCAACACAAGTCTTTCCAGCGCACTTTGGCCTCACTCGTGCGCACCTAGGAAAACTTCCCAGGAGGTCACCCATCCTAAGATTGCTCTCCACCAAGCACGCTTAACTGTGGAGTTCTTAGCAAATGGGCTCCCTAGAAAAGAAGATGCACCTTGTTGATATGAGTAGTCTATCAATCCCTTTTCAAGCTAAATCTGGGGTATCACACTCACCCCCACTTAAGAATACAACGTCCTCGTTGGACCGTCATTTCAGGATCTTTTCCCCCGCTAGGTGCGCTGAACACACAATCAGCCACGGTCGCAGGGTTGCTCTGATACCATTTGAAACACCCCGGCCCAACGGACCACCGGTGACTACTCATAGAGACTGTAGACTAGCCTCACAGACCAACACAAGTCTTTCCAGCGCACTTTGGCCTCACTCGTGCGCACCTAGGAAAACTTCCCAGGAGGTCACCCATCCTAAGATTGCTCTCCACCAAGCACGCTTAACTGTGGAGTTCTTAGCAAATGGGCTCCCTAGAAAAGAAGATGCACCTTGTTGATATGAGTAGTCTATCAATCCCTTTTCAAGCTAAATCTGGGGTATCACACTGGTCGCTATCATTTCTTTTCGTTTCAAAGGATTTTAGACTTTTAACAGCATTTGTCCTCCAAGAGGGTTCCCTTGTAGTTGTACTTTGTCCTTTTGTTATGAATACAACTCAATTGCCCAAAAAAATGTATCGGCATACAACAATCCATACAGCTTTGAATCCAATAGCATATACAAATCAAAATAAGAGAAACACATGATTACATTTAATTCGACAACATTTCATCAACCCAATGGCATTTGGCTCCCACCTAGGATGAGGTTCGGGGAAGTCAAATTCACACAACCTCACCCTTTAAAGAGGTTGTTTGTGATTGACCCTTAATAGATAACATTATGTGCGACTTCATATAAATACGAAGTGCACAAGATTTAATGAGCCATTTGACTATTATAAACCAAAACCAAAAAATTATAGGAAAATTTTCCATGAATAATCCCAACTATCACCCGTTGGCCAAAAATAATCCCAACTATCGATTATTTTTTAATAATCCTAACTATTCATCGAATTTGCTCAAAACAGTCCCACTCTCTCACTGATCGGCTACAGTAGGTTTTTATGGTGTTTATTTTTTTACCTTTTTTTAACTCAGCAATACAAAATAAGAAGATGCTCTTCATCTTCATTATACTTCATCTTCTTCTTCATTCATTTTTCCTCCATTAACAAACCCTAAAACTCTCATTAACAAACCCTAAGACTCAACGGATTCTTCTTCTTCTTCTTCTTCTTCTTCTTCTTCTTCTTCTTCTTCTAAGTACTCAATGAATTCCTCATCAATGGAGGAAGGAGAGTGTAAATGGGTTTTTTGAAATTGGAAAGGTAATTCCTTTTCAAGATGAAAGGGCAATTGTTCTTATTTGATGAAGGTGAGTTAAAAGAAAAAGGTAAAAAAAATTAATCACAAAATACCTGTTGTAGCCGGTCAGTTGGGGATTGGGACTGTTTTGAGCAAATTCGATGAATAGTTAGGATTATTATAAAATAATCGATAGTTAGGATTATTTTTCGCCAGCGAGTGATAGTTGGGATTATTCTTGGCAAATTTTCCAAAATTATAAATCTTTTCCCCTTCTAAATAAGGGACACGCATGATTACATTCAATGTTCAAAAAAAATTCCCACGGACAATATTAATTTATCTAAAAAAGTAACTTTTACTAACAAGTGAAAAAGATATTAAATACGTAGCTTGGTTGTTAAAGAGGAAAAGTGAAAGTAGCAAGCACTGTAAAAACAAGGCAGAGAAGATAGCCATAAATATGGCAAAAATTTGGTAAAGTAGGCATATTTAGCAAAAAAAAAAAAGAAAAGAAAAGTTAAACTATTCTTGGACAATCTGGCTCCATGATGAAAAACTATATTTTTTCTTGATAGATATACTTACATTTAGGTAAACTGTAACATCAATGTTGATTATATCACCATCCTGAAAAGCGGTGACATCCATTACTACTTCAGTAAAGGGAAATTAAATATTAATATAGTAAAGCACTGCAGATAGAACAAACCTCAAGAGACCTTGAATCTGGTATTCCGTGGCAAATGCATTCATTTACTGACGTGCAAACACTTTTGGGAAATCCACCATAGCCCAAAGGTGAAGGATATGCTCCATTGTCAATTATCATTTGATGAACTGCCTCATCAATTTCATCAGTTTTCACACCTGGCTGTGGATAAGAACATTTACTACTATGCATGTGGAAAAAATCATCTCCATAACAAATCACCAAGAAGAACATAATTGAGCCACAGAAAATGCTTTATGAAATAAGTTACCAACATAGCATACAAGTACACATTGTTTAGGAGAAAGGATAATCCAACAACAGCAGTGTCCCTAGCTGATCAAAAATCAATTGTTTCTCTTTTGGAATGTGGTGTGTGAAAAGAAAAAAAAAGTGAGATGGAGAGAGAATGATAGATAAAGATAGTTCATGTATTAATTCACCAAAGTCATGCAAACATAGTATATCAATAGGCAACAACTTTATGTGCCTCATTTCTTTTTCTCTCTTTCGTACCTAACCCATCCTATCATAAGTATGAATCACAGAGAGAAGGCTACCAGTTCATAGAAGTCCAATTTAGAAAAAAAAAAACGAGAAAAAAAAGGTGAGCTGCTAATCAGGAAAGACTTACAACTTAACCATACCAATAAGCATGTATGTCTGACACAAAAATTTAATTGAGAAATAAAATCCTAGGTTCATTGAACAAAATCTTCATAACAACGCACTGAAGCATAGGCAAAGTTCAAAATTCAGTACTATTACCTTGACTAAAGTTCCAGCATATTCAAGAACTTGAGCAGCCAATTTCCCCGAAGCTCTCATACATTTTATTCCTTTCTCATCATGCACCTCAGGTCCACTTGCTATTCCTGGAGGTCTTCGAGAATTCACATAAGGTGGCCTTTGTATATGTGACGGAACAGGTCGAGGAGGAGACACCTTTCCGGGCTTTAAACGTAGACGTTTACGACCATTTTTTAACACTTGATCGTGATTTCTGTATATTTACAAGATGAAGCCTCATAAGAGAAACGAAACCATGCATATTCATATGCATATGAGGAGAGAGGGGGATTGGGACAAGGAAAGAGAATGCACACCTATTAAATAAGAGATTTGTCAAGCCAGATAGAGATTTAGGCAACTGCATACAAACACGTGTTCTTCCTGCAATGATAAATTCCCAATAAGCCAAACACATAGCACCCATTTTCCTCATCAAAAGAATTACATTTGCGAATGGCAGATACAACCATAGTAGTCAAAATGTCAAATGAAGAAAAGCAAATGGCCAACAAAGTTTGTAATACTTATTATAGGAGACTTTTCAAATTCAAAAAATTCACAAGATACCAAACAAAAGAAAATTAAGAAAAATAATAAAAGATGATTATGGTGTGCTACATTTCTCTAAACAAGTTGACACTTCTCAATATGTTAAGCCTGCTAAATATAGTTTTGATTCATTTATTTTGTCATTACTTTTAAAACTCCCCTTATATGGCCATAATTTGCACCACCCTGTGTTATGCTTCGGTGCTTTTTTACTTGGTTTCGTGTCAAGAGACCATCTTTGGTGTTTGGTTTTTTTGTAGGTTTTCATTGAAAACGTGTCTAGCGTCCCTGATAGAGGTGCTCAACGAGCCGAGCCCCCATTTTGAGCCCTTATCAAGCCCATTTTTAGAAGGGTTTTGTAAGTGCCAGCTTGAAAATGGGTTGTGTCAAAAAGAAATTTGTTAACTCGTTGGTATGAACAAGAAAGGGAGCTTGAAATGTTGCCTTGCTCAAACTAGTCATTATCTGCTCGGACAAGTATCTTGTGTCAAAATCTTCTATTTGCGAATGAATGTAATCTAACTCTTGGGAAACTCGATGAGTGATTTCTCTAAAGCTTCGTAGTCTTTAAGAAGAGAACTTAAAGACAACTAAAAAGGTGTGTAAATTAGGACCCTTGATGATGAAAGACACATTGTGGTTGTTAAAACCCTTCACGATGTATTACTAACTCATTTAACATTAGAATATATTGTTAGATGTTATTTTATATATATGGCTAAGATAGATTTCATATGTTTTTCTTACTATATCTTATGCAAGTTATTAAGCGTACTAAGGATACACGATAAAAAGTCTTACTCCAAGATTATCAATAGCAGCTTTGACATTGTAGTTAATGTTTGATTTATTCAAACCAAGGAATAAAAACTCTCCTGTTACGTTAGTAACGCCCGTTATATAACTTGTTTGAAAGTTGCCGCGACGTTAAATCCCGTTATATATCGGTTCACGAAATTTCACGGTCAAAACACCGCGTTGACCGTTATGTAACGTGTAACGCCCGTTATTTTACCTTTATCACGATATGTCACCGTTACACAGTTATTTGTCTTCCCATTAAAATTTTATTAATACCCATTAACTTTAATTATTTCAATTACTTAATTTATAGTTACTCATCATTTTAGTTGACAAATAAAATAATTGACTAATAACTAATAAATCAATTAATTATGCACTAAAAGAAACAAATATTGCAATTGCAACAGCTAGTTGCATATTATTGCATAATAATAGTAGTTCAACAACAAAAGTGCAATTATAAGTTCAAAACCCTTTATGTGATTTTTTTTTCCAAAAATCACACCGCATTGGCCGCAATTCGCGTTATTTCTCCGTTATAGCTGTTTTCCGCGACACCGCGACCAAATCCGCAAACGCATTCTCGACCGCGATTTTTTTCCATGATTCAAACTTAACCTATCTTATTCAAATTAGCTGACACTATGAGGAAGATGCATTTTTTATTTCATTTGGACTTGAAAAGTTCGTTGCTAGAAACAAATCTACAAGGATTTGAAATTGAATTTCAAATTTGAAGCAACAGAAGATAACAACCTTAGTTTTAAAAAGCGCAAGGCGCACCAAGGGACTAAAGACCATAGAGCCTAGGTGAAAAGCGCAGAGCGAAGGCGCGAGCTTTTTGTATGCGATGCGCACTTTTTCACTAAAGCTTAAAAATCAATTTTAAAACATATATAATACTTCAAATAACATGAGATTCATGTTTTAGCATCAAAGCTTGAAAATATTTACTATTCTTGCGATTATCACCACTTTAGCACAAAACTATTAAAAATACGAAAAATTCCAAAATTTATTTTCAACATCGAATGAATTTTGTGTTTGTAACGGTTTTCGAACTTTATATACAAGCAAAGTTGAATTTCGAGTTTTACTTCTTTTTCGAACAAATAAACATAAGCTAATTACCGACACCCAAGGAACACGCCTCTTGTAGTGGGCTTTGCGTCACCTAGCCAAGGCGTTTTGAGTTGAGCCTGAGCTCGAGGCAGCGCAAAGCAAGGTGCGCTTTATGAAACAAAGTTAATAGCAATCGTGAAGAATCAAAAGATTTGTTGATTAAGACTCCAATGTTGCTTAGTACATAAAAGAGCTTAGTTCAAATTTAAAGTTAACTATTGAAGCCTATATAAAAAGCAAAGATGCTTAGTACATAAGAGACAAGAGCTTACAACACAAAAGAGCTTTATACTTGGCTTCAGAAGAAATACTAAATAAGCTTTTCATTTAGTTTTCTTAAGTTAGATTTTACATTTTATCTTTTGGCAACACTAATTGTAGAAGCAAAACATAGAAATTGTAAAGTGTAAAGCTTGAGAGTTTGATGATGGAAGTTTGCTTCGTTATATTTATTTATTGTAGAGTTGTGTTATGGACCAACCTTTGGAGCCCAGGCCCATCATCAAGCAAACATACTCAAGGAGGCCAAAACAGAATTCGGTTATTCCTTAAGTGCTTTTTGGTGTGTGATGTCAGTAGCTAATTTTGGGTGATGAGCTGTACTTTTTTATAAGTTCTAGAATGTGGTACTTTGCTATATATAGTACAGGAATAGATATTCATTCTCATGCTTGTATTCATCAATTGGTCTTGTACCTATAGGAGTTATCGGGCCACTCGAAGAGCTCGAGGGGACACAACGTCCTCTAATACATAATTACAAGCATTCTACTCTATTCTTCTCTCTCTTTTCTTTTTCTTTCTTGAGCATTTACTTTTCTGTTACTGTTCTTTTATAACCTGATTTGCAGTGGAGTAGTGTGGAGGTGCTAGGCAGTGGAGGGGGTCATAACAGTGGTATCAGAGCAAACCGATCATGCCGCCGGCGCTGGGTTCTCGGTTAGACGAGTTGGAGGTGGTGGTAGCATCCTTGCAAGGGCAACTACCGGAGTTGAGAGAATCTATGGAGGAGAAAATGAAGGAGTTAAAGGAGGGCATAGCGGAATCCCATTCTAAGACAATGGCAGAAAACAATCAAAAGTTTGAAGAGAGTGCGAGAGAGCAGCGAAAAATCACCGCTGTGCTCACTACACTCATGGCAGAAATGCAGAAAATGAATACTAGAATGGAAGAAAAATTTGGTGAAGTCACACCCGAAAATCGCCGGGAAAGATCGGAAGTGAACCAAAATACTCAGAAGGAGAGCGAAGTACTAACCTGTATGGAGGAGTTACGTCAGACCATGGAGAAAAATACGGAGCAGCACGCCGTTAAGGTACGTAAACTTGAGTTTCCCATTTTCTTTGGAGACGATCCTGATGGGTGGGTAAACAAAGTCGAGCGGTACTTCGACGTCTACCAATTGTCGGAGAGGGAGAAATTGGGAGCGGCGTGTTTAGGGTTAGAAGGCGATGGGTTGGCGTGGTTTCAGTGGGAAAATAAGAGAACAATACCTAATCGGCGGACTCTCAGGCGGTTGTTACTTAAACATTTTCGGGGCCGGAAAGGAGGATCGTTAATGGAGCAATGGATGAGTACTAGACAGGAGGGAGGAGTCGAAGAATACGAAAAATTGTTCATTCAATTTGCGGCGAACCTCGAGGAAGAAGTGAGTGAGTCGTGTTTATTGGCGAATTTTATTAAAGGGCTGGAGTGGAGGATTCAGGTCGAACTCCGGCTAATGGATCCGGTAAACATGGAGGAAGCCTTAGATTGGGCAGTGAAGATTGAAAAGAAGTTACTGGCATTTGGATTGCTAAATACTACTAGTACTGGGCGCCAATTACAAAACTACCCATCCCACCATCTCCACATACACCCCAAAAATAACCCACCTTATTTTAATTCCAGACACATGTCGCCACATCATCAAACCCACCACCAAAATTTCCACTCACAAAATACCCACTCTCCAAATACCCACTCTCAAAACAGCCAACACCCATACCCACGAAACACCCATTCCTTAAACCGAAAACAATCCCTAGAAAATACCAAAAAATTGAGTGATAAAGAATTTCAGGAGAGGAAGGCCAAGGGTCTGTGTTACAAGTGTGATGAGAAATGGAGAATGGGGCATGTGTGCAAAAGGAAGGAGTTGAGTGTGCTGATTATGGCGGACGACGAGGAGGAGGAGGGCGAGTTTGTGGAAGCTTCGGACCTGTCCGTAGAGGCAGACCCTATTACTGCCGGAATTTCTTTGAGTTCCGTCGTCGGTATCGACAACCCTCGCACCATGAAGTTATTAGGTAAGATTGGGGATAATAAAATCGTAGTGATGATAGACCCGGGGGCAACCCACAATTTTATTTCACCGCGTATCATAGAGAATTTCGGGATTTCAGTTGATCCGACCGAGGAGTTTGGAGTCACATTAGGCACTGGAGAGACTAGAACCGGTGTTGGGCGCTGTACGGATGTGGAGGTCGATTTAGAGGCCATAAAAATTTGTGAAAACTTCTTGCCATTGGAGCTAGGGCACTCAGATATAATTTTAGGGGTGGAATGGTTAGCGAAGTTGGGTACGGTGTCGACAAATTGGAAAACGCCATTAATGCAGTTTAATTGGCAGGGAGTAAGGTTATGTTACGGGGGGATCCTTCTTTGGAGAGGTCTTTGATTACTTTCAAGTCTATGATGAAAGTAATCTGCCAAGCAAAGGGGGGTGTGTTGATAGAACTCAGGAGTGTGGAGAAGGAGGGATTGGCAGTAGCTTTGGAGGATGGATTGCAACAAGGAGTACCGGCTGTTTTGCAAGGAGTCTTACAGAAATACCAGGAGGTTTTTAATATGCCTCCAGGATTACCACCTTCCCGCTCACATGAACACCACATTGTCCTTAAAGCTGGCTCTAACCCAGTGAACGTGAGACTGTATCGCTACTTATAGTTACCCGAAACGTGGGACGGTGGACCGTTTTCCGATCGGGGACAACCGACCCAAAACGCGGAACGCAAACGTACCGGGTCGCCATGGGAAGCGTACCCAATCGTCAACTACTTTAACCCAAAAAAGTCCCAACTCCATGAAGTTGTGATATTTTGACCCCGCAAAAGAGAAGGAAGCAAAGAGAACGTGAAGAGAAGAGAGTAAAAAGGAAGAAAGCTTAGCTTTTACACCAGATTTGAGCGCCGCCCCATTGTTGTTTTGTCTTCTGTGCTATTTCCTTTGTAGATGTAATATTTAGGTTTTAATATGGGTAGGTCAAAAGTCATGGGTTGGCCCATATCTTTTCAACTTTATTGTACTCCTACTCTCTTTTTTTTATTTTGCCAGTTGGCACTTAGCAGTCATGTCATTGTCACATATGGTAATATTAGCTTTTTTTCTCTTCTTCTTTCTTATTTTCCGTTTTCTTTATTTTATTTTATATCTTATATTCTTATTTTATTATTATTTTTCAATCCCTCTAATTAATTATAAATTATAAAAAACGTTCCCATCGTTCCGGAGTCACTTAAGGTGACGTTCCGCGTTCCCGTTCCCGTACCACGTTCCAAACCGTATTGCGTTCCAGGTAACTATGTCGCTACCCGCAGATTCAAAAGGAAGAGATTGAGAAGCTCGTGGCAGATATGCTTGAGGCTGGTATAATTTAGCCTTCTGGAAGCCCCTTTTCAAGCCCGGTACTATTAGTGAAAAAGAAGGACGGGTCGTGGCGATTTTGCATTGATTATCGTGCCTTGAACAAGGAGACTGTGGCCGATAAATTTCCAATTCCAATCATCGAAAAGTTGCTAGATGAGTTACATGGTGCTAAAGTATTTTCAAAACTGGATTTAAAATCCGGTTATCATCAAATAAGGATGAGTAAAGAAGATGTGCATAAGACGGCGTTTCGAACTCATGAGGGCCATTACGAATTCCTAGTCATGCCTTTCGGTTTGACTAACGCCCCAGCCACTTTCCAATCGTTGATGAACGAGGTATTTAGACCATATTTACGTCGGTTCGTCTTGGTTTTCTTTGATGATATTCTAGTGTAGAGCTCCACATGTGAAGAACATGAGCAGCATTTGGAGGCAGTAATGGAGTTACTGGAGAAAAATCAACTATATGCTAATCGAAAGAAGTGCATATTTGGCCAAACTAAAGTGGCCTATCTTGGTCATATCATATCCGGTGAAGGTGTGGAGATGGATCCAGATAAAGTGGCAGCCATTCAAGCGTGGCCTGTTCCTAAAAATTTGCGTGAGCTGCGGGGTTTCTTAGGCCTCACCGGTTATTACCGGAGATTTATTCGACAGTATGCTCAGCTGGCAACACCATTGACAAATCAACTCCGCAAGGACAACTTCTTGCGGCATGAAGAAGCGACAGCTGCGTTCCTCAAACTTAAGGAGGTAATGCTTTCCGCTCCGGTCTTAGCTATTCCTAATTTTAATATTCCTTTTGTGGTGGAGACGGATGCCTCGGGTAAGGGAATAGGCGCGGTGTTATCGCAAGATAAACACCCAATTGCGTTCTTTAGCAAGGCCTTGGGTATACGGGGGGAAGCTAAGTCAATTTATGAGAAGGAATTGATGGCAATCGTCATGGCTGTGCAAAAGTGGAGGCATTATTTGATAGGCAGACATTTTGTGGTTTGGACCGATCAACGTAGCTTACGATTCATTTTGGGGCAAAGAGAAGTAGGACCCGAATCCCAAAAGTGGGTGACTAAGCTTTTGGGGTATGATTTTGAGATACAGTTTCGGCCAGGTATCAGTAACAAGGCTGCCGACGCTTTATCTCGTCACCCTCAAATATATTTCGGGGCCATTATTTCCACTTGTGGCGTAGATTGGGGGGCTCTCAAAATTGTAGTGCAAAATGATGAAGTTTTGGGCAAGATTTATTTGGAATTACAGGAGAAAGAAGGTGAGCTTCATGGGTTCACAGTACATCATGGGACCTTACTTTACAAAGGGCGTGTGGCCATTCCATGGAGTTCGAGTTTGGTGGATAGATTGTTGGTGGAGTATCATACTTCTATGATTGGGGGGCACAATGGCGAATATAAAACTTACCTTCGATTGGCGGAGGATTGGTATTGGGAGGGTATGCGCAAATGTGTCACTCAATTTGTCCAACGATGTGAAATTTGTCAACAACAAAAGGCATCACACCAACAACCGTCGGGGTTGCTACAACCGTTACCTATTCCATCACACGTATGGGAAGATATCACAATGGATTTTGTAGAAGGGCTGCCCAAATCTGGAGGGTTTGATACTGTGCTCGTTATTGTTGATCGACTCACAAAATTTGCACATTTTGTGGGTCTCAAACACCCATTCAAAGCAACATCAGTGGCTACCATTTTTGTACGTGAGATTGTTAGGCTTCATGGGTTTCTCGCTTCAATCGTTTCCGATCGTGATAAGATCTTTATGAGTAATTTTTGGCAAGAGCTTTTTCGATTGCAAGGCACAGTTCTTTCTCGCAGCACCGCTTGTCATCCTCAAACGGATGGCCAAAGCGAGATCGTTAATCAAGCCTTAGAAACTTATTTGCGTTACTTTATTAATGGCCAACCTCGAAGTTGGGCAAAATGGCTACACTGGGCCGAGTATTGTTACAACACCGCCCCACACATGTCGATTCGAATGTCTCCTTTTAAGGCTCTATATGGTCGTTCACCTCCATCAGTGATCCGCATTGGTCATAATGGTACATCGGTGGATAGTTTGGATCAATTGTTACGGGAACAAGATGCTATTTTGGATGATTTGCGTTATCATTTGATTCGAGCTCAGCATAGAATGAAGAAGAGAGCTGACTTGAAACGCAAGGAGCTGGAATTTGAGGTTGGGGAATTGGTGTACTTAAAACTGCAGCCTTACCGCCAACAGTCGTTAGCTCGCCGGCCTTGTGATAAATTGTCGCCTCGTTTTTATGGGCCTTTTGTCATTTTGGCTAAAGTTGGTGTTGTTGCTTATCGCTTGGACTTGCCGTCTACAAGCAAAATTCACCCGGTTTTTCATGTATCACAACTCAAGAAGGCTGTTGGGGCTTCCTTCAATCCAATCGATTTGCCTTCCCAACTCAATTCTGATCTAGAACTCAAGGTGTTTCCAGCTGCTGTCTTAGGAGTCCGCAAGGAGCCCTCCCAACCTTGGTCCACTGCTAAAGTGTTGATTCAATGGCAGGATTTGCCTATCGCTGATGCCACATGGGAATCCTACGCCAATATCATGAATTTATTTCCCGATTTCCACCTTGAGGACAAGGTGTCTCTCGTTGGGGCGGGTATTGTTATGGACCAACCTTTGGAGCCCAGGCCCATCATCAAGCAAACATACTCAAGGAGGCCAAAACAGAATTCGGTTATTCCTTAAGTGCTTTTTGGTGTGTGATGTCAGTAGCTAATTTTGGGTGATGAGCTGTACTTTTTTATAAGTTCTAGAATGTGGTACTTTGCTATATATAGTACAGGAATAGATTTTCATTCTCATGCTTGTATTCATCAATTGGTCTTGTACCTATAGGAGTTATCGGGCCACTCGAAGAGCTCGAGGGGACATAACGTCCTCTAATACATAATTACAAGCATTCTACTCTATTCTTCTCTCTCTTTTCTTTTTCTTTCTTGAGCATTTACTTTTCTGTTATTGTTCTTTTATAACCTGATTTGCAGTGGAGTAGTGTGGAAGTGCTAGGCAGTGGAGAGGGTCATAACAAGTTGATACTTGATAGTGTTAGTGTTGTTTAGATTAATATTTTTCTATTACTTATTGAGTGCATAGATGATAGTGTTAGAGTTGTTTAGATTAATATTTTTCTATTACTTATTGAATGCATAAGTGACAGTGTTAGTGTTGTTTAGATTAGATTAATATTAATATGTTATTTATTGAGTACATAGGTGATAGTGTTAGTGTTGTTTAGATTTATATTTTGTACCGATTTATTTTTGTCTTTATTTTTCGTATTAACTAGTTTATAAGTTCCTTAAAGACAAACCCAAAACCTCAAAAAAAGTTTTTGAATGTACTAAGGAAACCTGAAGAAGTCTGTTAGGAATCCTGAAATACAATTACGAAAAGCCACTATACTCTATTCAAACTTCGTACAGAGTAAGATTACTTAGGATTCTTATAGTGATCCTTTCACGAGTGAGGCTTGTTGAGTTCACATCCGTCCAAAAGAATCTCAAAGAATTAAAGTGCTAAAGGCGCACCACCATCAAGGGGGAGAAACACTTTATGTTGTTGGGAAAAGGTGGCTCATGTTGTGACTTGTGAGCTTGTTAGAGTTATATTAAGTGCCAAAAAAACTTGTGATATGCAAACACATGAGAACTAGAAACTAGAGAAAGCGAACTAGGAGGCTAGACTACTTGTATTCCATGTATGTGAGCAAACACCATCGAAAGTGTATGGAATTCATTTGAACACACATAGTGTTTGTTTGTTTGTACTGTATTCATTTGTAATTATTCATACAATGGAATTACAATTGGATGATTGAAGTGGTATTCTAAGATACTCATAAAAATACACGTCCTCTTCTATTTATTTTCATTGTATGCTATAGGATACAAATGCCATGACTTTGTTGTCCTTCCACCTACAAAGAAATCCCCCCCCCCCCCCCCCACACACACACACACACACCAATTCTCTTGCTTGGAGATTTCACAATATGATCCAAAGATTTATAGCCCATTTCTCAAGTGATGATCTATCACATAATCATCATGATTCTACTAAAAAACACGATGATGCGTGTCGGTGAAGGAACATTCAAGAGAACATATTGTTGATATCTCTACAAAATTCTTCATCATTTCTTTGCTAAACATTAACAGACATTGGACCATATAAGATATTGCTTCATTTTGAGAACAAGCCAAGACAATAGAAGCCCTTCCTCTAATGCACTAGCACACTACAAACTTTTGTACAATATAAACACAATATTCGTTATTCTCTTATACCCACAATTCTTCTAATCCTTTGTAAATTGTAATTTAATTGTGAGAGTTGACATTTTTTTTATCCATATTAATGGATTTATATTTTATATTTTGTGTGCATTCCTCCTAGTATTGTCTTCATTTATATCCTTGTATAAATCTCTACACTTGCATTGCAAAACCACAGACGTCAAAAAAAATTCACACTACTTATGCTCTAATACATCTACCAATAAGTCAATTCTGCGCTAATAAGTCAACCCAATGTTCAGATAATATGAACTTATCAAAATTAGCCCATAAATTCATAATTTAGCAAATTAATTAAATAAAATTGGACTCTTTTAAGTAAAATTAAATGCAGACAAATATTGTCACAAAAGTTCATTCCAATAATCAACAACAAAGCAAAAACAGAAAACTAACCGAAACATAGTCAATCAAAATCAACTAAATTGTATGAAACAGTCAAATTTATCAGACTATTTAAAATTTACAATCCCCTAATATACAGCGGAACAAAATCGATAGGTTTTGCAATGAAGAAAATTCGGTAACTCTACAAAAAGAAGATGAACCTGGAGAATAGCGAAAGAGTTCGTAAAGAGGCTGTTGAGAGGAATGCAGAAAAAGGTCAGAGCCGACGAAAGAGGTGAGAAGTCGAGACTGCAAACTCATTTTCCCCGCCATTATCGCAAGCTTTCTTCGTCTACCACACACTCGCGTTATCTAAGAGAACCAACACTAATCGTAATTTTTCAATATAATTTCGACAACTTTTCGTATCACTAGGCGTCAGTTGGATGTTACTGCTAGTAGTTTGTAATAAATTAGACCTTATGAAAAAACTTTTTTTAGAAAATAAGCTTAAAATTACATATTAAGTATTGTAATTTGATATCATATGTTATGAAATTTCTTTTGTCAATTTATATTAAACCTTATTGTATTTTTATCCTAATAAAACGTTGATTTGAGTACAATATCAGTAATAATCATACCAATTATCATAAAATAAAAAGTTGTAAATACTAATTTCAATTTTGGTAAACAGGAATTCTAAATTCTACTCAAATCCATGATATCCATTATTTTAGTTGAACTGACATCATCTAGAACAACGTAGTGCTCCTACAATAAAGAAACTCTTTTCACCATCATGAGCAAAGCTCTTGCTGGTAGGGGTGTTCATTATCAGGTACCCAGCTAATCGGGTATCCGGGTACCTTATTTAACAGCCCGTGTCCAGGCCCATTTAATGCGGGTACCCGGATAAAACGGGTCGGGACATCGGGTACCTGATTATTATTTTTGATTATTTTTACAAATTTAATTATAATATTTAATTTAAAATTCTGGGCAAAAAATTATGGAACGCTATGCAGATTTAGGCAGAAACTAACAAAACGAAAATCGAAAAAAAAAAACAAATAACAAAACTGAAGAAAATCAAAATAACAAAACTGAAAAATACAAAACTGGAATAACAAAAGCAACATAAAAATCAACAAAACTGGCTGAGTGAATGAAAATGAAAATGCCTGAGAAGTAAAAAGTGAATTGAAAAATGAAATTGAAAATCAAATCTGATATACAAGACCTTTACATTTAATATTTTTATAGTCTCAAGAAAATTGCTTCTTTAACAATTGGTAAAAACATTAAATCAAGTAGATAAAGTGGTAGTATTATATCGAATGGTAAAAGGTGGATGAAATAAAAAATATATTAAATGTATAGATATAAAAAGGAAAAGAAGGAAGAAAGGGTTGTTGGGCTAATTTGGAAATTGTTTATGACTCATAGAAACCCTAAAAAAAAAATAAGAATATATACACTAATTTGGAAATTGTTTATGAACTCGTCCTATGACCCGACCCGGAGTTTTAAAATTTTTTTATTTTTTGACCCGCCATTTATGAAGCGGGTCGGCGGGTCAGCGAGTCGGGTCGGTCGGGTCGGGTACTTTTGAACACCCCTACTTGCTGGACAACTCCGCGTCACGTGTTTTTTGAACCCTATCAAGCAATATCCCCAAGACACACTATTGAATTTGACGTTAGTAGTTTGCATAAATTAGATTTTATGAAAAATAACGATTGTGAGAAAATAAGTTTTAAATTACTTATTAACTATTGTAATTGGATATGAAATATTATAAAAAAAAAAAAAGAAGAAGAAGTATTTTTTTGTCAATTAATAGTTTTATTCTTCTCATTGGGAGAAAAAAAAATATTTCTTGCAATTCTAACACTATTCAACTTATGATTATCATAGTTAAATGCATTAAATCCAACAATTTTTTTCACTAAAACTCAAATATAAACGCTCATGTGAAATTGTACCGTTATGGTTTTTCTACCATTTAGATAAAACCCCTTACTGAAATTATACTGTTAAAAATTATTCATTAAATTCCACTGTATGTACGTTAATATCAAAATAACAACAGAAGAATTAGAAAATTCATTTTTTGAGCAGGAGCTATTTAATGGAATCAAATTTCTCGATACATTAACACGAGATATATATTTTTTATTTTTATGTGTATGTAAGGTAAAAGATATGATATAATTGTCAAAAATTGGTATAGTCAAATGTCCTGTAATAACATCCGAAAGGTTTGCACGATGAGGTGTGTGCACATCGAGATGAAGATAATTGCAATAAGCTCCGGAAGAGAGATGAAGATACATCAAGTATTCATAGGATACTTGAAACTCTTCTTATGAATTTGCTTAAACTCTTTGTTGTGAAATATACACGCGTACCCCCAAGATACACCGTTGAGTTTGACGTTAGTAGTTTGTATGAATTAGATTTTATGAAAAAATGACGTTTGTGAGAAAATAGGTTTTAATTACTTATTAAGTATTGTAATTCGATATGATATATCATGAGAAAATTTTTTTTTTGTTAATTAGTAGCTATATTGTTCTAATTGAGAGAAAAAAGTATTTCTTGTCATTCACACACTTTTTAACTTATGAAACTTTTCAACCATCATCATAATTAAATGCATCAATTAAACCCAACAATTTGTTTCAATAATACTCAAAGATAATAAAATTCAAACAAAAAATGATTAAATAATTAAATAAAAGATAAACGATTGTATCTTCTTCCCGCCTTTCCGACTTAGTGTTGTCCAGCTCTTCCTCACCTCTCCCTCACTTTCTGCTAAAATACTCGTTTTCATCTCTCTTATACCAGTTCCTTCCTTGCTTCCCGTCATCTTTCCTACTTTCTCTGTTTTTTACTCTTTATTAACTCTCTTCACTTCTTTCATGCATTTTGCTTTTATAATCCTCCTCCACCCTATCTTCTAGCCTTTCCTTTGCTCATCACCATCTGATCTCCTTTATCTATTTCTCTTTCTTAAGTCATCCTCATCCTTTCTTTCTCGACCTCTTCTTTCATGCATTTCTTTTTCCTTCTACTCCATCTTTTTTCGATCATAGTCCTATAGCTCTGTTCCTAACTTCCTCCTTTCTCGATCAATAATTTCCTTCTCTTCTCAAGCCTCCTAGATAGGAATGGTCATGTGGCGGGTGTATGTGGAGCAGGTTCAATAAGACCCGAACCCGAACCCTTTTAGTTTTTTGAGATCCAGATACGGATCCGGACCCTAGGGGTCCAAAATTTTCAGACCCATACCCTGACCCTTTGAATCTGATGGGTCTAGGATCCTTAATAGGTCTAAAAAAGTCTCTTTGATTTGTCAAATTTAAACCATTTGTAAGTCATTATATTTTCGTATATTTATAAGAGAGTTATTAACGTATTTTACAAAGATTTAATACTAATTTAGCGTCTTAAGTCGCTTAGCGTCATCCATATACACTTAAATTCTGTTATGAACACTAGTTTGAGTCCATGAAATAAGGGTAATTGGGTTAGCACTTAGCAAGTAGTAAATATATTATGATTATATGAAAAGCAAATAAGTGTTGGGGGCATAATACATACGTAAAAGACAAATAGAAATGGACAATTGAATATTTATAAGGGTCCAAGGGGTGGGGCCAGGTTTGGAATAAGTTGTAGCTGTGATCTCCGTGTGCTATAGCTCATGCAAACAGCACTAGAAACCACGTGTAAGCACTGACAAGCAAGATTATTTGAACAAAACTAAAAGAAAGCAAAAAATGAACTACAACAAGCACAAAACCTAACTATAACGCCTTGTCCCTGACAATGGCGCCATTTTGATAACCGGTTTGTAACGCGTCGTTATACGCTATAAACCTAAGCTATGCAAACACATTTATAATCACCTTTTCTAATACTACAACGACTGTAGCAGTAAGTCGGGGGTCGAACCTCAAGGAAAAGAGCTAAGCGAGGTTAAGTGCGAGATGTAGAGAATATGGTGTGTGTGTGTGTGTGTGTGTGTGTGTGTGTATGTAAGGGTGTTGGAACTAAACTAGAAAAGCGATAAATATGATTAAGGGCCTGTTCTCTTCGTCTGATCTGATTGGATAAGATCTGAATTTACTAAGGTCTGATCTGATCTGATCTGATCTGGTCTGATCTGGTCTGATTTGATTTGATCTGATCTGGTCTGGTCTAATCTGATTTGATCTGATCTGGTCTGGTCTGATCTGATCTGATCTGATTTGATTTCATAGTTGTTATTATTATTATTATTATTATTATTATTATTATTATTATTATTATTATTATTATTATTATTATTATTATTATTATTATTCTTATTATTATTTTTATTAATAATATAATAATATTATTACATTATTTATATTATTAAAATTCATCATCATCATCATCATCATACCCAGTGTTCCTACACATAAATACTCTATGGTCAGGGTCCGGGGAAGGAAGGTCGACGGCGTCTCATACCCAGAAGGAGAGGGCGGTCATAAGAGTCCTTCGGCTCTATTGTAGTCTTTAAGGATAGGACCTGCAAATATTTAAAACCTGCATCTTACACCCACGTTAGCCAAGCATAGGGATCATTTTAAAATGTATAAACGATAGTGTATAGCGATGACGAAAGACACAGAAAAGTAACAAACAAGACTAGTAATCTAGGACGTGAATAAGGCGCCGCCATGCGGCTCTATCCCTTGTCAGGTCCTTAGAGAGGTGTAGTTCGAGCAGGTCGCTGTTAATCTGCTCCTCCCACGTCCTCTTAGGTCTTCCCCGGCTTCTCTTGCCCTCCACTATGATGCGTTCAACCCTTCTCACTGGGGCGTCATGGGTGCTTCTCTGCACATGCCCAAACCATCTGAGTCTGTCTCCCGCATCTTTGCAGAGAGAGGTGCAACCTCCAATTTCTCCCTAAACTCCTGATTTCTAATCCTATCCATCCTCGTCTTACCGCACATCCATCTCAGCATGCGCATCTCTGTTACATCCATTCTCTGCTCGAAAGTCTTCTTTACAGGCCAGCACTCTGTTCCATACAACAAAGCCGGCCTAATCGCAACGCGGTAGAATTTCCCTTTTAGTCTACTAGGAAATCTTTTATCACAAAGCACCCCAGTCGCTGCTCTCCACTTGAGCCAACCTGTCTGTATACGGTTAGTAATGTCACCCTCAATCTCCCCATTGTTCTGAATTACTGAACCCAGATATTTGAACTTGGACGTGCATGCAACTGCTTCTCCCCTGATGGACACCACTGGCTCCCCTATCGATTCTGTCCCACTAAAGTTACATCGCATGTATTCAGTTTTCGAGCGACTTATGCGCATACCCTTACCCTCCAAGGCTTCCCTCCATTCTTCCAATTTACTATTAGCCTCCTCCTTAGTTTCCCGCGGCCAAGACTATATCATCGGCGATAAGCATACACCATTCACCCTAGTAATTAATTAATTAAGTAATATTAGTAATAATAATAAGTAATAAGTAATAATAACAATAATAATAATAATAATAATAATAATAATAATAATAATAATAATAATAATAATAATAATAAATTACTTCAAAAAAATAATAATAATAATAATAATAATAATAATAATAATAATATAATAATAAATTACTTCAAAAAAAAAAAAATAATAATAATAATAAATAATATATATAATAACAATAATAATAATAGTGAATAATAATTATATAATAATAATAATAATATTATATAATAATATTCATATTAAATAATAATATTAACACACCAACACCAACAACAAAAGATAATAATAATACTAATACTGAATAATAATAATAATAAGATATAAGAATAAATAATAATAATAATAATAATAATAATAATAATAATAATAATAATAATAATAATAATAATAATAATAATAATAATAATAATAATAATAATAATAATAATAATAATAATAATAATAATAATAATAATAATAATAATAATAATAATAATAATAATAATGGTATGGTCTGATCTGATCTGATCTGGTCTTATCTGGTCTGGTCTGGTCTGGTCTGGTCTGATCTGAAAATAATAAGTTGAAGATAACAACTTCTAAGACAAGTAATAAGAAACAAACGGGGGATGGTAAGGGTCCACCCCAAGTCCGTGCTAAGTTCTCATGCAAAGCTAGGTTAAGGGAGATTCGAACGTGGTTCGATCGAGACACTCTAGATAGCGAGGGGAAGTTGGTGACATATAGCCATGAGAACGACCAATAATCGCCCTATGTCTCACTTAGGATTGGCAGGACAAGATTCGCATCGAATATCAATCAAACAAACCACAACAAACCTCAACCCTAATCTAGCACATGAACAACATTCACCAAACCGAAACCCCTAAGAAAACTACTCTAGCATATTGAGACTAACTACAACTAAGAACATAAAGGAAGGCATAGAAATAAGCATTAGGGCAAGAAAGAAACTAACAACAATGAAAGACAAAGCAAGAAAACTAACTATCAACTATACTAGAAAGCAATAAAGAAAGCAAGAACAAGATTTGAAGTAAATAAACAAGAAACAAAGCAAGAATCAAAGCATGAAAGAACAAAACATTAAATAGCATAAATGAAAGACAAGCAAAGGCAATAAAGAGATAAAGAAAGACAAATTTACATAAACTTAAGTGCTTGAAAGAAAGGAATTGAAATTACAATGCTTGAAAAGTAAAGGAAAGCAATAAACACTAATCTAGGGCAAAGGAATTGAAATGAGAAAGCAATAAATGATGTTCTAAGATGAGAGGGTTTCTCTCATAGTAGGCATGACCTTTACATTGAGAATAAGAGGGTTTATATAGCCTAAGGGAAGAGGGGAAAAAGCCCTAAAAAGATCCCACGGAAATAAACTTGCGAACCAAAACACGTGCTGATTTTTAGCAAGATTCGACCGAATTGCCCAAGAGATTCGCCCAAATTTGGGCCCATTCAACTGAATGGGTCACGATTCAACCTTTCCAGAATACTTAGGAATTTTGACTTTGGAGCAGCAACAAGGATTCGACCGAATGGTATTTGGGATTCGACCGAATGGCATGTTGATTCGCCATTTCCAGAAGGTTGCAGGACTTAAACTTGGGTTGTAGCTAGGGATTCGACCGAATGGGGAGTAGCTTCGACCGAATGGGGAGTAGCTTTGACCGAATATAGGTCTTTTGATCCCTTTGAGGCTTCAATGAATCATCAAACGATTTTTGACCTTCGCAATATCTTCGGGGATGACCCGAAACACTTGTGAGTGCCTCAAAACACGTGCCTCTTCTTCAACTTTGACGTCAAAGCCTCGAACTCGATTCGTTTTACCTCGAAATCTCCCAAAAATACCTGAAATAACCTCAAAACACCATGGAGATAAGAGCAAGGTAAAATCGAGTACAAAGCATATAAAATCAATGAGAAACGACGAGACTCGACATCAAAGTGGGGACATAAATGTGCTCTAAATCGAGCACATCACCTTTTTGACTTCTTGCCTTCCAGCCATGGTTGTTAAAATCGCGATCCGGATCGTAGGATCGTACGATTCTACAAACCAGATCGGACCCAACGACTAGGATCGCTCATAAAATCGAAATCAAGTGGGATCGTAAGTGGGATCGGTAGAGTCGTTCATAGAATCCAATCCCATGTCGATCCCAGCGATTCTAACACAGCACATGAATGGGGCTCTACTTTTACTTGCGGTTTAAGCCCTAACTTATTTGGGCCTTCTTCCCTCCCAAAACCTCCAAAAATCTGCATACCCCTTACTTAGTCGTTTAGAGAACCGTTCGTTCTCCTTCTAGCCTTCTTCATTTGTTGGCTGCTGCTATGGCCTATGGTTTGTTAAGCTTCAAGTAGTTTTCTTTTGTTGCTTTACTGTTTGCTACTACGGTTTCTTGCTTCTCTCTCCCGAACGCCATTTAATTCTGGTACTTTGCTTCTTGTTTTCTTTCCGATTCAGTATTTCCTCAGTATTGCTCCTAATTCTTTAAGTCTTCAATTTTGATGATGTTCATGTTCCAATTCAATTTATAATTTCAAATTCTATATAGTTCGCTCGATTATGTGATTTCCTTTAACTATTCATGTTCTCGATGCTACTTTATAAATTTAGTTTTTTTTCCTTTTATTTTATTCTATTTGATTTGTTTTTTTTTTTCTTTTGTTCGAATTTTAATTTTCCCATTCAACTTTTAACTACTTTCAAATCTATAAAGAATACTAATGAAGAAACGAGACTGACACATGTCAGCATCTCCTTCAATATTTTTCCGCCTATTTACTTTGCATGATAGCTGATTATTTGGTGAAAATAAAAATTGGACAACTTTCATTATTCTCTAATAAGACTTTTATAATTATTCAAAAAAATTAAGCCTCGTTATAAAAAAATAAATTTATATTAATTTATTAAAAATTCAATGTAAATTTATTCATAAAAATATAGTTATAAAAATATAAATATAAGATCTCACTTGACTATGTTTTACCTAAAAGAGGTCAAAAAGTGACATCTTGACCGTTGAATAAACAATCGACATAGATAAAGTGACATAGTCTGAAAACGGGAATATATATGTATAATAATATTTAAAATACTAACAAATTACTATCTTTATAATCTTTGAATTAAATAATTGTCAAAACAAATATTATACAAGATAAAATTAACTCAATAACTTTTTTTCGATTTTCGTGCATGGCACGGGAATCTATCTAGTTACATCCTAATGCTACTCATTGGAGTATTAAATGAAAAAAAGCTAAAATTAATTTTCTAACTTACTTTCAAAGTATCAATTACTTCCACAGTATTAGATAAAGAAAAGCCAAATTTAATTTGCTAGTATTTTTGCTTTTTTTTTGTTGACTATGATTCATTGTCATATTTTTAAATTAAAGCAAATAAGAAAGTTTATTTGTTTTTAGTGCTTTTTTATATAGAAAATGATGAAACAATAAATATAGTCATAATACAAGTTGTTATTTCGATCCTACGATTCGATCCAACGATCCGATTCCACTAGTTAATTTCGATCCTACGTAGAATCCCGATCTTGACAGCCTTGCTTCCAGCTCTTCCTCACCTCTCCCTTGCTTTCGGCTAAAATACTCGTCTTCATCTCTCTTCTCCCAGTTGCTTCCTTGCTTCCCATCATCTTCCCTACTTTCTCTCTTTCATACTCGTTCACTCTCCTCCTTTCTTTCATGCCTTTTACTTCAGTAATCCAACTCCTAGCTCCCTATCTTCTTGCCTTATCCTTTGCTCATAACCATCCAATCTCCTTTCCATCTTTCTCTTTCTTAACTCATCCTCATCCTTTTTTTTCCCGTCCTCTTCTTTCATGCATTTCTTTTCTTCTTAATCTTTCTCCGATCATAGTCCTTTAGCTTTGTTCCCACCTTCCTCCTTTGTTGCTCAATATTGTCCTTCCTTTCTCATGCCTCCTAGGTGAATCTTCTTGATAGAATTTAGAAATAGGGCCTGTGCAACCCAAACAAGGAGGAAAAGAACTAGTCCACTCATAAACCCAAAGAAGGTTTACTACTCAAAACCTATTGGTGATAGTAGGAGTTACTCCTTGAGAAAGTGATGCATACTTTTCTCTTTCTCTGATGTGGGACAACTCACATGTGGGTAACACATGGGCACTTCAACACTTTTTCTTTGTCATACCTTCTCCTTTTGTTATCTTCTTCAAACCTCTCCCTAACTTTACGTTCATGCCTCTCTAGCTCCTTTTTGTCTATTGTACTTTTTTGCTCTTGTTCTCGCCTCTACCTTGCTTTCGACTAAAATACTTGTGTTTTACTCTTCTCCCAGTTTCTTCCTTGCTTCCCATCATCTTCCCTACTTTTTCTCTTTTTATTACTCCTTGTTCATTCTCCTTTCTTTCACGCCTTTTACTTATATAATCCTTCTCCTCCCTATCTTCTAGCCTTTTCCTTTTGTAACAACCCCAGATTTTATAGCATTATTAATTAATATTTTAAATAACTTTTGGAGATATAATTATTGTAACATCCCGGAAAAAGTCGGAACGTTTTAAAAGAGAAAAAATCTTTTGAAGTAACTAAAAATAGTCCGAGTCAAACCAGAATATTAAAAGATAGTTTAAGACGGATTTTCAAAACGAAACGGAACTTGCGAATCGAGTTCTATTAGAGTTATTATGATCTACTAGACGTAAAGGAAACTTAGCAGCAGATAAGTTTGTAAAGGTAAGTCTACTTATTACAACTTGAGAACGTAAACGCCTCATAAAACCAAATGTCCATAATACGTAAATTAAAGTTCATGTCATGACTTCTGTAATCTAACAGTTTTATTTCTCCAAGGATAATCCTCACTCCCGATACCTGCAATTTAACAAACTACTAGTAATTGCTCAGGAAGGAAACGACATCATCGTAGGATCATTAACGCCAATATACACGTCAGCAAAAAGTCGCATATCATTAAATTAAATATAATAAATTTAAATCAGTTTCATGTATCTATTAGTCAGCCATACTACTGTATCTTTTTCCAGCCATACTGCTGGTTCAACTTCAACCTCCATAGGTGAGACAATACATTAGGGGGAGCTAACCCCTAAGCAAGTCTCTACCATAGACACACGTCCTACTTCGGTGCCTATGGTTAAGTATGCATACCCCCGCGGTGGCTTATAATGCCACCATGTGCGCGCCGCGAGTAATTCTTTCCACCAATTGACGTCATACTACGCCCACTTTTAACTTAGTGAGGTCATACTACCTCTGCTTGTCAAAAATAATATGCCGAAATTACTTATTGGGAAAACATAACATTATTCATATTCTACGTTCGTACTTTACCTTTATTACCAAAAATGTATATATAGTGCGTATCACATAATACGAAACTTCGCTGCGTGTACGTAACTTTCAAACGTCTTAATCAATTTCCTGTCACGAATCGATTTCCTACAAGGTTCAATCGTATTCGGGAAATAAGCATACATTCACACTTTTCTCAAATCAAACCATAACACATACATACGACTACCACCACACGTAGAACACACACACACATCATGAATCATTCACCACATTACTATGACATGTTAAACACCAAAAAAACAGCATAAGAAATCTGTCCAGAAACCCTTTTTAAAACTGTCAAACTGGAAACATAGTATAAGTATTTTAAACCTAATTTCAAAGCCAAAAATGCTCCTAAAACACCTTTTTTTCACAATTTTCCAAACCTACGGGATTTTGCCAATTTTTATTATCAACACATACAAATTCCAATTTCGCTATTATACCATACCATAAAAATCATAAACTCATGCCCACAAAAAAATCATTTCCACAATCCTCAAAATAATTAATTTCTTACAAAATACTAAAAATTTTCCTAAGCAAATCATTCATCAATACTCAAAATATTCATACCATACCAAAACAATTCCTTATACTACAACACAAATTTCTCCATGAATAATCCTAATTTAAAATTATTATTATTATTATTATTATTATTATTATTATTATTATTTTTTTTTTTTTTCGAAAACCAAATATATACTGCATAATGTATATTGTAGCACAACAAATCAATGAGTGCCTACATACGACATCGAAACATACTTCAACAACACTTCATACATTCACCTATCACCTTAATTTAACATACTTATATCAAAATAAATCCTAAAACAAAACATCCTACACTACCACTTGATAATTATATATAAAATTCACATCATTATATTAAATCATGAAAAGAAAAGGTCATGGATGTAAATTCACACACACAAGCACAAATCACATAATTAAAATTAAACTTGATAAAAGGATAAAATGTAGAATTAACTTACAATTATATGAATAACACCAAAATTCAAGGTTGGAAGTGCTATACTAGGCGTGTGGTTGCAAGAGTTTAGGGCTATGTTCTTGATGTTTCTAGGAAATTGAGAGATAGAGTGAATTCTTAGGTTAAGGCAATAGAGAGATTAAGGAATGAACAATTAAGAAAATAATGTTTTAGTCAATTAGGATTATTCTCTTGATATTCTCATGGAAGTTACAAACCCATCAATCCCCACCATAGGGCCGGCCAACCCTTGCATTTTCCCTCCTATTTTTTTTTAAATTTTGAAATAAAAATGGTTTAAGGTTTTTGGGCCCGAAAAGTTAAATTGTTAAAAAGGATGTATATACATGGTCAAGCCCAAAATGAATTGATAAAACATAATGTATATATATTTAATAATAATTTATTAAATATATCGGGAAATTATCGTTTTAAAATACCGGGTGTTACAATTATATAATAAATTATTTGAATTAGCATTAATAAAATTTCTTTCATATCCAAAACTAAATATTAACCCATTTATATTAAAAATAAATTGCGATTATTATAATAAGAGGTTCAAATGAAAAATTATTATTTTATTAAATTTATGAGCTCACGAAGGTGCATCGCAAGAAGACGAATTTAGATAAAGAAATAAATGAATAAACAAAATAAAAAGGGGTGCTAGGGTTTTAAGTAGTAACACCCATACTTAGCCGCCAATCCCTCATTTTCAAAGAGACAGCCCATCTTCTTTCTCCTCTCTCCCTTTTCTCCCTTGTTAGTGTGCCGCCATCTGCTGCCCTAGACGACAGCCCATGGAGCCAGTAACAACCACCCTTGTTCCTCCTTCTCCCACGTCAAACAACCGGAACCACCAGCCCACCTGCTGGTCGTGCGCTGTACCCACAGCAGCCTTGTGCCGCGCCTCCCTTCCACCAATAGCAGCCCTGAATTGTGGCTCTCTCCACCGCCACACTAACCACCTTCTTCTTCACCCTCTTCTCTTGTTCTCCCACTATGAGCTATTCCTTTTCCTTTGTTAATTTATTGTTTTAAGTACAATTTTCGATAGATTTATGAATGTTAAATTTAAATTATTGTAATGGAATATGCTTAAAATTGACATGGGTAAGAGTTGAGTGTCACTTTGAGCATGAATAAGCTAGGGTTTATATTAGAGATGAAAAATGATGGTTGTTGGTTCTATTTTTATGAATTTTGGTGGTGTAATAGTATTTGGATACCTTTCTCTAAGTTTTAGTTAAGTGCTATTATGGTTAAATGGTGGTTGTATTGATGATTATAAATGGTCAAGTTCGTTTAATCACTAGTGGTGGTTACTAATTGTTGCTTTTAGAATATAATGGGGTAAAAATAGGCCTCATTAAAAAAATTAATCATCACAGACCAAGAACAACATGCATACACTCGAAATACCCCAAAAAAATTATCATCATTAGTCAAAGGAAAAGAATAATCGTATCACATACGCGAGAAAGACCCCTTAACATCATAAACAATATCATTATCTTCAATATCAAAATCTTCTGAGTCAGATGAAGGAAATAGGTCATCATCAGGTAGATCAAGCCCCAAATCAAACATAGCCGAAATTTCTTCATCCTTACCATCCATGGTTCTTCCCCAATTTGAAGAAGTTTCAACAGAAGAATGTGGTGAGGAAATAGGCGAATCCTCAGCTTTAGATTCAGCAAACAACAAATTCAAGTGATAATGCGAGAGAGAAGAAGTAGGTGAATCCATAACCAAATGTTCTTAAAAAACAAGATCTAGGGTTTCTGAAGAAGATAAGAAGGAGAAAATAATAAGATGAAGATCTATTGTTTCAGAAGGGGTGGGTGTGTTCATGAACAATTGCGCCGTCGAAGAACAAGGAACCAAGAAGATGAAGATCTAGGGTTTCTGAAATGAGAGGGATTCTTTAAAGATGATGATATGGGTTGGGGTGGGTAATCAGGTAATGGATGGGTTAATAAAGGGAGGGAATCATTAGAAATGTTAATTAGGTTGGGGGGTTTTAATTAGAGTGTTTTAGGTTTAATATAAGGGAGTTTGGTAAATATAAGAATGTTCTAAGGATATTTTGGTCTAAAAGAAGATGTACCAAAATGGAAATGGGACAACTTGAGTGAATTGGCCATATAAGGAAATGGGACAATTGGTTTGAGTTGGAGGGAGTATAATTAACCGTCTTAGAATAGAGCAATTGGGTAGAGCATATGAGGTCACTGATTTCACACCGTTTATATAACAATTTCAAACATGCAATTATATGGGGCACTATTGCAAGGGTTGCCCAAAGCAGACCGGAGTCTACCACTCACGTTTACTTATGTTCTCCTAGGTCATAAGTGCAACAAAGATATAATTACCAAGAGACAAGAAACTACTACTATTGAGCTGAATAGCATACAAATTCATAATTGGTATGCTTGTGTTTGAATATTGTTTAACAAGTCGAGCTCAAGTTTAGCTCAAATGCTCGAACTCAATCTAGACTTCTCAAGCCAAGCATCGCTCTATCATTAACAAGTATTCAACAATCTATAAACATCTAATTTAGCATCTCTGAACTAACATTACTATCACTAAAGTAATAACTCTGTCCATCATACTAAAAAAATCTCACACAAAAACATTAATGGAGCAAATTGGGAAGCTTGGGGAGTGTATGCCTTTTATGACATTTCAAAATTAATGATCAAGGGCTATGGCAATGTGAAAACCATCCCACAATTGATCAAAGCAGCAAGCAAAACATACCACAATCATATTATCATATTGCATTAAATTTCAATTTACATGTTATTAGGATCAATTTCCAATGGCTTCTTGATGTCAAACTCTACCACCAACTCAAGATGCGCGAGGTTTCCATATCCTGAGCTCTTCTGTAGAGTGTTTTAACATTCATACTTTCTAATTCCAAGATCAAAATTTTGCACATCGAAATTAGATTTGTAAAGAGCTGGGAGGGGTAGTCAACCACTCATTTGAGATTAATCTTGATTAATCGGAAAAGTCAACCACGATGTTTTGTTATTCAGCCAACCTGAATCTTGACTTCACCTAAAACATAACATTCATAAACTGAATTAAGCAACAAAATCAAATCTATCCCCCTCCAAACCAAGACTCGTGACATTGGATTTGTAATCTAGCTTCACTGTAATTCACGTGAGATTCTAACCAAATACCTAAAAACATAATCTGCAACTCCCACTTCTAATTTCTAAAGAATCCATGATCTTTTGTGAATCTGTGTACTTGGTGTGCTATTTAGTTGACATAGCATGAATGAACATCAAGTTCTGGGACACAGTGTTTTCACAATTCTAACTTTAATCAAATGTTGTGGAGTCATGAACTTTGTAAAGGGAAAATCTAAAGAGCGATCAAATAGTATAAACCAAACAGAGAAATGGATGTACCTTCATCTATCTTAAATTCAATTAATTTATCTCCATCTTCATGACCCTTTCAAATAAACACAGTGCCATCTTATAGCTTAACAATTAATTTCACTGCCAAGAAATTAAACTACCGTTGCCAGAAAATTCACGGCAAGAGGCCATCTTTATTGTAACTTTAGAGACTATCCTTACATTTTACAACAGCTCCCTCGTTAGGACGACCATATCCTTCTCCTTCATTCAATATCTTTTCAACAACCTGTTTTTGATTTGTAACATTTGCGACATTCTTCCACGATACTAGCTCAAGTGTAATTTGTAGAATTGCATTGGGAGGAACATCACCTTCATCACAACTAATTAATACAAAAGAATAGAAGCAACCAGATGTAATCTACTTACAAATTTAAAGCTTACATTGTGGTTTTACAGAAAGAATCACCTTCTTTCCCTTCTCCATAGTCTTCATAGCCATCGACAAAGCAGGACAAAAATGACCTCTTCGAGAAAATAAGAATCATCAACATCCTTGTTGCAACACCAACTTACAAGACACAACACAAATTTATAACACACACCTAAACTAACAGTGAACTCCACGCGATCAGATTTCGCAACCAATGTTCCATCTTAGAAGTGAGCTTTATATCTCACTACAAACATAGTTATGTAGCTGAATCAGTACTCTTAGATAAAACAGTTTAGCAAGATGAGAGCCATATTAAACACCTCATCTCCATTCTTAAAGACTCCACCATCCTTGCAAAGATCTGTCACACTAATCCAAGGTAGCAACTCTAAATCAAATTGCAGAGTTGCATTGGGTGGGATAGTAAGAGGTAAACCACTTTCATTGTAGGCCAGCTCGGGAGGAATAGTCTAAATAGCATTTTCCCCCTTCTTCATCGTCTTGTTACCACTGTCCCATCCCTTGATCACGTGACCTGTCACAATTGTGATACACACACATCATCGCCTGTAAAAAGAGTTGCATGTGAGAGACTACTTAATAACACCACCACTTAGAAATGGTTCCAAGAGTTTTCTTATTCTTGCTTTAGCAGAACTTCTTAGCTCTAAAACTCTACATTGAGCAGAATCTATCTACTTGTCTCAAATTGCACATGCTAATCAACAAAATTACTTTATCACACACTCACATAGTCAAATCGTTTTGACATTTTTTTAATTCTTGGATAGATAGATTCAGCAATCTCTTGTAAAGATTTGGCGCTAACATATTATGGAATAATTCTCTAATGTTCTTCATCTAACATCCATAAGAATCATATAAAACCATGCTATGCTTAAGATTTTGCCGTAGCCTTCAAATACGAAAACTGAGGCTCTAATAAACTGTAATATTTCAAAACGATACAAATAACAAACAATATTTATTATAGAACAAAATTAAAAAAAGAACAAAATTAGCAAATTTTGAGGCAACTTTAAAGAACAATGTAGATATATGCACAATTGGTGTTTTCAAGTATTACCTGTTGATTCCCACTAGTTTTAGCTGCTTCTAAGGCTAATTGAAACTCTTCTTTGGCTTGAACAAATTTAGCCAATGCATATAAGCAATTCATAGCTCTAAAATGTGGTGTTACATCAACATGTTGTAATTCACAAGCCCTTTTGAAACTGGCTAAACTTTCTTTAAATAATTGATGTTCATACAAAACTACCGATTTCCATATGCCCATCAAATGCTTTTCTCTAGATCTGGCTGCATAGAGAAACGGTTGCTGCTCGACAGTCAGCACCAATTACTCTCACTAAACTGCTCTGTATCTTGTTCAGAAGCAATCATATATAAACAAACCCAAAATGTCAAAATCAATGAAAATCAAATAATCCAAAAAAAAACCAAAATCAAAACAAATCAAACTAACCTTGAAAAATGTTGAAACCCAAAATTTTCAATCCTCCAGCTCTTAGCATAATATTAATCGTGTGTGAAAAGTGTGAAGATCAATTAGTATGATTAGTTGGTGTGTTACTTTTAGGAAGCTACACTAGTAATAGACAAATAAATCTTAACACATATAAACAAAAGCCGAAATGAGTAATTACAAAATGATAATCTAAGTTTTCTTAATCTTCATACATAACATTCTTTTTACAATCAATACATATTAACTATGATACATCAGCCAAGAATAACTAATTGTATGTACAATAAACTCAAATTTACTATCTAGACATAACATATTAGTGAATCCCTAATTTATGGGTTTTGATCTTGGTATGTATTTATCATATTTACAATCACGAGAGTGGTTTGTTAGTTTCTAATGAAGTATGGTGTTAAACTGTTCTTGTTCTTTGATAAACTTATTAATGAGATTGATTCTATTAGGCATCATTAAACTACCCCGCTCACTGTATATGTTTATAATTCCTATAACTTATTTTTTTCAGGATTAATTGATGATTAGTTGAGATGGGATTGGGTTGGTTTGTATGTTTGATGGGGAAATTGGGTACTACTATACTCCACCACATAACAATTATTAATGTGGGACAAATTAACTTATTACTTAAACATTTGCGAACTTATTCCTGTTCCATATCCTCACATTTCTTACATTCATATTAGTCTTTATCGCCATTCTCTGGTATTCGTAGAATTACTCTCCCACATCATCCAACTACAACACTAAAGGCATCCGCATCACTGATCGCACCAAAGGTAGTCGCGTTAGTGAAATGAGAAATTTATAACAATATAACAAATTTAAATTGTTGTGGAAAGAAAGAAAAAAGTATAGACAAGGTTTGATACTGTCTGCAGCCCAATGACAGCTTGACGGTGGGCCGATTAGCGGTTAAAGTTTAAGTTGAAGGATGAATCAGTTTCCTCTTCCTGTTCATCTAGCGATTGAAGTTGATGTTGAAGGATGAATAAGCTTCCTCTTCCTATTCATCGTCATTTTCTTCAATGTCTTCATCTTTATACTTGACATGTTAAACATCAAATCTGGTTTTAAACATTACATATCAACATATTCTACAAACATATCGGCATAAACAACTAAAATTAATAAAATTAACAAAATCAAAATGAACTTATTAGTTTCACAGAAACAAGATCAAATCAACATCATCATTAGACCTGTGCAATGGGCCGGATAAGGGCCGGGCAGGGCTTAAACTTTAACGGGTCGGAGCGGGGCAGGCCTTGCAAAACACAACTTTGGCTCAAAATGGGTCGGGCTTATGGAGCCCTGCTCGGCCCAACCAGTATCTCATAATTCTTAAAATTACAATGTAACCCCTGCATAACACAATATCTAAAAATAAATTAAAAACAAATATTTCAATTTATGATATTGTTGTATTATTAAAAATATCAAAGCACCTAATAACATTTAAGTATTGTTGAAATAACATAGTACTACTAATTAGTTGCAATTTAATTCTAACAAGCAGCTAGCATTCTTGTATTAGAGCACCGAATATTAGGCAGTACTGATGACTTTATCTTACTCCACCTTTTATATTCTCTTCTGCAACTTTTATTTGTTGCAACTTCTGTATTATCTTCTTCAACTGGTCCATCTTTCTACTTTATCCTCTCATCAACTCCACAACCCTTGTTCAATCCTCAACAACCCTTATCCAACTCGTATTAGTAAAGCTTGTTTATAGCTCGCCCCGCCTTCAACCCAACCCTTTTTAAACTCTTGAAATTAAGTTTTGGGTAGGGGCCTCCAATGGAGCCGCAACCCGTTACACATGTATAATCATCATCCACATCCATCTCATCCAGTAGACCCATCATCATCTTCTTCCCAAAATAGAATTAAACATACATCTTGCAGCAAGTAGTTGTTTTGTCAAATTCTTCAATAAGTCAGCATGTCTTAGGGTTGTATCAACACACCCATCGCACTCCAATACAGACCAGCAAAAGCAACACTCTGGATACAACCACTAGTAGCAGAACATATACCCCTAATGAATTGCACAAAAGCAACAATATAACTTTCAGTAGGTAGCTGTTATGTCAAATTCTTCATAAATTTAGAATTGAATAAGTGAGAAAAGTACTAGTAGTATATCAATTTAAGTGAAAACTATTCAACTCCATTAAAGGTTTATAGTGTCCTACAAAACTTCCACAAAATCAAACGACTGCATTCCCATATTCAATGTTTAAATCGCAAACTCATATCTTCCAACTCCACAAAATCAAAGAAAAAATTCGAAATACTTACCTAAAATCAATATAAGGTTTAAATAGCATATCATTTAGTAAAATTCATTAAGAAAATAATTGATACAGCCCAAATGTATTTGTAACTAGACTTAATTCTATTACTTGTAGCAAATACAACATACATCTAATAAATGGAGCGTTGCATAAATAAATCACATGTATCAGAAAAATAGAAAAAAAGCGTACCTACCAACCAAGTAATATGAAAACCCAACACACAATTCCTGTGACTTGAAGAAACAAATAGCAACACGCATTTTCATCTGCGTATTGCAATGAATTCTCTAGGATGCTTTGAATACCATGGTTTATTTGACATGATAGTAATCTGAATTGCAAAAAATAATATTTCCAAAAATAATAAGCGCTGCAACAAATTAAATGCAATTCAACAAAAAAATCTACACACAAGAACCTACCCGGTACAATACTAATAGCCCATTTGGTTGATGGTAATAAAGTAATGGGAATTAATATTGTTAGGGATGTTCATAATAACCCGATCCGAAAATTTCGACTCGAATTATCTGGTACCCGGTTTATAAAACCGGGTAATTTACCCGATTTTCACAAACTGGATAATTCGGGTCAGGTACCCAGTTTAAAAACCGGATACCGGATTCGGATCCAGGTCATGAATTTTTGAAAACCGGGTATCCGGTATCTGGTTTTTTTATTTTTATTTTTTTATTTTTTACATTTTCCGTAAATAAAATAATCATGATATCTCTTAAACTAGCCTTGGATTGAATATTTTTTTTAGAGTTAGTATTTGAATTTTATAATTGTTCTTACTTAAGTCCATGAACAATAATATTATTCTTTCATTTTCTTAATTTTTCATTTTCTTAATTAATCTTTAATGACTAATTAGGAGTTTGTATGAATTTTATATAAAAAAAATACTTTAATTGAAAAAAGAGATAAACAAACGTATATTTGAACGACAAAACGACAAAAAAATAAAAAATACAAATGAATCTAATAAAATCGGGTATCCGAATTCTGGGTACCCGGTTTAAACCGAGTTGCAACCGGATCGCAATTTTTTGTACCCGAAAAAGCGGGTACCCGGATTTCCGGATCCGGGTTGACCCGGTACCCGGTTTTAAACACCCCTAAATATTGTAATGGCAATAGTAATGAAGGAATGGATATGAGAATTGGTAATGAAAATTTTTTTGTTTGGTTGCATGACTAAAGAATAGTAATAAAACATAATAATCCATTGATTGCCTTTGGTTTTTAATAATGAAAAATGGATATTTGTATATTTGTATCTAAAAACATTATTGATCTAATGATTTTTTTTAATAATAATATTTTTGTGGATAATTACACACACTACTTTTTTTTCTTCATTATTTTTTTTATGGACAATTGCATTGACTTGCAATTACAAATTATAATATTTCTATGCATTTTTTACATTGCAAATACTTGACAATTAAAAACAAGTTTCAATTAAGTAGTCATAGTAATACTCTTCAACCGAGAAAATTAGCTAGTGTTTAGGCATAAAAATTATGATAAAAAGTTCATTCCTCTAGTGACGACCAAGTTCATACTTTTTTAAAACACTTACATTTTCACCAACATAGAAAGTATAACCTAAAGTTTAACCATTTTACATCATAATATTTTTAAAATCCATCAACACATTCATTTTAGCAAAGATTTGACGAACATAACTTTCGGCTCATCCGGCACACTGTAGAATATCTCTATCTTCGTCATCTAAGCCAATAATTGTGGTAGCTTCGACAACTTCTATTGGTGTCAGTTCTTGCAAATTACTCAATATTCTTTACTTTTGTGACTTAGTTGTTTTGATATTTTACCCCCATTTATGGTCTAAGTTACAATAGTTGAACCTTTTGTACATCGCAAGATTATCACAAAGTACGACCTTAGGTGGTCACGTAGAAGTGGAAAAGTTGTTTAAAGAATTACATTAGATAACAAGACATTTCGTGTTGTTACGATCTCAAGTAATACACTTTATAAGCCACATATGCTAGATCCTTTTGTCTTATTAAGAAACATATTGAGACCTAGATACTAAGAAGTGTAGTACTAAGATCAGAGTTATTAAATAATTAGCTAGAATGTCATGGTCTAACCACTATATCCTTGCTTATGTTTCGAGGTTAGTAAGTTACGGGGTCGTAACTAAGTTTTAAGGGGGGTAGAATGCGATAGATTTTCGCGCGTATATACGCATGTTCTCCTGCATTTTCACACATTTTTCGCCTCTATGAACCTATTAAAAACTAGCATGCATTTGATTGATTGTTTGAACCAAATTGTTTGATATTTACATGCTTTTGATTGATCGTGTTAATGACTTGTTGAGTTCTTTTGTGTCATAACTTCATGCTTTGATCGATTGTTCGTGTCAATTTTTTTGGCGATTAAAAATACTCGAAATGAAATACGTATGAATATTTAGATAAATTGAGTATCCTTTCGTTAATAGTGTCAATAAAGTCATGATCTTTGAGTTAATTTCTTAGGCGTAAAAATCGTTAAAACACCTTCTTGAGTTATTAGAAATATAAATTTTCATGATTAGTACCTTGGCTTCTCAAGTTTCGGGGACGAAACTCCTTTTAAGGGGGGTAGTCTGTAACACCTCGAGATTTTCTGACGTCATTAAATATTATTTTAATAACTTTTTGGATTTTATGATTATATTAAATTAATTTTGAAGTAGTTTTAATAAATTTCTTTTATATACGAATTTGAATATTAACATATATTTATATTGAAAATACAATTATGATTTCTTAAATAAAGAGGTTTAAACAAAATTATTATTTTATTAAATAGGTGAACGCACGAATGTGAGCCTCTTAGTTGGGTCTCGCAAGAAAAATAAATCTAGATAAAGACAAATAATTAAACATAATAATAATAATAATAATAATAATAATAATAATAATAATAATAATAATAATAATAATAATAATAATAATAATAATAAGAAGAAGAAGAAGAAGAAGAAGAAGAAGAAGAAGAAGAAGAAGAAGAAGAAGAAGAAGAAGAAGAAGAAGCAGGAGGGGTATAAACCCTTATTTTGCTCTACTAGCCGTCATTAGTACTCTTACCATCTTCCCTCCTCTTTATTCTTTCTCTTACTTCCTCTTCTCCCCTATAAAAGGCCCATCACTCACAGCACCACCGCCGGCCAGCAGTAGCCAGCACCACCGCTGGCCAGCAACAGCCAGCACTACCGTCGGCCAGTGCCAGCCAGCAGTAGCACCCAAGGCTGCCCAGCAGCCGGTTTTGGCCCCTCTTCCGGCCGGTTTTAGGCCTTGTGCACCACCACTACAACCTCCACCCACTTCTTCACCCTCTTGCTAGTTTATTTTTGTGAGCCATCTCCTTTCTCCTATTTAAGTTCATCTTGTTTTGCAATTGAAATTTATAAAGTTTATGGGTATGAATTTTATTCATGATTTGAATGTATGAATTAGGTTTTTTGAAATATGAATGAAAGTGTTGAACTTTATATTATTTTCATGGAATATAAGAGTTTAAGTGATGATTTGAATATGTTCACAAATTGGGGTTAAAGTATGAATGGAAATGATAAAAGTGGTGCTACTTTGTGTTTGAGGAGGTTTTATAAGTTGAAAAAATTTGTTTATACTTTGAATGTGTGATTATGTTGTGAATGGTGATAAAATAGTATTTATAAATAGTTATGACTATTAGTCACTAAAATGAGTTGTGAATTATCACTTGCTTTATAAAGATAATGGTGGATATTGTTTATATTATTGAGTATTATTGTTTGTTAATTATGGTGTAATCGTAGTTATTATGGTGAATCTAGACATGTTAAAGATGCTAGACATGATTGTTTCGTTGGTTGTTGTAAGTGGTATAATGGTAACCAAATTATAAGTTATTATTAATGTTTCTTGTTACGAGCAAGTGTTAGTAGTCTAAGAAATTTCACGGTGATGTGGTTTTATAACTTGAGTCTCATGGGTTTAAAGAAATGGTCATAATGTACTCTTTGTTGTTGTGAAAGCTTATGTGATTGTTGGCGTAGCGAATGTGAAAGCTTATTTAATTGTTGAGTTAAGGTCATTACTTATGAACGAGTGTAAATGAGTAATGGGAATTGGTTTATGTGTGTATTAGAACAATTGAAAGTTACTTGGAATAGGTGAACGATAGCTTGTTTTAGCTTTTACTCCCTCTTAAATGGAGGAAGACAAGCTTATTAGTTCTATTCAAACTTGCATAGGTTCTCATCTCATAAGAGGAAGGTAGAACCTCAGTCGGTTGATTTTTGTGACTTTTGGTCGTGTAGTGACGCTCACAGGTACGTATACGCAGTAGCTAATTCTTATATGCAATTTTCCTTTAAGACATTATTGTACATTCTTTATTGTGATATATGCATTGTATCGAAATTATGAAATATTAGTGAGTAAGCCTTGTATGAAGAGATATCGGTTACAAAATCCTTAAGCATAGAATAGTTTAGAAAATGAGAGTATTAGTAGAAGGCGGGGACCATCACCCTCTTTGATTTAAGAATTGGATTATGCCTTACTTGGAGTTAGAATGACTCCTTTATAGGTGAATTTCATATTTTATTTGAGTTACTCAGTGGGTTTAGGCGTTCTGCTATCCCAGGGCATTCATTAATAGTCAAAAGCGGGAGTTACTCCCCTTTGATAAAGTACTAAATTATGATTAGTTGGCGTGACTCACCTGGATTATATCCGGTTGATTTAGTAGTCCCCTAGGTGAGGTTCGACGGGACCACCGTAAGTGGGGTATGAGCATACTTTGTCAATTGGGCGCCGGGTGGCCGATAACGCCCCTTGACCGAGGTGTCACCATGCGGGCCTTGCAAACCCCAATATGGTTGCCTCTCCACTGGATTAGTACCCCAGTGTTAGTTTCCCGAAGGTAGGACCCGAGAGGGTCAGCTGGAGGGGGTATGAGCTCATACTTTGCCATGGGCGCCGGGTGGCCGATAACGCCCATGGTCGTGTTACTATGTCATGAAGTGAAGAAAAGATTTACTGATAGAAGGTTACTCATTGATAGAAATCTTATTCTTTTATAAGAAAGCTTACACATTAATAGGCGGTTACTCATTGATTATTCAATGATAGAATAGTTTATGCTAGTGAGAAGTGCGCCTAAACTAACTTACCTCAAAGGAGTTACCAGTCCCAAAGATAGGCTATAAATACGCTTACTCTAAGATTTAGATTGTCTGTAAATGCCTTGGTTGAGTTGACACTACGTGTGTTTTGCAAGAGTTTATGTTTTGAGAAGAGAAATGTGAAGACTTGCATTCTATCCAAGAAGCATAGGTGGACGGTAAACGGTTACTATTTGTACTTGTGTCGTATGAAGTCATCTCATGTCGTTGTATAACATAATGTTATCTATTAGTTGGTCTTATTATTTTTCATGCTATGTTACTGACGTGTACGTGTTTGTGTTTATGTTTGTTTATTTGATGACATCTATGATTGTCCTGCTATGACACATTGGATTTGGTCTGATGTCGAGCAGCAGGAGGATCATGGACCATCGTAGCAGGTTCTGGAGCTTCTTTTTGCATTGCATTGCATTGGGGGAGAGTGACAAGGGCGAAGAATAACCTGTGTCATATCATTATCCTTTGGTTTTTGTAGTCCTTATTTATCTTTTATAAACTTTGGCTGTACATGGTTGTTATGAGGCCTTCTGTCCTCCTTTGTACATTTGTATTTTCGCTGCGTAGTTTATAACTTGTATAGTTTAGGGGAGTCAAATCCTTTTCTTTTTTTTTTTTACGCAAGCGTTGGCATTGGAATCACGATCCATGCTTGACATGTCGATTTGAGAAGCCGGCGATGAATCATTCCACCGTGGTGTGAGATTTTAATGGCAATGATTCCTTAAATTAGTTTACTGTTTTTATTGTGTTGATTGCTTTACCACATGTTTGAGTTTTAGCAGAGATGCTGCCAAAATTTTCACTCACCTCTTTAAAGTTTATTTTTGACATTTATCAAAATTTATTTTCTTTTTTTCTTTTTATGTAACACCCGAATTTCCTCCCTTCCTTTGCGGTTTTGGTTCCGTGTAAGGGGTTTGAAATTCAGGGGTGTTATACTTTATTATACTTATCTGCTAGTAGACCCGTTATTTTGTTTAGTGTTGGTTTGTGCGTAGATTTCAATCAAATACCAAGGAATCACATCACACAGCAGTGAAAAGAATTCCTAGATATTTCAAGGGAATAGATGAGTTGTCCTTATTTTATCGTAAAAGTGATGTCTCTGATTTGAAAGGTTATAGTGATGTAGATTATGCAGGAGATCTTGTAAATTGAAAAAGCACCTCAGGTATGGTACAATTTCTTGGCTCATGTTTTGTATCATGGTGTTCCAAGAAACAGAACACCATTGCACTATCCATCACTGAAGCAGAATATATGGCAGCAGAAGCTTGCTATTCCCAAATGCTTTGGATAAAACAGTACCTAAGAGATTTTGTATTAGGTTTGAGTGTGTTCCTAATTTTTATGATAATAGTCCCATCTGCATATCAAAAGATCTCGCGTATCATTCTAGGGTTAAGCATATACATATACAACATCATTTTCTAAAGGATAATGTTGAGAATAAAAACATAATAGTTAAGCATGTCAATACAAATGAGCAAGTTGCATATATTATGACTAAACCACCTCCAAGAGAACAATATGAGAAAATGAGATTGGAACTTGGAATGAGCAAGCTTCACTAAAGTTTATGGCAAGCATTCCCCCTCGAAGCAATACAAGATTGGAAGTGTTAAATCATGCACAAAAAACCTTGATTGAAAAATCAATTATTGTAAGGTTAAGGTATACAGTCATTTAAAGTATGTGCTATGGATGCTCTCTTGATTGCATGTTTAAATTGATTAGACCAATGCAACATGTGTTTGTTCTATATGTTATTGTCCTCATATTATAAATAAAATAAAATAAAAAGAAAAATAAGGACATTTTTATTTCTTATTTTTATTTTCCATATTTTCCATATTTTTCTTTTCACAAATTCCAGCCTTTTTATTTTTGATGGACGGTCAATAGGGGTGAACATGGTCCGGTTTGGTCTGGTCTGACACTAAATTCAGACCAAACCAAAAATTCCGGTCTGGAAATTTTCCAGACCGGACCGGACCGTTTAAATCACCAGACCGGACCGGACCAAACCGTTTTATGACGGTCCGGTCTGGTCTGGTCTACGGTTTTTTCAGTTTTAAAGTTTTATCCAAATTAATACATGTATTTATGCAAATATTTCACACCTACAATTAATAAATATAATAATTTGTAATTAGTTAATAGTATTAACATCATTCATGTATATATTGCTATATAAAAATAACTATATCTTAAAATATCTAGGTAGCAACTTAATTTATAAAATACAAAATTATGATTTTCGACCATAGAACGGTTTGCGGTCCGGTCTGGTCTGAAAAATAAAAAACCGAGACCAGACCGTAAACCGTAATTTGATTTGAAAAAAAACCAGACCAGACCATTTAAACCATAGACCAGACCAAATATTGAAATTCCGGTTTGGTTTACGGTTTAGACCAAACTTTGTTCAGCCCTAACGGTCAACATAACCATCCCTTTACCCATTTATAATTAACCCACTCTTACGTCACATCACTCAATCACACACCCTAACACTCACTAACATCAACAACTTACCCTACTCATTACATTAACCCCCAAAACCGTCAACCTCACTCACTCCCTCTTACTCCTTCTTCTCCACTTTCTTAACCAACCATGTAAACCCCAAAATCATCACAACTCAAAGCTCTCAAAGTTGTTCATCCTTCTCCATTGATCTAAACGTCACCATCTTCTTCCACAGAACCAAATAAATCCGACACACCCAGTTCATCCTAAAGGTGGCTTATTGTCCAGACTAATGAAAAGGACCAAGCAAGCTGATCCGAATAGTGCCGAAGAAATTTTTAAAGAGATGTTAGTAGGGTTTGGACTTAATAAATACTGGTATGATTCTACCCCCTTTCCTCAATCTTGTAACCCGATCAATCCCAATTTGATGCGTGAGTTTATTAGAAAGTTTTCGATTGAGACTGGAGTATGTTCTAGTGTTGTGAAGGAAATCAAAATAGAGTTTAATAGTTTGATATTGGGAGAATGGTTTGGTGTTTCTGCTATTGGGTTCGACACTTACTATGTTGGTTCTACAATTGTTTTTTTGGGTATAAATGAAAAGACTGTGTTAAAGTTTTTAGGATAAATGAGAAGACAGGAAGAATTAGCCACAACACCATATCTTCATTACACAAATTACTTTACAACATTGCCCGTAGATTTATTTTGCCATTCCAAGCCTAGATTTATTGTTTGGCTAACCATATAAAAATCTAATTTTCGTCCTAGATGATTTCTCACTTATTTGATTGTATTGATAAGCGTTGTATGGTAGGATATGGAGGGCTTATGGCTTGGATTTTAAGGAAGTTTGGTGTACCTCTTGATGGCCTGCAGTTCTCTATGAGTCCCAATAATAAAGTTGGTGCAAAATGTCTCAACAGTTTGTACCTAAAATTAAATGATAAAGGTATTTTTAAGGACGCCATTCAGGAGGTTAAGGATGTTAGTTCTGATGATGAAAAGGATGAGGAAGAAAAAGAAGAAGAAAAAGAAAAAGAAGAAAAAGGAGGGGAAAAAGAGGATCATGAGAATAAGGATCAAGAGATTGTTCCCTCTGCCACAACTGATAAGGCAGAAGGCTGTTCCCAATGGGCGCGAGAGGAATCTCATGAACAAAGGGAACAGAGGGAAGCAGTGATTGAGGGGGAAGCCTCAAAGGAGAAAGAAGGTAAGGAACAGGAGGAGAATGATTCCGATAAGAGTTCTAGTGATGAGGAGGTACGAATGCCTATTAAGAAGAAGCTGGTTCTAACACCGAGAAAAATTAGTAGACTTGCTTCAAAGCGTGCCGTTGTTATGGATGATGAAACTACCTCTCACAACACCCATGAGCCTACCACTAATGTACCTCCCTCACCAAAGCCAGATACTCCATTATCACATCAGATTCCATCACTACCACCATCACATATACCCTCTACTCCACCAACATTTACCACATAGGTTTTACCACTACTCACTTCACCTGGCTTAGGTTTTGATAATTTTGCTAACCCTTCTTCTATTCCAATAGCTCCATTAGATTCTGTTCTCTCCAAGCTCAATGATTTACAGTCTCAGTTCTTTACTTTTCAAGATGAAATCCGTGTCACACTTGCCTCAATTACTGATCAGCTTACCCAGATGGAGTCCCGTCTTGGAGCCAAGCTTGACACAGTAGAAGTGAACACCGAGTTTGTACATGAAGAAGAGACTGCTGCTTGATCCCTCTTCCTGCTCCATTACGTTATCTGTTATCTTGGCCATAACGTTTGTCGGTCTATTTGTTTGCCTTTCAATCAAACAATATTTCTTTTATGTGTTCATGTACCAGCTGGGGTATGACGTATGTAATTTTCTTATGTTGTTGAACAATGATTGACGGTCTATGATATTTTAATCGCTGCGTATCTTGATTGTGTTTCGTGGCATTTGCTTTCATACACTACCTCTTTTTTACCTTCCTTAGCTATTCATATGTTGTTAGCGCTGTGGTTTGATCGTCCCACTCCTTTTTGATTGATGTTAAAAGGGGGAAGAAATGCACAAATTTAAGAGGTATACTTGTGAATATCCATAGTATCTCATTCTCTATCTCTTGGAAAGGAAAAAGTGGTGTTTGAATGTTTGAATGTTTGATATGTAGTAAAGTTTTTTGCATGCTCTGATAATGATAATATAAAGTTTTATATACGCTCTAATATAATATTTTTCAAAGACTTTTTGAGATGCCATATGATAATATGTTTTTGATATATGCTCTTAGTATATGTATGTTGATTCGTTTGGTAGTTCTGATTATATCATGCTTTAGTTTATGTATGTTATGTTAAGTTTCTGATAGTTACTGTTTTAGTTATGGTTGCTCCTAGTGTTCCCCGTTTAGCCTAGTTTAGCACACAGTGACTTAAATTTTAGATTCTTAGTAGTTTAAATTTGTTAATTTTGTAAATTGTTTAAAAACATAAGTAGTATAACTTAAGCTTTGATATTATGTTTTTAATAATAATTTTAGAGTAAACTGTTTTATTTTGGATTCTTGGTAAATTAAATCGTAACGAGTTAATATGCTAAGTTATGTAGAATAGCTTTAATCTCTGGCACGCTCTATGATTTTCTATTTACTCTATTTTTATGAAGTTTGTTTATAAGTTTGTCATTATCAAAAAAGGCAAATTTGTTAGCCCTCTTAGATTTTGATGATGACCTTACTTTAAAATAAACAAAATGTGTTTTAGAGATTTTTGTAGATCTATATTCGATTTTTTCAAAGTCGTTGATGGAAGTCATGGAACCTAAGACTTGGTCAATGGAAATTGTACGTGTCAAAGTTAATCAAGATACTCAGGTATAGAAGATCACTTAGGATGTCAAATGTATACAGGAGGTCTACTATTTCCAAGTTTAATGGTTTGATGAAAATTGTTGATTGAGACTGTGCATTGTTCCAAAGACTGAAGTTAAGAGAAAACGTCAGCTGAAAATTTACCTAGGATTTATTTTCTATTTTTAGCTGTTGTATGCGTTAGAAATTAAGCAGGTTGCATATTTATTTAGCGTTAATTGGCAAAATAATCACTTAAAATAACCGTGAGAATATTCTAAGTGTTGAAAATAAGATTTCTTATTTCTCTCCACAAAAATAGAAGGTTAATTAGGACTTTAATTAAAATAAACCTAATTTTATACTTTTAGAAAAATATAACCGTGTGTTTTCTTTAACACCCTAGCATGTAATCCACTCTCCTAGATTTTAGGATCAAGGAGAGGGTGCGGAGTTAGGGTTTGTAATTTCCTACGGTTGCTCTTATATAAAAGAAATGTCTTTTTCAACCGGTTGTATGTGTGTCCAAGGGAGATCATATGAGAGACAATTAAGAAAAATATTTTGCTCTTACATTTGCCAATTAACTTGCAATATTTTTCTTAAGCAACTTCTTAGTTTCTATCCTTATTAGAATATGGCCTTGTAAAGGGTTTATGAGTGTTTTGTTGTAACTAGGCTTAAGGGAAGTCTAGGGGAGAAGAGAAAGCTTCTAATGAAGTGTGAGAAAGAGAAATAGAAGGAGAAAGAGAAGGAGAAGAAGCGAAAGAGAAGTAGGCCTAGTATTGTTCATTGTTTTATGTAATTGTAATTGGTTGTCTTAAACATAGTAAGAGAATTTTGAAATGTCAGGAGGTCGTGGTTTTCCTTCGTTTAGGCCAAGAAGGTTTCAACGTAAAATCGTTGTCTCTTTATCTTTTTCGTTTTAAATTAAAGTTTTATTTCTGTATAATATTCCGCAAAATAGGGCTAAAATTCTTAAACTTACAATAAACCAATTCACCCCCCTCCTCTTGTTACATTCGCCATCTCTAAGTGTTTCTACATTAGGGTTCATACCAAGCCTTATAACCTACTCACTAATTAATACTTGAAAGCAAATA